>VYXD01006564.1:1333372-1412437 GCA_013397195.1 Hylia prasina
TCCATTTGGGCTTTTCAGTGAAGTTGCAATCTGTGGCAAAGAATAAGGGTTGCACCAATAAAAAGCCTTCTGTTAAAAAGAACTAAAACTTTTCCCCTATCTGTTTCAAGGGAATACATCAGACTAGTAAAGCAGTTCAACATTCCCATTGCTGTTGTAAAAGATAAACACTTTTTCCCATGGGGCAATGTAAGTGTAACCTAAGTTAGATATAATTAGCCATATTTTCTCCAAGAAATTGTAGGGAAGGGGGGCTTGGGGGAGTAGAGGGAAGAAAAAGTACAAACTCTAAAAAACAATTAAAATACAAGAAGAAAAGAAGAAATATTGCTGAAATCTAAGATGCCAGGAAATGTGTTTCAAAAATCAGATGTTTTTATAATGCATAGTGATCTTTGCAAAAAAATAATCCCCACTGCTCATAAAAATGATGAAATGATACAGTTGCAGAGAGTTTGCACACCCTCTTCCTGCCTGCCCATGATTGCATATTTAACCTCAGCATTAAAAAATGTGAAAGAGTTAGGAATTTTTTTTCATTCTATTGCTGTTTGGGCAAACAGGCTATTTCCAAGATATATTTGTATTATAAAGGTTAGTTCCAATGTGCTCAATGTCCACAGCAGGGTTCAGATATTCAGAAGAGCAAAAACCACAGTTTCCACTACCTCAGTGGAAGGCAGTGGGTACTCAATAGTCCTGGAAATCTGGCCAGTCTGTTTAAATAGCTAACTTAGGCAACTGCATATTGGTGCTGAGTCCTTTTGCAGAGCTCTCTCACCAAACAAATTAAAAATAGAATTTACATCTTGAATTCTATGTGCAGTTCTTTGTCCCCATTTCCAAAATAAAAGAGTAAAAAGAGAAAAATATGTCAGAAATGACAGCAATGTGCAAAATTAGGCATTGACTTCTACAGAGTGAACTAGATTAAGAGTATCTGCTTTGGAGAAATGTAAAGGGATACATGACAAAGAAATAAAATATCATAAATAACAGTATAGAGAAGATTAACAGTGAAGGATTATTCATTATTTTTCACAGTATAAGGACTAGAAAGTGTCAGATCACATAAATTAATGGGAGAAAATCTATCAAGAATTGTTAAGCGCAAAGGTGCAGCTTTTTATTTAAGAGGTTGTTAAACTGCAAACTGATGAAAACTGTGAAATATACTGGGAAAAAGATCACTGTAAACTTGTTCTGGTTTTCCTTAAGTTTCTGTGACTTGCTACTGGCAGAGAAGTGGTAGTAACCTTCATGGACTTTTGGCTGGACCCAGTGCAGCAGTTCTAGTTCTTATAAATGGTTGGGCAATTCAAATAGCAGGGAACCAGACCCATGATGCAAGAGGTCATTTCATCTTTCTGCAGTTCATGGCTGAATAAACAGATCAGTGAGTAGGAGTTGAGAGGTAAATTAACTTTTGTATTCAGCACTGGCAGAAAGATAGTACAGCATCATATCCATTCTGGTAACTGTAGTTTTCAGAGGGTGTCAGGAACTTGGAGACAATACAAAAAAAAGAGGCACCAGAAAGACTGGGACTTTACTTCTCAAGGAGATGAACAGAAAGCTTTATCCAGTTTTATTTTGGGAAAAAAAAATTAAAAGAAAGAAAAGCAGTCACTCAAGGGCTTTTTAATCTACTGAAAAAATAAAGAGATGAAAATTAAATCCACAAAAATTCAGACTGGAAATAAGGCAGACAAGGGGGGAAGGGAGGTGTTATTTGGTTGTTTCGGTTTGGTTTGATTTGGTTTGGTTTGGAATGGGTTGGGTTTTTCCCCTTCCCAAGGGAAGGGAATGTTAAACCATTAGAGAAAATTACAAAAGAAGTAGTGGATTTTCCATTTCTTAATATCTTCAAATAAATACTATTTTTTCCAGTCAAACATGTTGTTGTATTTCATTCAGGGTTAACAGGTTAAAAAAAAAACCCACTGCACACAAAATAGGATAGCCCATTTCTTCTAACAGTCCTGACTTGTGTTGTTGAGTTTGTGACTGTAAAGAATCCCTTCTCCTGTGTGCACTCCCTTCAGTGTCTCCCTCCAGCCACATACAACCTATGTCTCTTCACGTATCCTGAGCAGCAAACACACACCTTTTAACTCCAGGTTGTGTTGGATGAGTTTGTAAAATCTTCACAAACAGCTTTTTAAATGCAACTACCTTTGCTGGTTGTTTCTGGAAGTGATGAATTTTTGTAAATCCTAGGTTAATCACAAGAACCCTGTAAAATCTCAAGTTCCTCTTCAAGAGATCTCAGAAGATTGTACTTTTCTACTTCATTTCAGAAACAAACTATACAAAATATATATTTCATTTCTAGCAGATATCTGTCTGAAGGCCTCAAGTTAAAGAGGCTCTGGAACCTCCCAGCACTTAATGTTCTTGACATGAATATTTATTTTGAAAGCACCTTCTTCCATTTTGGAGTAAAAAAGACCAGTTCCTTTCAGGAGATTTAAACTGCTGCTTTCTGAACCCTCTCCTGTAGGTCCACATCCTCCTTAGAGTACAGCTGTAGACTGGAGTCCAACAAAGGTCTTTCAAACCTGAATGGAATTGAAGGACCATATGACATGACTCTGGGGCTCTTATGCAAGTTTGTACCCCACCCAGGGTGACATTCACAATTTTCAACAAGCATGTTCTTCTTCTGATTTTTTTTTCCCCTGTAGATCTGCTGTCTAGTCAATTTCTCCCAATCATGAACATGTTTTTCCACCAAAGTGTGGAAACTGGTACTTCTGCTTATTGACTTCATGTAACATTACTGTAATTCTGTGATAATTACTGCATTAGAACATTTCTCCAGTTATTATATTTTGGTTTTTGTTTTATTCCTGCCTCCAGGAAATGTATTCTCTTTCTAATTATTATGTCCTCTAAAAATGTAGTAACTTAGTTTTATCAACCATCCAGCTTACTAACAACAGCACTGAATGGCACCTGGCCAGGACACAGTCCAATTGCAACCTTTCTTTATTCATTCTTCTTGTGGAAGTGTAAAAAATTATGAGTCTCTTGGAAAATTTATCTCAGCGTCTTCCACAGACTCTCCAGGCTATGCTTTCCTACCCAGTTGCTCAGTGCATAGCACAGTGTCAAAAGTCTTAAGTCAAGATATGTGTTTTCTGTATCTACTGCTACCACACTCTTAAAGGTTTATTACTGTTGTGTGTACTAAAGTTAAATTGTTCTTCCATTATGAATCTGTACTGTTTGTTACTCAAGTCATACTGGAAGAAGACAAGAAAAGGACGTTTAATCAATCAATTGGTCAGACGTGTAGAAAACTGAAAATGCAGCAGATATTTTCCAGTAACAGGGAATCCTTGCTGAGTATGTGACTGTAGTGATTTATACTTTTCAAATCACTGTCTTTGTCAGAAAATGTAATTCTCTCTTCTGTATCATTTGGAAACAAGAACTAAAAGATCTCTTTACTTTTTCAAAAGCCTTAATGTAACAATGTTGAGCAGAAGTCAAAAATATTTAGGCAGCTTTTATGGAATAAGTGTCATAGCCCTGGCTGCCAGACTGAGATGTGTTCACAAGGACTTTGCTCCTGAACAGAGAGAAGTTTTTATGTGCACCTACCCTTTTCATTGAATGATTTCCCTCTCTCAAATGAATTCCTGTTCTAAAAAGATGTCCTATATTCACATGATTCACCTTAGGGTCTGGCCCATTTTTGCAGGTGGCTACAGTGGAGAAGTTTGTGCTTTCTGCACTCACTGGCTACTGTGGTGAGGGATGGCAAGATGCAAAGAGGGCCAGAGTTCAGCTGGCATAATTCAACAGCAGAAGTTTTGAAATAAGTGGATGTCTACTGGTTTATATCAGCTGTTCAAAAACTGAGGCAAAAGCGCAGATTCCAGCTAGCTGAATTGTGGAGATGTTGTCTAGAGCCAGCTTTGCAACTCAAGTTTCTCTCTGTCAACTTCACAGAATGAGGGAGGGAAGTGAGATAAAACAGTTAAATGTGAAGCTCACCCCAGTGCAACTCATTTTTAATTCTAAGGAACATTCTCTTGTGGTCTTTCCAGAAACTGGTTTACCAGCATTTTACAACTACAGGTAACACATGTGATAAAATAACAAACATATTCTAGATTGCTTAAGGAAATTTAGGCAAAGACAGCAAAAGATCTAAATAAGAAATCCAAAATCCCCAAAGAGTGACATCTAAGAAACACAGGCCTGTTGGAAAAACCTGTGCAAGTGGCTAAGATTAGTCATATCAAACAATATCTGCTTTCTACCCAGGCAGCACTACTAAGGTGAGTTTTTTTCAGTTCTCCCCATCCCTGCCAGCTCTTCTGCACATGCCTGGATAAATCCATGCCGGGGTGGTGAGCCAGAAAGGGATTTTTTGTTTTCTGTAGTCACTGACTCACATTCACATCTGGCCCGCTCATGGGAAACTATGACCTAAAGAAAGGGCAAGCACCCTTAAAATCCAGCTGATTTGGTGAACACAGCAATATCAAGAGCAGGGAACCCTGGAACAGATTTGGAAGATAGCATTTGGACTGTGGTTTCTTTATTGCTACTTAATGACAGGGTGTTGAATCTGAGCTTTTGTCCCTGTAAAGATGGAGTTTGCAGTAGCATTTTGCCCTATGATTAAATTCAGCCTGGTAATGGCTCTCTATGTATTTGCCAGACTGACCTGGATAGGATGCACTTATAGGAGTGGTTTATAGTGTATTCAAGTCTATGAGTTGTTTATTTGTGTTCCTTACATTAAAAATATTTTTTAAATGTTAGCAGTTTCATGAAAGTACTAGGAATAATATTCCTACCTACAGGAGTCAGCTAAAACAGATGTTTTCATAGCAGTTTAATCTCAGACTTGGAATACAAGCTACCTATCCAATTCTTGTGGTCTCTTCAGCAAAATCTGACACACTGTAGGAAGGAGACAAAATTCTGCTGTTCAGTGCTGTTAAGATTTCCATAAAGTAAAAAGTCCACAATCTCACCTCCACATATGTGAAGGATTGGGCTAGTGAGATTTGGCCATGGAGGCATCTAGTCTGTACACTGAGGGATGAGGCAGGCCCTGATCATCCACTGGGTGGGCGGAGATGCAGAACTGCAGAAGGTCTCCAGGCACCCTAAATGCAGAGGTAACATTGCCTGTGCCATTCCTGACAGATGTCCATCAAACTTACATCTACAGATTGCTGCTGGTGAATGAATGGTCTGCCGCTTCCCCAGACAAGATACTCCACAGCTTCCTTTCCTAAAGGGTATGAAATTTATCAAACTGGAAGAAATTTTAAAATACTACTGCTATGGGTTTAGGAGCCTTTTGACTATAGTACTGTCCTGTCTCATCTGGCAGGCAAGAAACTGGAGTGATGGATAAGAAATCCAACTTCCAGTGATTACCTGTTTGACCCTGGGAGCATGGATTTGACCAGTTCAAGCTGGAAAAGGCAAAAACCATGCAATGGTGTGTTTTTTTCAGTCCCCATAAATGAAGGTGAGAAGACGCAGTGGATAAAGAGCAGACATTTAACATTATATTATTTAATAATTTAAATTATTCCTGTACTAGGAAGAGTACAGAGCAGGAGACAGTCAAACTAAAAAAAGGCTGAGGTTGGGAGGAAGTCATGGCAATCTTTTCTTCAGTGACATTTTTTGCTGTATCATCTGAGTTGTCCATTAAGAAAACAAAATCATTGATGATCTGTTGCAGAAATCACTTGCATTCTTTGCACACAGGAAGATAAGTCCCCTGAGCATGGTTCTGGAAAAACTTAAGCTGCTGGCTGACACTTTCTCTTACCTTTTATGAATCAGGAAGGTGGGAGGAGATACATATCTTGGCCAACAGATCATCTTCTGCTCTTTTATGAAACCAGCTTGTGATAAGAATGCCTTCATCCATTGAATGTCCAGTGATGGCTTTTTCTGGGCAAACTTTGGCTTTTAGTCTGCTCACAAGTTAGTTGCATCTCCCTGTGTGGGTCTTTGCTATTGTTTGTGGTGCTCCTCAGCTGACCTCCCACATCACTGTGCAATATTACTTTTTGTGTTGAAAACCTTTTTGTCCATCTCACTGAATCCTTGAACACCACAAGGCATTCAACCAGTTTACTATGACTTTGTGAAGTTTCAACACAGAGCTATGCCACTGTAATTTACATGCCAAGAAGCTGCAAAACAGTTCTGTTGGAAAACAACTGGCAGATGTCTGCAAGGTGAAGCAACCAGTCTGTTTTTGTCACACCACACAGCTCCCAGTACACCCCAGACTGGCTGGTAATGGATACCAGCCCCATCTTACCCCAAAAGCCATTAGTGACTTTGTGAAAACTCTTCCTAAACATATCAATGGCAAAGTTATTTCTTCATCACAACCTCAGTGAGTCCAATGAGCTGAGGGAGACCTTTCTGTTCAGGCCTTGCAGCTTTGGTGGCTGGTCTGTATGGCTCCTATACAGCACTTTTAGGGCTGCCCCCAGATAGACCAGAGTCCTTTCTCCTGCCTCATGCTCATGGTTGCTGTCAAAGACATGCCTAATAATAAGATGTTTCCTGGCAGAAATCAGGTACAAAAATTGAACCATGTACTTAGCTGCAGTGTCAGCCTCACTAATGGGTGGGATTTGTCTGGGAATCTGGGGCTGTGCCCCCTCAGGCCCCCCACTCACCGGCCGGACACCGACTCCCATTGCCACCCACTGTGGCCACTTCCTACTGTTCCACAGCAAACCACCAGCGTCTAAATGGCACATTTGGTGCCACATCTGTTAGCATTTAGCCTGAGTGTTGGCTGTCCTTCCTAATAATTCATCTCAAATAGGCTAAAGCAACAAGCTGGGCGTTCGTTCTCCTGCTCTCTTTTTTTTCCCCATTGTGCCATTCAACAGCCTCCAAAGCTGCTAAAGCCACAAAAATGTTAGAGTGATTGTTGGCCGATGTCAAACTTATTTTGGAGTGGTTGTCTTATATTGGGTGACATATTATTTACCTTTCTTATCTAAGCTTAATAGAGTTAAACAAATCAGTGCTTCCTGATGGGAGGCTGCTAGAATGTGACTGAAGCAGTGTTGTTAGGAGAGCATATGTGCCTGAGCTCGCAGATTCTATCAGCTAAACTCCAGTGCTTCTGTTGTGACATTATATTTCTAGCTTTCTTGTCAGCTTATCACCATCCAATGTTGGGGAATTAAAAAAAATCATAAAGGCAAACACATTTAAATACACCTTTGTATGTTTCAGTACTTGTAAGTTAGGAGGTTTTGTAGAATACGCAGAGCAGACTCAAAATCTAGAGGCGGAAAGTGGAAAAAAAAAAATTCTCAGGTGTTTTAAAGCAAGTTTTCCTAAAGTCAGCAAAACCTTCAGCCAAAGACAAGTGCATGTTGGATTAAAAGAGGCAACAGTGGTAATTACAATTGTATCTCTTTTTCATATTATGAAGAACATACAGAAAGGTACAATGGAGAGTTTCACAACAGGAGCTTTAAATTTGAGTTTAGCCCACCAAAAACCTGTGTCCAAAGATAGTGGGTTGAAAAAGGCCAGAGGTCAAAACTGTATTGACAGAAGACTCTCCTTATCTGCCAGGGCAGGGCAAACTCATCAGTGTGCTATCTGAAATCCTCATGGTACAGGGACCCAAAAGGTCTGGGATGGCCCCTAAGAGACACGTATTCTCTTCTGCCAAGGACCTTTGGCTTTAAAGAAATGGATCATGATTAGCCCAAGCAAGAGCCAAAGCAGGCCTAAATTGCAAAGGAGTATCAGCAGTTAGAAATCGACCTCGGTATCTGCCCAGCATTGTTGCCTCTGTGGTGTTTCTGAGGTCTTGCTGAGGCCAGCTGCCATCCCTTCACCCATGCCCCAGCACACCAAGAGACCTGAGCTCACACCAGAGCAGCTGTTGGGCAGCTCTGATGGATGAAATCTCCCCCATCCTCCCACCAAGCACAGCAGCAACTGGGGAGGGAGTGCCAGCTCCTGACAGGTATTCTGGCTCACTTTCCCTGGCCCAAAGCATCCCTCTCTGTGGCAGGTCTCTGGGGTCTGGCTGCCCAGAAGAAGAGAAGCTCACTCAGAGCCCTTTCACCACCCCAAGCTGGGGTGACAGACATGTGTGAGCACATGCCTGCCTTAGCCCCCCAGCAGTGCATACTAAGTGCTCCCCAGACCTTGGTTGCTGCTGACCCTCTGCTGAGTTTCTACTGATGCATCCCCCACAACTTTGGATGACTCAGTACTGTCTTGATGGCAAAAAATACTTTTTCCAAGTCTCTTCCTTTTTTTAGCAGTGTCCCAGCTTTCCCAAATCTTCTGGCCATGACAGAGCCATTTAGCAAAGCAGGGTTTGGAGGCATCCTTGCACCACTGGTATGGATTGCAGCAGCCTGAACAGATCCAGGCTGTCACAGGCTCCATCCTGCATCAAGAGTGAAGAAAGGGATGATATGTACATCTGCATAACTACAGGAAGAACCTTTAGGCTTTTTATAGGTAAAATGAACTTAGGTTGTGAAGGTCACTTTAGCAAGTGCAAACTTAGAAACATCTACCTTGAAAGATCATCCTTTTTTTGATCACTGTTGAGCCTAATATCTTTGGTGGTGTTTTTATTTATTACATGATAATCTGGCAGGGAATTGGTAGGCCACTTGCAAAAATGATTAATCAGAAATACCAATCTTGTTCTGATTTGCAGCATAACAGAAAACAGCAGCTCTGTCCTGTGCTACTCCCCAGTGATTTACATCAGTATGTGCCAATGATGGAAAACATGGCCTGCCTGTAAAGCTACAATTAGGGCCAGTTTCCATGGACATAATCAGTTGAATGCAGAAAAAAAAGAAGAAAGAAATCTAATAAAGGGAACAATATAAAGTAACCATTATAAAATAACTGAGGACTTTACATGCCAAAATATGAATTACTTTAAGATATATGTTTCTACTGGCAATTTTTGTACTTTTTAAAAAATGCTTTATGAGACTATCCAAGTTGAAAAGTTCACATTTATACAGGAATAAAAGAAAAATCTGAAGAAGCCTGGAGTTTATAAATAAAAGGCATGATACATTAATATGCAGTTTCCAGAGTGTTCTACTTCACCATCTTCTACTTTAGATAAGCAGAGTTACACTCAAAGGAAGTACTATCGAATAAATACAGGAATAAACAGCTGAGAAGGGCAGAATATTAACAGAGGTCCAAAAGCTGCTGACACTACATCAAGAGAGGGAACATTTTGACAAGTTTATTCATGCCAATAATCACAAGTTGCCTTTTTCAACATTCAGGCTACTAAAGTTGCCTTGTTTTGCTTGTTAACCATTACAGCAATATGAAATAAGATTTCCCAGTAATGAAAAAAAAAGTTTTGATTCCTAATTTCAGACACTCCTAAATTTGAAAACTTTGCTGTTCTTCTGCCAACAATTCTTGATATATCAAATTTTTTACCTCCTAGGTTGTATGCCCAAACCTGAGAAGATCTGAGCCATCTCAAGCTGACTTTAGATACCATCAGCCTTCTATATACAGCAACGTGGAAGTGTAAATGTGATGTTAAAACATGGCAAGAGATATTTTAATTGCCAATGTTGTGGGTATTTACAGTCACACACTGTACTACCAGTGTTGCTTCTTAGACTTCTGTTCTCCACTACTTGTGTTAACAAAAGTAAAGTGAGAATGTACCTCAATAACCTCTTTCCTTTGGTAAGCTGGCATAGGGAGAGCTGTGTTGGTCTTGGTATTTTTCTTTTCAAACACTGAATTCCTCTGGGATATTTCCTATTTATTGTATTACAAGGTTAGGCTGGTGTGTGTCTCCAGTCAGGCAGCTGTAAATTTCTAACCCACTAAAACTAGCACATCTTAAGTGTAATAATTCCTGGGAAGGAAACATGTAATATAAAAATATCTCTAATGATTTAACTGTACCCTGTACATTACTGTATTACTCTGTGTTAAGGTACAGCAGCACAGAGCCATGTTTTTACAGGTTATTTTTCTGTCCCCCACCTCTCTTTATTCAGGCAACTTTTACCATGTACGAAGGCACAGACTCACAAAAGAGGGTATAACCAACAAAAAAACCCCACAAAAGAGTTATGTGTTGGATAGGGCACATAAGAAATAACTAGGAAGTGAGGTGGAAAACATTAGCATTAGGTATGAGGCTAAGCATCAGCATGCTCCCCATCCCCATTAAACACCCTGCAGGACATTGTTTGCCAGGCCAGCATCCATCAGGTGAAAAGTATCAGCTTTTCCTGCTAGTCCTTGGTGTCACTGAGGTGCCATCTCCCAGCCCACTCTCTTTTCCAGTGAGAATTTATAACTTTCCTTGTCAGGGTTTTTCTCCTTGAATCTTTCATTTGTTGCACATGCCACTGATCTTACCTCTGCTTTCAATTCCACATTATAATTTGGCTGATTCTAGTCTACGTACTTTCTCACAGCTCTTTCTCATAACTCAGTATTTTCCTTAAAGTTTGAGCTAAGGTAGCACAGCTGGGCCGTATCAAAACTAAGCCTAGGATCACAGGCAGTTGAACTCCTAGAAGGAGAATCATGAGTTGGGGGAGGAGGGAGAAAAAGTCCTGTGTTGATGGGATTGTACCATACAACTTTCCAAGATCTTGAAGAGACCTCTGGTTCTAAGCTGGAGATGACGATGACAGTGCTTGCTAAACTTTGCCAAGCTGAATATCTAGGACATAGATCTCTGCAGTCAAATCAGATAAAATTTTCCAGGCACCTACAGTCAGCTATTTTTCTGAAAGTAAAGGATGAATGCTCACAAATGCTTGCTGTGTATCCAACCCACAAACCCAGAAATCCAGGAAAGTCAATGTTAAAGAATTTTAAATTTTAATAAATGTTAGTGTAGAGCTGAGAAAGAAGCCAGAACAGGTCAGTTTTAGATAACTGCAGGACATATTCAGCTCCTGGCTCTTACACAGACCTTCCTGAGCAATTTAAGGCAAGATATGTAAGTGCCAAACTAGGACTTGAAGATAGGTATATGATCCCAGTAATGCCAGTTTATGCATACAAGACTCCAAACTAGTTCATAAAAGACTGTAAGATCTAGAGGAAGAAAAAGAATCCAGAAAGTTTAAGTGCTATCTAAAGTCAAGTACTGGCACATATCCTTCTTCAAAGCCTTGCTGTTCACATGGGTGCTAGATGACGTTTTTTCATGGAAGCAAATTCCAATCTTCTTCTCAAAAAGAAATGGGCAAAGAAACTTTTCACTTATGAGTCTGCTGGTTGCACTACTCACCCATAAAGGGGAAACCTTTAGTTTTCTAGTCTCTCCAGTGCTTTCTGAGATTGAGCTCATGGAATGTATATCCCATTTTTAAGGCAGTACTGCCCTATTGCTGCAGCTGAACTGCTGTGACAAGTAATATAGGAATCATGGTCCAGAGAGGCAAGTTGTCCAACTCCTTCTTCAACTCTGTCAGGCTTGGTGCACTGAGCACTTCCCTGGGGAGCCTGGACCAGTGCTCAGCCACCCTCTGGGTGGAAAGCCTTTTCCTGACATCCATTCTAATCCTCCCCTAATTCATTTTCATGCCATTTTCTTGAGTCCTGTCACTGGTATCAGAAGTGAAAAGATTGGTACTTCCTACTTGCCCCTTCACTTCCCCTTGTGAAGGAATTGTAGATTGCAGTGAGGTTTTCCCTCAGTCTCCTCCAGGCTGAACAGACCAAGTGTCCTCAGCTGCTCCTCATACAGCTTCCCCTCAAGGCCCTTCATCATCTTTGTGGACCTCCTTTGGATGCTGTCTAATAGTTTAATATCTTTTTCATATTGTGGTGCCCAAAACTGTACTCAAGTGAGGCCACCCCAGCTCAGAGCAGAGCAGGACACAATCCCCTCCCTTTCCTGGCTGGTGATGATGTGCCTGATGGCCCCAGGACAGGGCTGGCCCTCCTGGCTGCCAGGGCACTGCTGGCTCATGTTCAACTTGCCATCAACCAGGATCCCCAAGTCCCTTTCCACAGTGTTTCCCTCCAGCTTTTCATTCCAAAGTCTATAGACACACCCTGGGTTGCTCCACCCCAGATACAGAATTCATCACTTGCATTTGTTAATCTTCATTTCTTTCATGATTGCCCATCTCTATAATTTGTCAAGGTCTCTCTGGTGCACCTCTGCCTTCCAGGAAGACAACAGCTCGTCCCCATTTTGTATAATTTGCAAACTAGTATGCAGCAAGTTATGCTCCCAGGTCATTTCTGAAGATGCTGAAGGGCACAAAGCCCTCTGGAACCCCACAAGTGACCAGTGGCCAGCCTGATGTCACCATATCCACTGTAACTCTCTGTGCCCAACCCATGAGCCAGCTGTTCACCCATTGCAGCATGTGTTTATGATCAATCATGGTCACTGCGGTCCAGACTTGTGATCCATTTTTCAGTATATGATCATTTGCTAAAATACAGGAATAGTCCAGAGAGAACACTGTTGTGCAGACTAATGTATAACATGAAATCTGAGTGCCACCACTGCTGGCCATAATTTAAACAAAAGGAGTGAGACAACCACATATTGCTATATGAGGTGATTTTGATACGTTGGTTTAAAGTGGAAGACTTGGGTTATTGAATTCAGTCCCACACAGGCTAGAGATGAGTGTCTAGCCTGCTGAATAAGGGAGATGCCAGCATTCCCAAATGAATGGTGCAGGCATGACCCTGCTCAGTTAGTGGCTGGTTGTGAATAGCAGCTGATGCATTTGTCATGCGAGGAAGTGTTCAAATCCTTTCTACATACAGTCCAAAACATTTGTTAACTATTATTTTTTGAGGCTATCACTTCAAGAATTAGCTGCTGCAACTTGACCATCAAGCCATATCATTTGACTTGCACTCGTGCTCTGCAAGCCCACCAATGGTACCTGAATGTGTAGCTTAAAAACCTATTTAGGAATCTAACCCTCGTTAATTTAAATGTGTACTGTACTCCTCAGCAGCCATTAGGCAAGTAGATATTTCAAGGATCTGGATGCAGACAGCAAGTTAGGTACAGTGAAATCATACCTAAGTTCCCTTGTAGAGCGAGTCTTAAATTTGTAAACAGAGTGAGTAGAAAGAATTCAGGTCAGGCTACAGACCAGAGCAGACCTAACAATAAAATCACTGATAACATGTGGAGTGATTTCACCTCAGCAGTAATGTTTATAACATTAGTTAATATGTCAGAATGTTGAGAACCTAATTTTTTTCTCTTTCTGAACAATAGACAAATCTTACTGAAGTCTTACATGCCATAGAAGAGCAATAAAATATATGCAAGGCGTGTTTTTTATTCTACCTGCTTTTCCCAGACTGCATTGACTCCTTGCTGAGAATATCCAGATTTAAAATAATGCTACACTTTATGACTGTTGTTCTACACTTTATGACTGTTACTCTAAATCATATGCAGTTAAAGCAACCCCAAATATTAGTCCTTTATTAGTCCAAATATTTCCTTCAGAGCTAGTCTGAGGGTTTCTGATTTCCATAGATGGGGGTGAAGAGCGAACAACTGACATTGACGTAGTCTGAAAAAGCANCCCAAGGAACCCAACAAAAAAGCTCTTCATGTGAGAATGTTTGTATTTAAATATTTACTTCTCTTGTGCAATCTATATTAATCTCAAGAGAGAAGAAAGGGAGACCAGCAGATGTATAAAAAAACCTGTGAAGTGCAGTGGAACAAGTGGGATAATTTCCAATTTCTTTACTAGGTGTTAGATCAGGCCCAAAGGATTTACCAGCTAAGATCCAGCCAGCCTGCAACAAACTCATACTGAGGTTTCAGGCAGTTCATCGAGCACCACTGCCCGCCCAGTGGAGAGAAAATATTTTCAAGGGTCCCTAAGGGAAGAGGCTGCCTGCCTCCCCAACACCTGGGTCACCTTATCTTCTCTGGGTGCTCTCCAAGATGCTGCCTCCTCCCTCATAAGCAGAGTCAAGAGATTTCTTTTCTACCATCACTTCACTGAACACTGAATTAAGTGCCAAAGCAAGGTGAGCTGTCTCTCCCCATGAGTAACTTGCATGAAAATTGCTCTTACCAGTATTACAGGGGCTCTGTGCATGTGTCACCACTGTCAGATTGAATTCCCCCACACAGATTTTGCAGGGACTGACTACAACATCTTGTAGATGTTGATGTGACCTTCCAGCCATCATCATACCAAGGTCCACACTGAAAATTTTAATGTAAACATATGTAAATAATGAAGGATTAAAGACCTGGTGAAGTCAGAAAGATAAGGGATCATTGCACATGATTCTCTCAAACTGCTCACCAGCTGATGATGTGCTATTTTCCACATTTGCCGCATTTCACTTAAAAAAGGGGATCCAGGTTTTCTTATATTTGTACCAGTTCTTACATTACTTTACAGACACTGCTTATTTCCTGGCATTTAGATGGAGAACGCTTCCAAAGGAGTGGCTGAAGTTGCAGGCAGGATGCTGGCCCTCTCATGAGAAAAATATCAATAACATAACAGATGAATCACATTTCTAACATACTAATAAACACCTAGAAACCTCTCCACACTCTTCCAGATCTAATCCCAAGAAACTTTAAACTCACGTGTACATGCAAACACACACACAGTCAGTCAGCGGGGATCTCCCACTGTCCACTTTACCCCTGCTGCTCCCTGCAGCCCACTGATACCTCCACGGGCCAGGGTTCATTGCTGGGGTGGGCTCCCATGCCTCCTGCCTGCTCTCCAGGTGCTGACTGCTCTGTGGCAAGCCAGCTCTGCTGTGCCTGTCAGAGGTCAGGGTGCTGCAGGGTGTCTCTGCAGGGGACACACCAAGTTTTGACTACTGCTGTTTTCACATCATGATCTACACCCTCTGTACAAATTGAGATCCTTCTTTTATCTTTCTTTTCAAGCTTATTCCTTCTTTATTTCAGAAGTCAATGTAATTCCTTCATTTCTATTTACTCTGGTGTGTGGTCACCTACCTCTTTAACACTATGGGTCTTGGGGTGGCTTTGTGTATTTGATTCAGATATGCTGTTTACAGCCACACACTTATCTTAGTAGGGGGGGTTATCCAGGCTCTTTTCCAAGGGTGGGCTGTGCAAGCACCCCCACAGTGGGCCAAGGATCATTTCAAACGGGCAGTTTGGGATGCAGTCATCCTGTTCTGGAGGGCAAGAGCAGTTAATGATGTGGACACAAGCTCTCACATGTGGGTTGGGGTCAGTGCCAGAGAACAATTCCAAGCACCTTTAATTTACCAATACGGACAGATCCAAGATGACTCTCATGGGAAGTGAGCAAGCAAACTTTAAGCTACATGCAAGATGCAGAGTCAAGGTCTTGATCTGGGAGATAACTCTCCTCTAACACTCAGTGAGCTGGGATTTTTGTTCACTCCAGCACACCAATAAAAAACGGCCATAAATTTCACAGCTTAATTCCACTTTAGGTTCTGACTCTTTGTATTCTCAAGTGGGGCTCAGAGACAATGTTTTGGTTCAACACCACCTCTAAAACATTGCATTAACTTGATGTCACATGAAATAAAAGGTAAATGTCTTTTGATCTTGGTCTGCAGCCAGGTCATTAGAGGTTCCCTCCCCAGCCTCTTGGGCCTGTGCAGAACCTCACTGACTGTGGAGATGATTGCAAGATATGGTTTCTTGTTCCAACCTAGTAAGTTTCTTTCTAAAGCCTTCCTTAAAGGGATAAATGGGGACATTGAAACTAGGAGGAGCAGTTTTTTTCTCCCTTGGACTGTATCTATTGCAGTCACTTCTCTGAAAAACAGTAGAGGACAACTGATGTCAGAGTGAGCAGGGTAGAGGAGATATACTATCAAATTTTTATAGAAGCCTCAGGTATTTTGCTTCCTGTTTTCTCGACATTGGAAACATCTGTCATGGTTTAGGAATGGTATTCTCAATTTAGTGTTCCCACTGATGGCCTCCAAACCATTCCCACGTGGCAGGATAGAGAGGAGAATTTGAGGCAGAGAAGGTGAAGATCACAGGTTGAGATAAGAACAATTTACTGGAAACTGCAATGGAACAAGAAAAACAAACCATAACAGCTACAATATCAGTAAGAGAAGGAAGTGGCACTACCTGGCTGCTCCCTTCACACTAGGCTTACTCCACCAGAAGGGACCCACTCCCCCATTCCTGGAAAATTACATGATGTGGTATAGAATAACCTCCAGGACCTGGCCATGAAATCCTCCTGGCTATTGCAAAAGTTAATCCTGTCCTGGCAGGAACCAGGACAACATCCCAACACGGTAGAATGAGATCAAGTCTGAGGTGTTTTTGTTACTGGCCCTGTCCCCACCACTTTTTCCTTTCAAGTGCTTCGGGGATTTTTGTCTTATTTACACTTTGGTGCATTATGAGAGAAAAACCACCTCGAATTGAGCTCTCATCAAGTGGAGCACAAACTCCTAAGGACTTTATTATATTTGTAATAGTCCCAGCAGATTATGGGCTGGCCCAGGTAATCCAACAGGGTGAATGCCAGCATCTAAAGTGGAAAACATTTCCCTTTCTGAGTAAGCCACAAGGTCCAACCCAAAGATGAATTTGTTGTGATCAGAGACTACATTACTACAAATTACTGAGAAAAGAAAATAAATCTTTCATTCCACATTCCTTCACATTTCTTTGTATGAACAAAAGTCATTCAGAATAAAAGTCACTCTGTTTTCAAATCCACATTAAAATGAGGAAGCACCCCTCAACATAGTAACTTTAGTGCCAACTTTTGGAATTAAAGAAAAGCTGAAAAGGCACACTGAGGGGCAAGAGAAAAAGAAGACAGGACTGTGGGAATCCAGGGTCAGGAAAAAGTGTCTGGAATAGAGGGAGAGGCTAGAGCAAGTGAACAGAGTGGCTGAGTAGGAGAATCAGTTATGAGCTTACGACTTCAAATTTTATTTATTCTCAGGGGCTGAATCAGAGAAACATGGGGGCTTGATAGCACACGCATGAAAAGATGGTATTCTAGGAACTGATATTTCAAGTGGAAGTCACATTGGTGGCTGCCTGGTACCTTTGACAAACAGTATCTTTTAAGAATAAAGAATAATTCTGTTTTGTGGAGATAAACAGCCCAAAGAGGAGTTAAATGCCGTATCATCCCTTCACTGTTTGTCGATGAGACTTGCCAGTAGTTGCAACACTACATTCTCTGGAAAGTAAGAAAAAAAAAAAAAAAATCCCTGCAGTATTTTTTTCTCATAATGTGTAGAGCATGACGTCAGCCTGGCAGAGGAATTTAAAAATAAACAAAAACACACATTCTTACCAAACAGAAAAATATCACTTGCAAAGGCAATAAAATAAAGGGTGTAATATGTTTTGTCTCTTACTTTCTTCATGACTGAAGAAGTAAGCAAGCATTAGCAAGGACACCTTCTTCAGGACTGTGTAATACATTTATTTTGAAGAGTCTTTGCACTGGTGTGATCTCTTTTCCCAGCACAGGACACAGGCAACCCTCTCAAAGGTGTTCCCACATGGATGGGAAAAATGTCACAGAGGGAACAGCACAGCTGCCTTCCCAGCTCTGCCTCCACATGTCGTACTTCCCCCCAGCAATGGAATAGGCTACTTTATGATGTATTTCAATGGACAGCAACTTCTGGTTTTGTGAGGGGTAGGACACAGCTGAATTTTTTCAACTCATGAAATTATATCTTTTAAAGCAATCTAGCTGAAAAATGTTCACAAAACTGAAGCTTTGACAAAATCTTCTCTTTCATTGGTGTCTTTTTTGGAGTAACATTGGCTTCAGTAAAGTGTGCATGAAAGGTAATTTTTTTCCTATAGAGGTTTGAAGGAGAAATTTTAGACCTTAAATACCTGATTTGGGTTAACCTGTTTGTTTAGCAGGTACCTCCATGCGAATTAATTATTTGTGCACTTTAATTGATGAAGACAAAGCAAAATTAAAGTGTGAATTTTTCCCTACCTGGTGGAGAATGAGAAAGATTTCAGAATCTAGAAATTTTTGTGTATAAACTAAGTTAATAGAACTAGAAATAAATCCAGGTTTCAGGTATGTAACTACATATTGAACATTAACACTGGAGTCTCAGTGCCACATCACTTTTGAAGAGTGGATGTGGATCCTATGGCAAACATAATGACACAGAGGCACAATTATGACAAACTAATGGCACCCAGAGATACCCAATTTCTGCCCAAATCCAGGTTTGATTATAAAAGGAAGCCACTAGTTCACATGAAGATATCTATTTTGTAGGTGTCTAAAGTAGATTAAGCAAATTCCACTCTCCCTCCCTCTTTGTCTTTCTCTCTGTCTTTCTCTCTGTCTCTCCCACCTCTCACTACTTGTTTTCAGCGCTTTAGGTACCAGGATGAATACATAATTTTCTGCTTGTGCTGTGATATTTTCATCTGAAAAATCTACTCTAAATTGGGCATTGGAAAAACCTGACTATATTGCACATCAAAACAATTAGATCAATAAACCTTTTTCCCCTGAAAGCAAATATTTGTTATTGATGACTTTCCAGAATATTTCTTTGACTGTTTGGATATATCTCACTTTCCAGAAGATTTGGTTTTCATTCCATATAAGAGGGAAATATCTTCAGAAATCTTCAAAGGAATGGTCAGCATACTCTGGCCACCCCTTCTGTTGTATGCGTCTCATAAAGCTGAATATTATTTAATTCTTTGGACCTTTTTATCATTTCATAATGAATTTCATTAATTGCTAAATCCTTTCTGTGAGAATATTTAAGATTTTTATTTCTTTTAATTCAAATCATATATGATTTTCTGATCTTAGAGTTTTAAAGTGGAGAATTCTAAGGTTCAGAGGATTCCTTCCATAAATCAATTTTTTTCCTCTTCCTTTG
The DNA here is from genome assembly GCA_013397195.1 of Hylia prasina. NCBI lineage: Eukaryota > Metazoa > Chordata > Aves > Passeriformes > Sylviidae > Hylia > Hylia prasina. The sequence goes on from VYXD01006564.1 coordinate 1,352,279, forward strand.
CCTTGGTTTTTTTGGTTTCTTACCCCCGGAGTTTTGGGGTAAGGCTCCTGAGACATTTGTCTGAGTTATGGTATGGATTTGAGAAGATGAATGTTAGGCCAAAGCACTGTCTAAAATAAAGTGCCACAGGAAGACCATATTTAATGTAAAAAAACACTGCATCATAGAAAGAGGCTGATTAATTTCCCTTCTTTAGGGCAGCTGATCACCAGGCAAGCCATGAATTCCAGATTGTCAACTTCATAAAAAAGGAACAGAAGTAAATTGTTAGCTCTGAAGAGATCTCAGATGGTTCCAAATTTCTCTGCTGCCTGGGCTGGCAGTTCATCACTGCTAAATACTCGGAATGCCAGCCATCACCATCACTAAAAACATCCATGTTGTTCATTGCTTCCACCAATGCATTTCTCCTTGGTATTACAGAACATTCTTTGTGGATCACCATTTGATCTCAATGGCTTTCTGCCATGCCAACGATGCAGCAATGCTCCTGCATCTCTAGACTACTTTTGTCCTTCTGTATTTGGATGAGTAAAGTTAATAGAGCTCTGAAGAGAGAATGACATGATGGTTAAAAAAAAAAAAAAATCCTCACATGAGTTTCAGGACTGTTGAAATGAGAAGAATTTTATCACTTTCATATTTACTGTTACATCTGCTTTCTGCAGAGGAAAGCATCAATGCCAATAACAAGTATGCTAATTACTATTTAGGCCATAGCTTCAAGTCTTTAAGTAATGTTGAATAATTCTTTGGTTCAGTCAGGAAATTTGCTAAGACACATTTCTCCCAAGTGCTGCCAAAGACAATGTCTGTTTTTAATACTTGAAAAATAAACCAGATTTTCACTTTTAAGTGACCACAATTTTACAGTTCCTTTTGGGCTCCAATGCAGCATTTGGCTTTATCCCATCTCGTGCTTTCTCCTTCCAGCCATCATCCTCGCTCATCTCCACTTCAGGTTAACAGTGAAGATCACAGACCTAGGAGAAAATTGCTGTACTGTTTTATGCACTTTGATTTAATGTAGCAGGAGGCAGGAGCAGAGGGTTGATGGTGGTGGAGAAGCCATTCACTTTCTGTGCAAAATCTGAGAAAATGAGTGAGAAATTTGCCTGTGAAAATTATTCCCCACAAAAGGTCTCTTCTTAATTACACATTACTAATGTGTAATTAAGAAGAGACACCATCACTTTGGGATTGAACAGACTGATTTCAGTCTCAAGTGAGGATCACAGCAGAATGATGATATCTAATAAAATTACTTTTCTTTATGATCTGGCTCAGCTCTAACCAGTCAGTAAAAGCCAAGACATCATACTGATCTCTGTATGCTCTTTGCCCTTCTCCAGTTTTGGTGGAAGTCTTCAGTGCTATCCTAAATTATTCACATCAGCTGCTGTTGCTAGAAAAAAAAAAAATGGTCATGAAGTCTCATGTAGTTTAAAGATCAGGATGTCAGGAGAAAAGATAGGTTGCTTTGAAATACTGCCCTAACATATAAAATACTGCTTAAGGTTTTCTGAAGCAAGAAAGACCAGAGTGACATGTTCCCTTGGGAGAGAAGGGCTGTACTTACTAAAGGCCATAAGCCATTTATGGTCTTTCTATATTGTTTTGGTGCTTTCTTTCCCAAGAGTTTTCTCTTTTGAATACACTCATCTGCTGAAATTTGTGAAACAAAATAAATTTTTAAGGGACACCTTAACAACATATACATTCAATTTTAAAACTGAGTCAGGAAATCTCACTTATGTATCCCATTCAAGGTGGTATTTCAGAATTTTTCCTGAATGTGACCAGTTCTTTCAAGTCTCAACTAAATGTAAGATGGGCTTGTATCAATAGTTTTTTCAAAATTGTTAATAGTTTAAACTAACCCCACCAAGAAGTCTCTGGAAGTACTGATGGTGAATGCAAGGACATAAGAACCAAGGAATGGCTGTACTGAGTTAAATGTTCATCCAAACCAGAATCCTGTCACCAAAAATGATGGTAGAATGGAATGACACAAGGCTTCAGAAGTACTTCCTTGGAGTGCTCTCAGGACCTCCAGTAACTTGTGGCTTAGTGACTTCCTGAGAGAATATAGAAATAATCTACTTGTTTTTCATGATTCTGAGTCATTGTGGAACTTCTCTTCCATAGTTTTGTCCCTGGACTGTTACCATCCATAATACCCTGTAGTAAGGAAAGCTCACCCAAGTATCCTGGGAAGGGGCACCCATTATTGTTTGTTCCAAATCTTCCAGCTGGGTCCGTCAGCACAGAAATGTCATGAGCAAGAAGCAAAAGCCCCACTCTGTGATGACTTAAAATGCCATGGACTGTTATTGGCCTGTCAGAAGTTGTTTCTCCAGAGCAGCTGGGGGACAGTTTCTTTAGGTCACTTGCTGTACTTGCATCTGCCCACACATTCAGCCTCTAGAGACTGTATCAGGACAGCAGCATACAGACTGCAAATTTAAATTCCTCCTGTGAACCACAATTATCTTGAGAATAATGTTTTATCAAAAATAGCATTTTATTCCCAAATCTGCAGAGCTCAGAAAATAAAAGCAAATGTCAATACTTATATCTTGTTTCTCGTTCGTAACAGATTTTTTAATGGTCTCATATGAATCCAAAAGGCAAATCCCCCATTTTTACAAGAGTCTCAAATCTGAGTGTTGTTCTACTGGGAATCATTAATAGATTGATGTTTTATTTATTTCCTTATTTCAAAAGTCAAATCTCAATGAAATAGGATATTAATGATAAAAAATATTAAAATGCCAGGGAACAGAATTCTGTCAACCCAGCTTGACATTCCCACTTGCTCTGATATTCTTGGATCAAAAGGGAAGTGTCTATACCTATTGGCTGCCCAAGAAAGCAAAGGCAATTGATTGTCATCTGAAAGAAGGAGACATGCAGATGTGGTGCTTAGTGGTGCGCCTGGCAGTGTTAGGGTCATGGCTGGACTTGGTCTCAAAGATCTTTTCCAACCTTAATATTTCTATGATTCTGTAAGAGGTAGTTTGAGGGTCACTGCCCAGTGGCTCTGCCCAATGACAAAATTTGAGGACACTCTGGGCAGCTAAGAAAGGACTTGTTTCCTTCAATGACAGGAGGGACAAGGTTCATCTGTTGTTCACATCATGACAACATCTTATGTGGGCTGCTCTTCAAGTGTCTTATTCTGCTCTGCTCTTCTTACTCTTGGCCTTTGCCTGCTTCTCAGTTCTTACCTTCACTCTCCATTGATGTAACTTACTGGTGAGAATTTGGTTCAACCAGATATTTTTAAATAACAAAGTTACATTACCTATACATTTACCAGGTTGGGCCTATGTTGACATGGGACTGTGCTTTCTGCTTCTATACTTTCTACCATTATCATATTTCAGGGCCAAAACCAAATTGTAACATTGCATGAAAAGGAGGGAAATCTGTTTTGTGAAGATATTTCATACAAAAGACTTCATTCACATGAAAAAAACCACTAACATGCATACACAAGTCTTTTGCAATTAAGGGGAGTTGCATAGATGTACCTGAAGACAAAATAAGATGCCTTCTGTTTATTTCAGATGTTGTCAAAAAGAGCTGAAGGGCTGAGAATTGAGATCATCTGGTAAGTTTACTACATTTAAAATGACAGAACAGTGAATTGAGATAGCAATATTTTTCAAAATGTTTATTTTAAAAGTATTTTTTTAAGTATTATACACAATGTACACCATTTTCAAATGTGATTGCCTGAAAATGTGAAGAGTCTAAAAGCCAGCTCAGCTGCCTTAATGTTTGATAAAGGTATTTAAGCTTTCAGTGCATTGCAAATTATATTAATTAAAAATATGCACATACATGATTTAAACAAAAATATAACTGGCTGCAGCTTTCTCTGAAATAGAGAAACTGATGCTACTGTAAGAGCTAATATATAGACAAAATCTCATCACTCATTGTCACATAGACATTAAAAAAATGTCTTTTATTTTTATTTCAGACTTCTCTAGTATTTGAGCTGCTCCCCCATACATACAGCTGGGACAGGGTGGCTTTGTGTTCTTGTACCCCATTCAGTGTTTACTCACTTGTTTACTTACCAATTAATCCTTACTTAAGTCACAAGCAATTGGTGGTCTGGAGTCCTGCAGCACCCATGTGCCAGGTCTAAAATGTTTTGATATGTTCTGGACATTTCAGCATTTGAAAAATAACCTTTCACAGCTCTAGCTCTTCCAACACAAGAGGGTGAAGATGATGTAGCAAGGGCAACTGTTGCCTGATGAGATTTCATTGTGTTGGAAGAGAGTGTGGGCCCCCAGTTATCTGTTTCTGTGACTGCTATATATGAAAGGGGTGTCAGGAAGAGAGAGTGAGATAACATTCTGTCCTTCTGGCCAAAAACATCTCTGGCTCCCACCAGCACCAGCGTGCCAGAGTGAAGACTGCAGGTTGTCTCACCAGTCTCCCCAAACACTAGTTCATATTATGCAACAAAAAAACTACAAGTCTAATTTAACACAGGGTGCTGCCCATGCCTGATCTAGCATGGAGATAGAATTACCTCACAGTTCTGCAGATGGAGACAGAATTACCTCCCACTTCTGCAGATGGAGACAGAATTACCTCCCACTTCTGCAGATGGAGACCCCTCCCATCATGGGTAGACAGTAGGAGATATCTTGGCATGCAGCTGCCTGTGCCTTCTCTACTCCAGAGACAGAGAAAGCACCCCAAACCCTACTGCTACCCCAGCCCAAACATGACAAAAAACATTTGGTTCAATTCCTTGGAGACAAAGTAAAACTGGTTCAAAGAACTGTGGAGCCCAACACACCCACTGCTGAGGCCCTAAGCACCTTGCAGCACCAGGAGCATGTGTGGCTTCTGAGCATCTTCAGGCAAGGTGAGCTTCCTGGAAAATCACAGAACCAGTACCAAGTTTGGGGATGCTGTCCCTCTGTAATTTAAACACATTTTATTTTAATGATGAAGAAATTTAATTAGAAGTCTAGTTAAATTTAGAAATGCACACATACAATACAGGGATAGTCAAAACTATGGACTTTGTACTGTTTGGGGTTTTTTTTCTTATTTCTTCTCCCTCTGTTTTTTCTAATTGGAAATGAACCAAACTGTGCTCACATCTGTATGTGGAGATCAATGCATTAAGTAAGCTAAAACTCCAAAATGAGGTCTGTATTTAGACTCAAAGATAGTTTAGTAATTTGGCACATTGCACACTGTTTTGCCCCAGCCCTGTTTAGCATCAAGTCCAAGGAAAGCCACAGTGATTTTGTCTAAGGTTATACTTCTGTTTAAAGCCAAACAGGGCCTGTGAAGCAAGCTCAGAATCTTTGTGGTTTACTTTCTTTTATAAGGTGAAATAACCATGTAATTATATCATAATTGCATGACAGTAACCTGAAGTTAGAGAAAAAAGTATTGCTGAACAACTGGATGCAATTATGCAGCCTTACAGAGCTAGTAGAATTTGTTAAGATGGTGTGTCAATCTAGCAGTTGCTCCTCCCTGGTACCAGTGTAATTTCACTAAATTAAACTCCCAGCTTGGAGAACAGATTGATCATGTATTTATGTTGTAATAATACCTTAATAATTGCCACATCCACATATGGAAGGTACTGTGGAATCAGTTCTGAAGCCTTAGCAGACAAGATAATTTAAGATTTTCATGAAATGCTGCTCTGTAACTGAAACCTAGATTGTCTAACATTCTTCTAACATCTACTGCAAAGAATCTAAGTTTGGAAAGAAGGAGCAACTGATTCCTTCTGCATAAGAGCAAAATCTTGCTGTGCATTATTAATCAGAAAATGGCTATGTCCTCCAGATGTTATTGCATTTTACTTTTTCCTTTGTGTTTTAGTCAAAGATAGCTGAGAGAATGTATACAATTGACAAGAATTCCCAAAGTCCATGAGTCTTCATAAAGATGTGCAAAACAATATTTCTGTATCCAGTATGACAGGGCAGTGTAATTTTCTAATTTTAAGAAATTAGTGTGAGAAATTAGGAATAGAAACCACAGGATGATGAGGTGATACCCACCTCTTTATATGAGCAGCTTCTCCTCCTTGGTCCTCTGTCTTATGGGCTCTGTTCCCTCACCCCTCCTCACTACATTTCTATCATGGTCAGTGCTACATCTTACACCTGTGTGTGAAGCCAGTTTTTCTGGATCACAGTAGCAGCAGAGGTGATAGGAGAAGACTGATCCCACTGGAGCTATCCCTTCACAGACCAGCTTGATGGATTCTGCTTTCACACAGCTTGTGCTGCAGATGTGCTTGGATGCCCCACACCACAAGCCCTTTTGTGCAACAGGAGCATTTTGGCACTTTCCAAAGAATTTAGCTTCATTGTGTTTGGCTGCTTGCCATGCAGACAAGAAACACAGCCAGAATGCTTTTGCATTTTTTTCTATGACTTCTGTTCCTTAATTTGGCATAAAACCACATTCAGTCTCCTCACTTTTACACATCCAGCCTGAAATGATAAGGCTTACCTCTGCGAGGTATAAGAGGATAAGGATACAACAGGAATATAACTTCTCAGTTTGGGCACTCTTTCTGCCAAAATGGGGATATTGTTGATTCCAACCAGAGAGGAAAGGCCTCCAACCATTGTCAAGGCCTGAGCCATTCTTTGTCTCTGTGTGTAGGAATTGTATCTAGTCAAAACCTCATCTGTTTTAGAAAATTGCTATTGGAATTATTACTAGACACAGTAGAAACGCTCCCAGAAATCACTGCATTTGTGTCTTGGGTTATGGAAGCAAAAAAAAATTGTATTCTATTTTCATCTGCTGAAAGCAGATGGGGAAATGTTTTTTCTTTATCTCTTGTTATTCTGGGGGGAGGGGGTGGATGCCTTTCTGATAATGGCTCAGCTATTAAAACCAAGTGGGGTATTGTTTCTTATCTCTTTCACCACCCATCCTCCCTCCGGGGGATATTTTCTGCTAATGGGCCATTAAGGCTCACCAATGACATGACACATTTACATCATCCCATTGTGAGATGCTCCACCCACTGGCTGGGGGCTCCAGGGTCCCTGCCTAGATAAAAACTGAGACTCAGAACCCCAGACAATCCTGTTTTCCACTGGACTACAGAAGAAGATTGGACTCATCAGACTCATCTCAGCATCACTGGACCCTTTCTTCAATGGGATCATCTACCCCAACAGAGCCACATCTGTTTCTCCAGGAGGACTGCTTCCAAACACCCTGACCAACAGGGTGTCAGGTTGTGTCCCTGACTTGGTCAGAGTTTTCTGGGTTTGTTTGTTTGTTGTTTATTTGTTTTTTTTTGTACTATTACATTTGTATTTCTAACATTCCTAGTAAAATAACTGTTATTCCTATATCTTTGCCTGAAAGCCTTTAATTGTGAAATTATAATAATTCGGAGGGAGAGGGGTTTACACTCTCCATTCTAAGGAAACTCCAGCTTTCCTACTGAATACTTGTCTTCTAAACCAAGACAATTTGCCAGGAAGAAAATTTCCACAGAAGATTTACATATTGAACGCTTAAAATCTAAATTACAGTTCTAGATGATTGTGAATTTCTTCACATAGTGAAAAGTAATCTTTTTCCTCTACAAACTATTACTTGCCTGAGAACTTGTAGGTAGCATGAAAGGTCTGTGAATTGCAAAGCAAGACCAGGCTAGGATAGAGAAGACATCCTGTAGTAGGATCATGAACTGTTAAAACACTTAGGAGAGCTGTAATCTGGAGACCAGGAGGAAAGACACATCAACTTTAGAGAGAAGAGGAAGATTTAGAAGGTGAATTTAAAATGTGGGGGAAAGGTAAGAAATTGTGTGGGAGAAAGGATCTAAAAGATTTTGGGTATGGGTTTTCCTGGCATGAAAGTTTTCAAATTGCTCAATTTCCTTCTCCTCTGGACCCGCCAAATCCAAAGCAAGACAACGGTAACCCTGACCTGTCCTGCCATTTTGATGCTGTGGTAGAGGCAGTCCTAAATACAGGTTGTGAGCTGGGAAATCTGGGCTTTCAACGAGCTAAGAGGAAAACTAAACCAAATATCCAAACTGAAATATGGATACAAGGGGAATCTGTTTTGTGACTGCTTGGTCTTTCTGGCTTAGGGTAACTCCTGTGTTCTTCATTTGGGTTCCTGAGTTACCTCTCTCTAAACAGAACTAAAAACCTCCAAGTTTTACTCCGAACTGTGGCAATTATTTTTTTTCATTTTGTGCCGTTAATTTTACTTCTATTTTTCTATCCATGAAACTTCACTTAGATTAATTCCCAGCCTCCCAATTATGTTTCACTGACATTTTTCACATCAAGATGTCTGTCAGAAATATTTTTCTTTAACTATATGAGGTATATTTTTGTAAATAACTGACCTCACACTAATTTTCTAATTTTTTTTAACATGTGGCAACATATACTATCCAAAATTTAGGCCTTAATTGCTCTAAGTAGTTATAAAACTATAGTTAATAACTGACTTTTCAATAACTAAGGGAAAAATTTTAAGATAACATTTTACCAAAGAAAGAAAGAACCTATTTCAGGTCTTATAACAACTCCAACACCAACATATCTCACAAATTTTGAAATGTTTCTTCTGCAAACACTATTAACAGGGGCGCAGAGAGATTATATATCTCTAAACATTCTAAAGGTGAAAAATAATTTTTAGAAGTTGAAACGTAGCAGCTACACACAACTTTTATGATAAACGTATACCTTTACTTCATGTATAATCATATAAAATAACTTGCAATTGTGTTAATGTGCTGGCGTTCCTTTCTTTTAACAGGACAAATTAGTATGCATTTATTTAACCTGTCATTACATCATACTGAACATCAGTCACTATGCAATTACAAAGGTAATGGTTACCATGTAATACTGACAAAGCCACTGTTTGGCTCTTGTAATTGGTAGTCACTAAAATGCATTTTCCATATGATGAATGAAGTAGCCAGCAAAGCAGTCAATGCTGCATGAGATTTGCCAGAACAAAGATTAGTTTTAGAGTCCTCCATGAGCTTGAGCATACAATAGTGTGTCTGTTTCTTGTTTTTTCAGTTCTGTTACAAAACTCTATGGAGTGAGTTCAGCAGGGGAGCGAAGTGAAGGGAAAAAGAGCATATTTGGGGGCAGAGAGGGGAGGAAAGGGGAGGAAAGAAACTCGAAGGATGAAATTTGCCATGTGTAAAGGTCTGTCCAAGACCCATGTCAGTCTTAAATCACATTATTTTAATTTAAACCCCTTCTCTTTCCACAGCAATGCTGCAGTTCCTTGACAGAGACAGGGATGCTAGGACCAAAGTGAGTAATAATGATTAAGCTGCAGCTGATGCTATGTGCAGCCAGGATATCTTCCAACAGCTACACCTGTCTCTCTTCCAGACAGATGAAGACATGTTACCTTTAACTGACAGTTAAGCTCGGCTGTCTTCCTCCTGTCACCTATTATAAATTTGCACCTGCAAACAGATAAATCCTCTTGAAATCTTTAAGCATTTGTGAGGCCTATTTTCATACATACAAGTTGAGTCACTGGGAAAATATTGTGATGCTGCAGGGAGGGATTTGGTCCTTTGTCTTGAACTACATTAACTTCATTAGTGAAAATTATCGATGATGCATGTTTTGAAGAGTAATTTGTGTCAAATTTCAGAAGTCTTTAGAAATCTGATTTCTAATTCAAAGTATGCACTGCAAACCTAGCTGGATAAGTGTTATTTTTACCTAAAATCCATGGGAGCACGGAAAACCTCCTGCTGCTCTGTGCCCCATTGAGCCCAACGCTTGTGTCACCTGGTCTGTCATTAACAGCGAGGCACTTGGAGACCTTCCCTGGGGTTCCCCTCAGCTGCCCAACTGAGCAGTTTCACCAAGGCACCAGGATGCTGAAGGTTTTAAAACAAGATGCTGGAAAACAGAAGCTTTTAAAACAGGAGGATGCTGGAAGCATGAAAGCTGGCATGATAACAAGAGTGCTTCCTGCTCCTGTGCTGTAAAAGCCTTCACGCTCACCTCAAGGAGAAAAAGGGTAGGAAGTGTATTGCAGAGTTGCATGACAGCATCAGTCACTTCTCACAAAGACAAGCTGTAATTCATGGAGGCTGCTTTTCTAATCCTCAAACTTTCTACAGCATAAAACAGAGGACCAGCTCTAGTCCTAAAAGGATCAAAGGGGCAGAGATCAACTTTCCCCGTGCAGCAAGTTAAGCCTTCACTGCCTCTGTCAAACTGCAACCTGAGCTCTGTCTTTCGGGCCCCCGGCCACCCATAGCATTGCCCCAATTAGGACCAAACTAAGCCACTAGGGAAAGAGAAACAACTCTCATATGTCCCCCCTCACAGAGCCGGTGGAAGTGCCTGACTCTACAAGTTCTTTTTAATTGGCCTCTGCTTTCGTCTCTCACACTTTGCAGAAAAACGAAGAATATGAACAGCTTTGGGGAAGGAGGGAGTTTGGAAGATTAAAACTCAGTGCTGGGATTTTGTCTAGAAGTAGTCCATATGGAGAGGGCTTTTTGAATACATATTCAGTGATGTTTCAGTATTCTGCATTAAGACTCCATTCTTACATGCACACCAAAAACAGCATGTCTTTAAACAACACCAAACCTAAACTGTAAGCTATTGGCAGTACCTCTTCTGAGCTATTTGCCTGAATTATTTCTGCAATAAATCTCTAGAAATGTCCACTTAAACAGTAACAGTCATAAATATCTTGTGGAAGCCATAAAATACAACAGAATTTTGGAAGTCATAATTTTAATGGATAAAACTGTGCTATAAAAGAAGGGCCTCTGGGACTGAGGCTAAAGTAAAATTTATCTAAGCGAGCTGTGATGCTAATCCGTCTGCAAGTGATAAATTATCCTATGTCCCAGGTGTGACATAATATCCAAAGGGTGCGTGGTGATTAAGGACACAAAGGTATAGATGTGGCAGGGGTCCAAGAAAGCCCCAAGCAATTAGTGGTGACTGGAAATTGTCAACAATTGCTCTGAATGTTTGATAGTTTCCTCTGTGCTTGGGTTTGCCAAGGCATACATTCCCCAGTGTCTGAGGCTGGGTTCTGAGCCACGGTGGCAGGACCTGGCTGGGCACTCATGTAGCTCTGAGCAGGATGCTTGCAGATTTTTCCAACAAGGTACTAAGACACCCCTCCCAGGCTCCTGCTGAAGTCGGAGGGTCAGGCCAACACTTAGGGGAAAAAAAAAAGAAAACAAACCCCCCAAAAAAACCCCATCAAAACAAAAAAAAGGAATGCTTATTTTAAAATACAATAACTAGAAATATTTCTGTTTGGTCAGAAACAGAAAAAAAAATCTTTAAAAAACCCCTTTCTGTTCTAAAGAAAACAAAAGTAATTCTTGGAAATGCTGAATTGCATTGTGGTATCATTATAAACTGCTGTGATTCTGAGAGATCTTTTGGAGACGCCAGCAGAGTCCCCATAAATTTACAGCAATAAAATGTTTAGACAGCAGGCAATCAGAGCGTGTTGGACTGGATACCCAAATCAGTCCATATTGTTATACAAACTGATTATGTTTCAAACAGCAAAAATGGTGAGCTGTTAACGGCAGCAAGAGTGTTTACATAACTTGGTGTCACTGGAGAAATCGGAGACAAACTCCTCAAGTTCCCTTATTTGAAGGGAAGATGAACAGGATCCAGATGAACAGCTCACCCAGTGAAACCCTGAGCACATGCACGGCAGGAGCTCCCAGAGCAGGCTGCTGCTTGGCCAGACAGCCTGGGTGAAAGCTTCATCTGCCTGATGATACACTCATTTCTGGGAGAGGTTGACTGGATTACCAACTTTATCCAAGGGGAGAGGGTGAGCAGCGATATTTGGGGTTGCTTTTGGCAGTTAAGAGCATGTGGTATCAAGAAGGATGATACTCAGTGAATATGAAGAAGTCTTGGGTTTGAAACTGGCGCTCTGCTTCACACCCAAACCCACACTGCTGTACACAGCCAGGTCCCACAACAGCTATGTGAAAGTTTTCCTGTGCATCATGGCCCACAGGAGCCCACTCAGTGACACAGACTGGGAGCAGCACTTCAGTGCTCATCCCTGCTTTTCCCAGGAGCCACTGCCTACTTCTCCCCACTAAGTATAGCATGGGAGCAGGAGCTGCACCACTGCATGTGTGCATTGGCCCTGGCAGAGCATATTGCAAAGGGGACTGTCTACAACTGGTCCTTACCACTTACATTCCCAAATCTACCTCTAACTGAAGTATATAAGTACTACCAGCTGTTCCTGGAACACGAGAAGGGAAAGCTTGAAGAACTTCAGGCATAGACAGAGCATATGATATTATAAACACAGAAAGAGATAACACTGCTTCACTATATGGCTGGATGGTGAGCTGGCTCCCAAACCAAACTACATCAGTTTTAACCCCTGTGACAAGGTATTTTTCACCCTTGCTAAAGGATTCAGAAATCCCAGCAGACTTAGGATAACATAGTCATACTGAAAGTCTCATTTGATTTTTGAGAGTTTCCCTCTCACTGCTCATCAGCCAGTCACACCTCACAGTCTAGCCTCTCCTCTCCTAAACCTCTGGCTCTCTTCAGACCCTGCCCTATCCATGTACAGGTGTGCAGCCCAGTCAATGCCTGACAGTGAAAATCTGGCAGCTCCTATTCTTCATATGCTTGTCTATTTGCTTTTTACCTGAAATAAGTTGGTCCCTATTTACAAAACAGGATGCTATATCTCCTATTGGAAGGGTTTGGGGCTGTTTATCTGCCTCTCTATATTTTCCCAAACCAGGGTTCTCATTTCCGTGCCATTACACATGGGCCCCTTCCCCAAGGAAAATGTTACCTATTATATTGTTCTGCTCTTACACAAATAAAATGACCTAAAGACCTAAAATTGTTAAATTACCAAAAGGTAGTTCTCACCAAATGGACTTACCTGGCTGTTTCCCGTCCTCCTGGGTTTTGACATCTTTGTTGCTGCTGATTTTCAATGGATTAGCTCAACCCTCAGCAGAAATACCAGCATTTGAAAAGTTGTTACCCTGGGCTGCATCAAAGGACTTGTGACCAGCTGTTTGAGGAAGGTTATTCTCACTCTGTCCTTGTGAGACTCCACCTGGAGTACTGCATCCAGCTCTGGAGATGCAAACATAAGAGCACAGACTTGTTGGAGCATGTCCAGAGCAAGGCCATGAAGAGGATCAGAGGGCTGGAGCGCCTCTCATCTGAGACAGGCTGGGAGAGTTGGGGCTGTTCAGCCAGGGGAGAGAAGGCTCCAGGGAAACCTTGTAGCAGGCTCCCAGTACCTTTAGGGGCCTACAGGAGAGCTGGAGAGGGAGGGCATGTAGTGATAGGACAATGGAGAACAGCTGTAAACTGAAAGAATGTAGGTTTAGTTTGGATATTAGGAAGAAATTCATCACTATGAGGGTGGTGAGCCACTGGAACTGTCTGCCCACTGAAGGTTGTCCCATCCCTGGATGTGTTCAAGGCCAGGTTGAATGGGGGTCTGAGAAACCTGATCTAGTGCAAGGTGTCCTTCCCTATGGCAGGGGTGCTGGAACCAGATGATCTTTAAAGTCCCTTCCAACTCAAACCATTCTATCATTTTATGATTCTTATTTGATACCATACATTTTAAAAAGTTAAACATGGTTCATTTCATTTATTTCAATCCAGAAGCTGAAAGGCTATGTGTAGACCTGATGCATTTTTGACAAATATAAAATTTATCTGCTTCTTAATGCTATGAACTGATAGACTTGCTCCACTCAAAAAGATTAAGAGAATGTGTAAGCATTTCTAAAGTCTAAATGTTTTGTTTCAGTAGCTGTAAGAGCAGTGAGTTTAATTTGTCATTTCAGGATACCAATTTAATTTTGAAGTTGGGCTATGTGTTAACTAAAAGAGATAGGAGTTTAATTGTCTTAAAGCAGAGTGGGGAACTTCTGTGTTACCACAGAATAATTTTTTTGAGTTATTGAGGGGCTGGTTGGCTTTTGGCCAGTGACAGTAAACTTGTGCTGTGACTCAAGATCCAAGAAAATAGATTCGCCTTCCCCAGATCCAATCTTTGCTAGTGACCTACACAGGGACTTTTGCTATGTCTCTCCAGCAGTTTCTTCTTGCATGGCTGGGCTGAGAGCTCCCTGGGGACAGGCACTGTTGTCAGACACCTACTCATGCACTCCTAGCACACTGGGGTTTCTGCTTACATATGTGCTGCTGCAGTGGTAGCACGTTAATAAATGTCTCCCCTCTCATATAAACATTATTATAACTGGTGAATATTGCAGAAAACGCAACACCTGTCCTCTCCCAATACTTTGAGAAAGAGAAGGGAAACACAAACCAGCTGCAACTGGAAACCACAAAAGGTTTGATCAGAGTTCATCTCTGAGGTAGCAATATCAACCATGCTATTATAACCAACATATGAACCTACAATGGTAAACAGAGCTGACATTTGTGCCCAGGAGAGGCTGCTAACATGTCATGCACACATGAGCCATGTGGGTGTTCCTTCAGACTCTCACACGCTGTTACAAAAGGCAAGTATCAAATACAGGCTGATACCACCTCCCTGCTTCTGTCATGTAGATGTAGCAGGTGGCTGGCGTGGTGGGGTAACGTAATGTTTGGATGTCTTCAGTCCTCCAAAATTAGCCATGAGGCTTCACTAAAAGACTTCCTGAACTGTAACATAAAAATAAAATGTCATGTATATGCCATACAAAAAAGGAAACAAAAGAAAGGCTGCAGTTATAAATGTAATACGAGCTTACTGAGGTCCAGGCTGCCACAAACATCAGGGCTGTAGGTTTTAATGTGCTTTGAAATAGAAACCAGTAGCATCTCAGGTATAACAGTTCTAAATATACGGTGATTTTTAATCTTGCCACAGAGACCATGGTATAAATCATTAATCTATTTTAGCACATTTTAGAGGCAATGGAAGAAGGAATGCAATGACTCTGCTCTCTGTCACAATCTCCATTGCTCCCATGATCCCCATGAGCACCATATGACACAAAGGTACATAAATGGGGCAGAAGAGTCCAGTCAAGCAGTTTTCACTCTTTTTTTTTTTTTTTCTTTTTTTCCTTTTTTTCCTTTTTTTTTTTTTTTAATTAATTTTCACAGCGTATGACCCATTTCTCCTGCCAGAACACAAGCAATGGCAACAGGGTCAGCCAACGGGGCCCAAGTGTTTGAGGAGTCCCTCTCCTCTTGATACTTCCTCAACTGCCTTTAGTATTTCAGCAAGCTGGAATTAGGCAGTCAGAGGGCTGTGTTTCAGTGCAAACAGTACTCTTGATCCCTCTGTTCCACTTTGCTGCTTCTGTCAAAAGAGAGGAACAGAGCAATCTGCCAGACAGATCCAAAAATGTCCCAGGTCTGGTTCAAACTGATATACTCACCACTCAGACTTCAAATCTGGTCCAGAACTGTGGACTGGGAAAAATGTGGTGTGATGGGTTGGAGGAATGACTGTCCTGGAACCAGAATTCCCATTCAAATCTCACCTAGATGATAAGGTATCCAGACCATGGAACATGTCTTTTATTTGGCTACAAGACCCCAGGAAAACTTATTAAAAAACAATTGGCTGTGAGCTCTGACGTATCTATTTATTGAAGCTCAAATTGGAACCTTTGTCAGAGAAAGTTTGGTTAGAGTGTGATATTATGTATCCTACATGATGAAAAAGTGAAATGAGAAAACTTGGGGGGGTTAGCAGCTGTCACAAGAAAGAGGAGAGATACTGTTCTTTCATAATTTTCCTGTGTTGGACATAAGCAGCCTTCCTCAGAGGTGGCATAACGTGATGAGGTTTTTCTGCAAAAACTCGTTGAGTTTTCAGCTTTTTCTATAAACTCGTCCCATTTACTACTCATGAACCGTTTGTCCACTTCTGCCATCACCATTCCCCACAGCTCACCACCATGAGGCTGACCTCCATCAAATGTCCTTCCCTTTCCCCAGCACAATTACAGACCTCATTCCACAGACTCCTTTCTCATCTCTTCCAAACACAGATGCCAGTTCTTTTTCTTTCTATTCTTTCCACCCCTCAGACCTACCCTTCAGTTTCTCTGCCTCTCCTGCTCTGCTCTGAATTTGGACTCCTCCCTTCAGCTGACACCTGTAATTCCTAGGTCCTCTCCCAAAAAAAAATCAGAGAATGAGTATGGCTTTATGCTGCTCTCTTCCTTGATGATGTCCCTTGGATACCTGTATCCTCATCTCTGCCCATCTGTGTCCCTTTTCCCTCCTGTCCCCAGGACAGCCATAGTGGGCATGTTCTCTCCTCTGTGGGATATGGCCCTGTGCTTTATCCTCCATGCGGCACAGCCTTAGGCTGCTCCCTCTCTGCAGCTTCCTTCCATCTGCCCTTCTTCCAGGTATACACATCTCCCACCTTCTGGCTTCTGGTTCTCTTTCATCCTCTCCAGCCATCCTATGAAAGACAAACAGGATTCCAGAGCGTAATTTCTTTCTGGGATTTCCTATAGTCCTCTGGCACTGGTTTAAGTTCCTCACTCACTAAGAGCAGCTGACCTACAACTTCTGCTGCACTTTATCAACCAGAACACAAGCTTGAGTGACTTTGAGCAGTGCTAGACTACTACATTGATGATTTCAAAGAAAAATCACTAGTCAGCTCTCCAGTTCAGTGCTGTCTGTCTTGGTATGTGACAGCTGAAGACTATTTGGTACAAGTCCATTGCAACTGGCTTCTACTTTCTTTCATGGTGTTGCAGTCAGTAACCACACAGAGGGGAGCAGTACAGCACACAGTGAGTTTAGCAGTCACACAGGTAAGTTGTGGGCCTGAGACTGCTACACATTGCATTAACTGTGCTGACAACTCTGACTCTTCCCAGGTAAATTATCTCTGAAATTTGTTAAACTGCATGTGCACATAAGTCTGGAAAAGCAAGAATATCTGAATTTAAAGACTTAAATAGAAGACTGCAAGGCAAGAAAAGGTAAAATTGTCATGTCTAATGAAGATAAAGTGCCTTTGCAATAAATTTAATTATGCAATAAAGTGCCAGTGTGGTGCTCAAGGAATTTGCTCAAGGTTCCCAAGGTAGGCTTTCATTCATTTTATCTTGCATTCTTGAGCATTATCAGCCAGACTTACGAGAGAAAAGATTAAAGTATGTCTATTACCTCCCTTCTTTATTTGTTTTTTAAAGTGTACCAGAGACAATATATATTATTTGATTAAAGCAAAGTCTTCAGTTTAAGAATGCAGAAGCCAAGAGGAATTTATTTAAAATATTTACTTGGTTTCTGCATAACATATTCAAATGTAACATTTCAGCCTCCTCAAATAAAAGTATCGGTGGTTTATTTCACTGTTTGCACACTTTTCCACTCATTAAACCTTATCTTTTGTACTCTGGTTCAGTAATACAAATGTAGATCTACCAGACAATTTATCTGTGTGACAAATATGATTGTAAAATTGCTGATAATTCTGTTTTGTGTGTATTCAGTCAGCTGCTATGAACAGGGTACTTGGGGAAGGGCCATGCAGCATGTACAGAAATAAGATCATAAATGGATGTGATTTTCACTATTTGTGTGATTTTTAACCACAAGTTAACAATAGGTCTGTATACATTTTTTGGTATGATGACTAACATTTCATGCTGATATATCACAGAAGCATAGAATCACAGAATAGTTTGGGTTGGCAAGGGCTTTTAAAAGTCATCTAGTCCAACACCCCTGAAACAAGCGGGCTGCTATAACGTCTCCCTGGAACCTTCTCCTCTCCAGGCTGATCTGCCAGGAAATTCAGACCACTTTTCCTTAGGACGACTTGCAAATATTCCCCTGCGAAGGCAGAAGTAGTCTCAGTATCTTCCCTGACACAGTCCCTTGAGTTGCAGCCCCTTCTGTTGCCTGTTATGTTGGGCATTCCAGAAGGCAATCAGGTGGTCTATGGGCATCCCACATTTTGTTCTGCGTTTGGCCTGCAAACTGGTGGTGTTCTGCTGTACAATCTTGTGGCTTGCTATATACAGATTTGGGCTTGGCTTGTACTCACTGTGGTCTAAAGTCATGTAGGAGGGATTAGAACTAGAGTCTCAAGTCAGAAGATGGTTAAGAGCCCTATGGAAGGTTTCTCATGGAAGGGGAATAAGCTGTCCCACACAATCATCTCTAAAGAAGGGATTACCTGTTTTCATTCACCACTGAGACTAATCCAAGCATCTGAGA
The DNA here is from genome assembly GCA_013397195.1 of Hylia prasina. Lineage (NCBI taxonomy): Eukaryota > Metazoa > Chordata > Aves > Passeriformes > Sylviidae > Hylia > Hylia prasina. Next base: position 1,370,539 of record VYXD01006564.1, read on the forward strand.
TGTTTTTGTGGCTAATGTACAGCTGGTATTGTGAGAAATACTGTCAATTGTGGTCAAATTCTCTTCTCGGTGGTGCCCTTGTAAGGCTCAAATGACTGCTTTTTGCTGAAGGAGTAATGAGGTTTTACACTGTGATAACTGAGTGCAGAATTTACCCCAATGGTTGAATGTCTTTGTCCCAATGAAGAAACTAAACATAGTCAAAGCAAAGAAGTAAATGAGTATTCCTCAGAGGTGCACTTACTTATATTGGTTAAAATTGTCCTTCGTATTAAGCCATAACTTTGGTCCTTATCCTACACTTGCCTAAGGCAGTAAAGCAGGTAAAACATGCTGATTTTCAAGCTGATTGTAATGCTCATAGTGAAGACTTTTGAGGAGCTTCTACCTGTGCTCCAGAGCAACAGAAACCTGGACTGAGCATTGAGAGTCAAAGGGACTGCATGCCTGTGGGAGGCAGCTGTGTCTGCAAGTACGACAGGATGAGAGGAAGACCCTGGAGGCTCTGGGCAGGGCAGTGGCATGGACCAGTTCTGCTTCACATCTGCAACTGGGAGTGATTTGATTAGGTTCATGGTAAGTTCAGCAAGGCATTACCTGTCCCCTTTAGTAAGTCTGTATATACTCTGTAGTCTCTTCCCAAGATCCCATCTTCTGGGCACCTGGGAAAGTGTTTGCTGCAAAAATGTGGTGAAACCAATGGTTTTTTAGTTTTGTGTCAGACATAGTATTTGAGCGTATAGTAAGGAAAACCCTATGGCACATGGGATATTTGGAAGCTCTTACACTGGTGTGTCGGAATTGGGAACTGTACTGAACTGAACATCCAAGCTCCATGGGTCCATGTTTTGTTGCACAGCTGGGACCAGGCTCTCCCAAGCCTGAATAAAAAGAAATTATTCCTCTGTGCTTTTACTTTTGTTGCACATAGAAACTATCCTTCTCCTGAGGCATCCAGCTAAGTGTGTTCAGAAAAGAATTGTATCTAAAACTAGCATCAGAGAAAGATTTTGGGAATGTTGTGTTTCCTGCAAAGCATGACTCACAGCATGAGGATCATTCAGCCTTCAGTGTCCAGCCTCTGAAACTCATTGGCAAAGACTTGTGAACCATAAATGTCTGTATGGTCTGGAAGATGTGGGTCTTCACAGAGTCACAGACTGGACTCTTGTGAACCATAAATGTCTGTATGGTCTGGAAGATGTGGGTCTTCACAGAGTCACAGACTGGACTTTTGGATGGCTGTGCATCAACAGCTGAAAAAGAGTTTGCAGTCAATAATAGCATGGTTCCTCTGTTCCCTCATCACTAAAAAGTGTTAGTGGGAGATGTAACACAGGAGTTTTATTTTTCATAGTGGAATATAACTCAGGTATTGTGCAGGCTAGAGATTGGAGTGGGTAGGTTATACAACTTTCAAGAATAGATAAAAAATGTCTAAAGTCTTATACTTTATAACAAGAAAAAATCATATATATATATACATAAAAAGTATCCATTCACCTGTTTTAAGCTCTTCCTGTTCCAGAAGTCATATACCTCTCTCTCTTCAGCTGACAACATAGATTTTTAGACAAATTTAATAGTCCTCTTGCATTCCTGCCTGTTTCCCAAAGGTGGACTTGACCCTTGTGGAGATGAGGTACACACTGCTTGCTGTGCAGGCATGCTTCCTGTGTAAGCAACATATTTACTTGAGACCATGCATGCTTTAAGCTTCATCACAGGACTGCTAAGGTCAGAGATAAAGCTTACACACCATGCTGTTTGCAAAACATCTCAGGGTGACTAGAAATGTGCTGGAACGGTTGTATTATACCCTATGGAGCCACAAAGATTTGCTCTAGGGAGTTAACTCTGCTTGGAAAAAGAACTTGCACTGACCAATGTGTAGTAAATTACACATTCTTTTCAGCATCAACCTCATACTTTGGTTTTCCCTTGACACCTCTGACAATTTCACAGGCCATGACCTGTTTGTGTATCTCATGTAGAGGACTAGTTTTATTACAGATGTTAAAATGGCATCACACTGACTAGGAAGTTTAGACACATGCTCTGAAATCAGCCTTTACAACTTATCTATGTACCTGCTTTTTTCAGTGTGCACATCCTCACAGCATGAGGCCAGGAATACTGGTGGGACACCACAGCACAATGCTCTGCAACCAGCACAAGACAGTCAGTCCCTGCTGGGTGTGGTGGCTCTGCTGAAATCCTACCATTTGGCCAAAATGTCCTTTCAAAAACCTTCATAACCTCACCCAAAGTCTGCTGGGAGTCTCTCCAAGGTTCTGCATCAGAACACCTCAGTCTGATTGTGATTAAATGTGCGTAGGTGAATGTGCTGTGTGGGACCTTTGAGAAAAGTCAAGGTACCATAAAAGAACATTCCTATCTATTAGGTAGTAGGCAGGATCAGTGAACTGACTGAATTCCAAGGAGTTGCACTGAAGCATGATTATATTCACAGGCATGTTTCATGGCTCTGTGTTTCCATACTAGGTTTAAGGAGGAAAAAATGCAGTGTACGAATCCAAACATTTATAATTCAGAGAAATCTCTTTTCAAAATTCCCTGTCAGAAAATTGGCAAAATTCTGCCTGTATGGACTTTTTGTATATAACAAAGTGCAATAACATGAAATGTTGCCTTAGGAGCAGAGAGACAGGTTCCATGAAATCTCTCTCCAGAAATATAGGTATTTTCATAGAAATCCATTGAATAGGTCTCTTTGGAGCTTTTGCCTTTTTCTTTTTGTCCTGCTTGACTTGAACACGTTCTCCCAGTTGCTCAGGGAGTGTTACCATATTGCTTTTACATTAGTTTGCATCACGAAAGAAAGGAAACATAGTTTGGATGAACTCAGAACATATTTTGTGCAGAAAATTTTTCTTTTTCCCCTTCACGCTGAGAGAGTTTTGAGGGTGTTTGAATGGCTTTAATGGAGCTGAAGTTAAGGCAGAATTAGAGTTTATATTTAGCAACTTGGAGCAGCTAGGGAAAGCAGCACATGTGCACTGGAGACAGAAGGACAGAGGTACCTAGAAACATCATAAATTAATATAGTGCGATGACATATGAGAAAAAGGCACGGTACTAAGGACCGAAATTGCTATTGCGATGAATGTTTATTTTTCAAGTTACAAAAGGTATGTTTTAGAGGCTATTAGTCAAAAAAAAAAGGGGGGGGGATTTCGTTCAGCATCTAACCACATGCTTCTGCCTGCAATGCAGGGAAACAAGGAGAGCATTGGATTTCACAGATAGCACCACAGACAGCTATTAAGGCCTAATCCAGTGTCACATTTCTGCTTAGTGCTGGCTAACTACCAGCCCAATTTGCTGGCTTCTCTCTCCCTGTGTTTCTTCATTGTTTCAAGCCATGCAGAGACTTATCCTAATAATGGGTCAACCCTCAGCCAAATGTGTTCAATTGAAGGCCACCATGGGAGAATGGCAGGATATTGTCTTTCCAACAGCAAGTGAATTTCAGGCAGCTTAAGGCGGTATCCATTTCACTATAATGCTGGTTTATGTTACAGCCCTTTTCAAAGTTCTAATTGCCCTGTACTGCTGACATTTATAGACATCCCCGACTTTAAATGAAAACACAACACTGAGGTCAGGAGGAGGTTCTGGGACAGCAAAGATCCCAGGTGAGGCCAAAGGAGGAAATTACTTCAAAACTTCCAAATGCCAAACATGTTGTGGTGAGGGGAGGAGAAAAGAGAGAAGAAAACCCAGAGGTGAGGGACAACCTATTCCCAGCCTGAAAGGGATGGATGGGTGCCTAATCGTGACTCTCACTTATCAACACATTCAACACCTTGAGCACAGCTAATCCTCTCTCTCCTCAGTTTCTCCCTTAGGTATAAACGTTTTAAAGTATTTATTCATCTGGATGTTTGTGACTCTATTTTGGCCCATTGTGTCACATTGGGTGGGCTCCAGCAAAGTCAGTGACTTTATGCCAGCCGGGGAAATAGTGAGGGAGAGGGAAAGTGCTCTGCCTATTACAGAGACAAAACTCACAGAGCTTCCTTCTTCTGTCCATGTTCCCTCTTCTCAGGGAAACTGATTTAGCAGCAGTGATGGTAGGAAATATTGCTACACAGGCTGGCCCTTGCTTTACAATGCACTGCACAACCTGTCAGCCACAATGTGGGGTAAAATTGGAGATAAAGGAACAAGGTGAAGAAAAAAAGGCATGTCTCTCACTCATGCGAGGAGTGATCTGTTCAAGTGGTAGAATTTGCTTGCTTTATATTACTCCTGTGATGCAAATGGCTCCATTTTTCCAGGGTAAAAATGTCTTGCAAGAACAAAAGAGGAGGGATTCTACTGTGGTTTTGTGGACTGTTATTTGTTCCCTTCTTTCTACAACTGTTCTTACACATTTCTAAGGAATTTGAAGCCTGGCTTGTGCTCCCAGCTTTTTTGACATCCCTGGGGCCAAGGCAGGCAGATCAGGTTGGCAGAAATCAGGGACAAGTACTCAGGAATGCAGTTTCTTCATTCAGCCTCTTCAAAAGATGACTATACCTTCAAGACATCACCCCATCTCACAAAAGGGGAACTTGCATCAGTGAGAAATGGTGAGGAAGAAACTCTGCAGAGCTACAGCCTTGGCAGTCAGTGAGGATATATTAAAAATGTTTAAAACTTTCAAGTTTGTTAATTGAAATGCAATCAAGTTTCTTCTACATAATTCTTTATTTCTTTGACAAAAAGCTGATATTACTAATGGATATTTATAATGCTTTTATATGGAAATAAAACCTTCTTCTAAACATAGTCAGCTGTGTGCTGATTTTCAGGTCCTGTGGTTTATCTTGTCCATAGATACTCTCCTACACCTTTCTAGTGTCTGGCACACTATCTAGTGGACGTGTGCCAGCCATTATGCAAGATATTCAATTGCTGTATGGTGACAGGTTCGAGTATTAAGACCAGTTATTTAGGTTGCTAATGATGATAATGATCCAAATCAATCTCCAGTGCCTTTTAGTAGGAGATGAGTGACAAAACACTTTTGAAAGTCCTGTGATAAATATCTTAATGTGTTTGATTCAGTTGCTCATGCACAGATACTTAGTGTCACTCCAGAGACCTTACTGCGTCTGAGAGAGCATATCTGCTTCAGAGCGCTAGCAGATAAGAATAGGATCTTCAAGGCAATCAGACATTTCTGGACTACAGCGTGAACATCTTTATGACAAGGGCAGGGGAAAGGGGGGATTGCTCCCATATGTTTAGGAGAATTGAGCCCTGGACGTCTGACAAAGCCTATACGTCTGACCTCTCCTGATCATAACAAGTTTAAATTCAAAATTATCAAATGAAGGGCAATTTCTGATAACAAAATAAAGCCTTCAGTGTGCAGAAAGAAGATCAGTTGTTTTTATTCTTTGTTGAAAAGAAGTATTGCTGACACATAGCCAGCTAGTAAAATTCAGAGCAAATCTAATCACTTCAGTGGGAATATTTTAATGTGCCACACTTAAGCAAAGGGCACGGCAAGATTCCTCTTCCTGGGATGGTTGCAACTACACAGAATCAAAGAATCAAATAACACTAACTTGTGATGAGAATAGACAATAAGGAGAAACTCACATTCTTCTGACTTGGTGTTTGTCTCAATTTTTAAAAATGCAGTTCAAGCTTTAAATAACAGCCTGTAAATACAGTGAAGTTTCGGACCTCACTGAATTTTAAGACCTTGTAAAGTAAACCTGTACCTAAAGCAGGTATTTCTCCCTAAGTCTGTGTCTGTTTCTATCTCCAGGCACAGACATAAGATACTGAAGTTCCTGTTTACAGAGAGGACAGTGGAGTCCCATGGTACTGGTGTGTTAGTTTGTACACTGGAATATAGGTGTGGAACTGATTCCTGAGCAGAATGCACAGGACAGTCCTCCTTCTCCTGCAAATGCTCTTCACTTACAGAGTTGAGACTTAAAAACTTGCTTTTCTTTCAGCATCCCACTCTTGCGTCAGGGTTAGCAAAGTAACATTTGTGCTGTGTTAAGCTCTTAGTGGTTTTCTGCTGACACCTTGGGAGGCCTGGGCTGCAGCAATCTTGTCCAGCTTCACTCTCTGCTTAATCCATCCTTGTCCTACACAGCATGGGAAACCAGAGCTGGAGAGAGGAAAAGCAGAGGGAATTATCTTTCAAGTGTATTCATGCAGCATCCCATCTTTGACTCTTTCCATGGCTATGATAAACTGAGTATCTATTGTCAATAGATCCAGCGACTGCAAACAAACTCAGCTGCTATTTTATTTTATTTTTGTGAGAGGCTATATTTTAATCAAAAATTGTCCAACTCAAATTTATTACCAGAGTATAAATAACATTTTTTATCTCCTCTTTCTCCTCTTAATTTCTACAAAGTATCAATACTGTCTTGGGAGGAAAAATGTTGTTCTACTAATGTGATTCCCTTAAAGCCTTGGTAGATTTTATTTGAGGCTTTTATTCCAGTTGAATTTGAGTCTGATTCTAGTTGCTTACAAAAAATAGGTCTCTTCAAAAATATGTTTAACTTAAAAATACATATGACTGGGAAGCCTATTTCAAATACATCTCCTTGTTCTTACACTATCACTTCTGAGCTGAAACTCTGATCTATGTTTCCACTGTTTTCAGATTTCATCTTGTTAAAGGGAGTATTTGGTATGTAGCGCAGCTTTCAGCCAACACTTCATTACATTTTGGAATCCAATTACTCATGCAGGGTTTTGGTTTTCTTTTTTGTAACTTGGTGTAAGTTTCCTTTTCCTGATGAGGTCTTATTTTAATTCCCTTCAGTCTGCAATGTCCTGCAAGTATTTAGTGTTATTTTTTAAGTTGTGGTGGAGATACAGAATAATTATTTCCTTTTTAACAAATCTGGAAAAGAACCAAATCCGGATGAAATGCATCTCCAAGATTTTTGAGTGAAAGCAACATTAAAGGATACCTAATTAGACCTACAGTAATAACATCACCATCCTTGTTACGGGACATATATGTATATAAAAGCTTGTGATCTGCTGAGTTAGGAAGTTAGCAAGCTGGAGGGTCTACCACAATTTCTGAGTGCCCAATCAGCTACACCACATATTACACACACCATGGAAATTATAACCTACTCTATAGCTTTTGTGTAATCAATTTGGAATGACCAGATTTGGTCTCAAAACAAGACTTCCAGGATGCAAAAACCACAGATCTGAACAAAACCACAACTCCCTATATGCAAACTATCACATTTTTATATAGTACAGTGAATCTAAAGAATTTAAAACAAGATGCAGAAAATCTGAAATGCCAGCAAACTAGTTGTGCTGTTTGCCTATGACCACAGAAAATGACTGTGAATGTCCTATGCAGCCTGTAACATTTTAAAGAACATTTAATGGGTACGCAGGGGTTGCCATCTATGAATCCAGACATATAGCCTCACCAAATCCTAATATAGCATCTCTTCTGCTTGTAGTTGCTCGGCTTTTGAATTCCAACACAATCTTTAAATGATAAACTTATTTACTCTCTGAAACATTGATTTGTGCCTGTCAATTTGAAGTAACATCTGTTCTTCAGAATTTCAATTATTTTGCTCAGCACTGATCTAAATTGTTGGGGTTTGGGTAAGGAGTTTGTTTTTAGTTTCCCCCCTCTGCTGCATCCATTTGTCATTTTATGTAAGTTTTGAGGTCTTCATTAATGTTTTTGCTTTCTTGGCAAAAGCTAGAGAATGGAATACCTTTAATAAGAAAGTCTAGACATTTTGGAATAGCCCAAGGCTGACAAGCTGACATGATGGGTCAGTTCTATTCAAATAGAGGTATGAGACAACATCTTATTTTGTAAAAGCCCCATTTATTTTGTTACTTTTCTGTTGCCTCATCCCATTTGCCATGAATATGGTGAAGTTAATGAACTAAAAAAGAACACTAGAGGATAAATTTATACCAGGCATTGCAAAGTCTGCTTTCAAAATATATTCTGAACTGTATTTCTGTTTAATACCCATTCCAGTGAGGGATATGGCAATAAGCTCTGGTGGGCTTGTTTTAACAAATTGACAGGGCAGCAGCAACTATTCTAGATAGCTGAATAAAAGTATGTCTGCTCATATCCTTGGTTCTTCAGGCGTAAGTAGGAATTTTGTCATTTTCCTCTCTAGCACACATTAAACATAGATGATGATGCCTGCCTGTGGTGACTCTATACTGTAAGAATAGGGACAGTGCTTGCTTCAGAAGAGCAAGCAACTGGCCCCCACAATATTGAGGCTAAATTTTCAATATTAAAATTCAACCAATTCACATCATGCTAACAGTAACCCTGATTTTCAGACCAGTATGAGCAGCCATAAATATTCCAAGTTTCTTAAGGTCATAAAACTGTAGTCATTTGACACAGCATGCATCAGTCCCTGAGCTGCCCATTTTCGCTTCCCTTTACAGCCTTTTAGGAAGAAAAGAAAAATATTTACCATTACTTTTTTTTTTAATGACTCCTTTTAAAATTGCCCAATTCCCTTCTGCAAGGAGGAACAAGAGTATATAGAAACTAGATGGAAATTGTCTTCATTTTATTGTTCAAACCTTACCCACCGAGGCAGCTGGGGTGAGGGTGCTGGAGGGGAAATGCTTTTGAAGACAGAGGTAGCTGAAGCTCTGATCTGAATGGAGAGGCTGCACAACTGTGTGGCCAGAGCTGCTTGATGTTATACAGGGGCACATATTGGCCAGATTGATGGCTCAGAGAACTGAAACTGTCTCCTCTCACCTCTGTGATAAATCCATGCTTGCAAGTTATGGCTGCTTTAGAGCAGAGAAATAAAGGATAGGGAGCTACAAGTATCTGGTTAGAGAAATAGCTGAGTAACTTGAATCAGCTTGCAACACAGACATGTCTGTTTTAACACACAATAGCAGAGTATGCATAGTCCTTCCCTAAGCTCCAGGAAAATGTTCTGCTTTATGTTGAGCCTAGTGAAATAGATCTGGATTCTCTGCAACCCTCCTTTTATCACTGAAGTATTTAAACACCTTAGCTCTTATCTCCATCATGCTGTGAATCAAAATGACAGTCAATCGTCTGAAACTTTAAGTCATTAGTCTAGAGTTATTAAAAAAGTATTTGCATATAGAGTCAATAAAGAAACAGTTTTACTCCTTTGTAGGAAAACAAGATGAGAGAAATGGCAGAAGATTTCCTTTAGTGTGTGATCAATACTGGGACAAAAAATGGTTAAGCCCAAATCATGTCTTTCTCTATCCTGCAGCTTTTTTATAGAAATCAACACATTTCCTGAGCACTAACAGGAGCTTCTGATGGTTCACTGTTCTCAGACAAAAACAATTGCCCAAGGTTGGGAACCCAATGGTCCTGTCCTTGGGGCAGAGCTGTCAAGAATTAAGAGAATTTGCAGAACACTTCTTTGTTTTTCTGAAAGTGTCCCAAATTCATTGCATTTTCAAGAAAACAAATGCAAACATTACACAGAGAGGTTCTGCCATCAGGAAATTATTGACCGGATGCATTCATGGTAAAGAACAGAAGTATAAATATAAACAAAACCCTGACAAAGAAAAGTATTTAAACATTTTGAAGAATGTGATCAGAGTAAAACATGTATATAATCAAGTGGTTATGGTCACAAGGGTTTGAAAATACAAAATACAAAACTAATCTCTAATTTTTCTAGAGGTGAAGTTGAACAATGTGGTTCTGGTTTTCTGATGTGTCCAGTTGTATCAATCAGAAATTATCAAATCCAGAGTACAGTTTTTGCATAATACATATACATCTATACATATACATCTACATGCTTTTTCATTACTTCCTAAGCTCTTGCAAGGCATAAGAATCAACAGTCAAATAGTCCACCACAGCACACTCCCCTATCAAACAGAATGTGTTTATCAAACAGAAACATATTTAAAAACTACGCAGTAGCTTCACACAACTTAAGCAGATGTATTATTTAGTGGTGAATTTCCTGGGTGGGCTGGTGGGGTCCTAAGAGGGTCCTAAAGCTCCTCTCGTACCAGAACCCTGAGTGGTGTTTCCCACAGTAGCAGCTATACCAATGAGCAGCTTATTTGCTTCCATCATATCTGTTCCCAGCACTGTCATGTCTCCTCTTTTCTCAGGCAATTCCTTTTACCATTCATGAAGACCACTCTATTATAATTTTCAGTCTACAAAAGGAAGTGCTTTGAGGAGATTGTCTGCATATAACCCAAAAAATTTTGATTTTATTGCATCATGGGTAGTATCTATTCATTGTGGGTGGGAAGCGGGGGAAGAGGGTCTGAACTGCAGCAGCACAAGCTCAATTACGCCTTATGTGAGCTCCCCTTCTAGGGAAATATATGTGGAAAGATGTGAAGGCAATACATGCCACCTTGCCTATGCCTGGAAACAGCTGTGCTTTCACTCATCCTCCCTAACTTTAGACATCTGCCAATGGCAGTGAACTTTTCTCTCTCCACTGACAGAAAAAGAAATTTAGAAAGTCTCTGCCTGTAACTTAAGCAGCATTGCCAATGATCTGAAATAGGTGTGATGCTTTCAACTTTTTTGTGGGTTCCTGCCGTGGTCCATCTCCCCTTAAATGTCTAGAAGCAGCTTCAGTAATGAGACATTTTAATAATTGAAATTGCCCTTGCTGAGCCCAAGATTACACACTGCTGTGTACCCACTTGTCCATGACGGCTAATGCTGAAAATGAGCCTAGCAGGTAGCCTTGCATGGCACTTCATGATCATATACCTTGGACATGTATCCTGGCTTTCACACTGACACAGTAGCTAATTATAAAAACAAATTGTAAGCCTATCTGTTTGTCCTTGCCTGTTGCCAAGTAATGTTTAGTTTGATGTGGGACAATAGTATCAAAATGCCTGAACCAAGGTTGATATATAATAAGAGAATGATTCTAAGAGAAAACAATTGCAATAAGTAACTTTCCTCATAAGGAAAAGAACCAGAAAGCTATGAACTGTTCTACCATTTTACATGCTTTTTTACTTAACCTTAGTTTGTATCTCTGAGGATAAATTTCATTTCATGTATTAAATCTAGGACTATCATTTCAGCTTCTTCAATATTTGTAACAAATGAAGAAATATGTAACTCTCTTTATTGACTTACAAAGTCTCAATTATTTCTTGAGGGTTGCATGTCCAACCCTGAAAGATCAGGTGAACTTTTTGTTTATAAAAATCACAAAGATATTAATATGGTATAAACTATCCAAGTGAAGTTTGGATCCATGATTCAAGAGCTGTCTGCTTACATTGTGACTTTGATCCAGCCAATGTCTACAGCTATGCATAATTTTACATACTCTGACCTTCATGTTGTCAGTGAAAAAGATGCAGCTAATGCATAACCAATTGGAGATTCACATCTTAATCATTATCACAACACAACAGAGATCCTTTTCACCTTCATACATCTTTTCAAGTTGTGATAACCTGACTAAAATTAACACACTTCCTAAGGCATGGGAAACAAACAAAAATGAAGCCTTGATCAGAATACATTTTTTTTTTCTCTTTAGGATTTCTGAGTAAAGCTGAATCCACCAACTCCAAAATTTCTGAAACTTTTCCCAAGTTTAGCCATTTGTTTTAACATATGTTTTTACATGTTCAGATTTACATCCTATCTCTACAAGTTTTTAAATTGAGCCTCTTAGCATATGGGAGAGTTGAGCTGGCTTTTCTATTAATGTTGCTCCCCTATTGACAAGTTCCTAATGTGCAATGTTTTCTTCTTAAATTCTACTTGGTTGCCAAAACCCAGGCAAAGATTGGAATTAGCTGTCCATAGGTAAAATTCCTAAATTTCAGTTCAGTTGACAATATCATATTCTTTTTGGAGTTCTAAGAATTGTGAATCCTTTTTATTTCCCTTGCTCAATAGACAAAGAAAATCTCTGTGGCTGTGACTCAAATCACAAGCACCATGGCTTCAAAACAAGCAAACAAAAAGCAGGAAAACAGACATTTTCTTCATTCTCTCCATTCATAATTGTTGCATCTCTTTTTGGCTTGGTCTTTCCACCCAGTATTCTGGAGGCATTTTTGTTCCTCATGACCCCTAAGCACTTTCTCTGGACATCTCTGCCTATAAAGAGAGGTAGGCTTGACTTTTGATTTATCAGCTAACTCCCTGATAAAAATTAAAATACTTTTCCTGTTGTGGTGGAGAAAGAGTGCTTGCAATGGCTTGATCTGTCCTGACTGTTCTCTGTGTTTATTAACTTGCCTGAAATTTTTGTTTTGGGATGTCAGCCATTAATCTCAATCAATGTTGAATTTTTTATAGAAGACCTGTCAAAAATAGTTTTCTGTTGGACCTGTTCTAGTTTTATTGCAAAATACTTACCTTCCATATAGAAAAATCTGAAAAATATAGTTTATATATGCTACAATTTTGCTAACATTATGTATTATTGGACTTTGTTTAATCACATCTTTAATTTAAATGAAAATCTCACTGTGACCAGAAGAAAAAATACATTCACCTCCACCATGTTTTGCCCAAAGACACAATAGCAGGTTTGGGAGACAGTGCAGTCTATTTCTGGATAGCAGATGCGCCGTAGTGTGATCATTATTCATTGGCTGCAGGGATTTTCAGGCAAATTGCCAAACAGCCCATGTGCCTCTGCTTATCACCACATTTCTTAAAGGTAGGTTTTTAATTGGGAAAGGGAGAGATCATGTGTGATTTGCTTAATAAATAGTTCTTGATATCAAGAATATCAGTTCTTGATAAATAGTATTTTACATTAAGAGCTATGCCATTTTTTCACTTGCAGGGAGCTTTGGAGAACATGATCTCCAACAAGTACACATTAAACTCCATATAAAGCTCCATAGAACACAACTGTTCCTAAGAAGAGGGAAAAACTGGGAAATTATTGACACTAGGCTGTAGTTCAGGCCCTTAGATAAGTGTGTCCAAAATGCACATATCCACTGTAGAGAGCGAGTGACATGTTCATGAATGCATTCCTTCTCCAAGGCAAAGTACACTTTCCAGGCACTTTTGATCTCTACCTAGACCTGTATTTTCTTCTATATTTTGCACAATATACCCCTCCCATATGGCAGTGGATAAACCACAGATTTACAGATGAGTTTAATTCCAGGATTTGATGGGCAAGACAAACATATGGTTTGCATTTTCTACAGCTCATCTAAGATTTTACAGATTTCCAGATCACCAGATTCTTAGGTCTGTGGATATAAGATGTAGCCCTATAGGGATAAAACTATAGGATTTTGTCTTGGAAAAACTAAAATACAATAAAAAGATTAATGCATCTCTTCACTGCAATTTAGAAAGGTACAATTTTCATATTTGAATGTCTAGAACAAATTGATCAATTTCTAATTTTTTTAGCTCACTTCAGGTTTGTAAGTCGTGATTTCAGCACCTCCAAATGAAAATGTCATCCGGGTATATAGATGTCTTAATAGGGACCTAGTTGGGCTTTCTCTTACTTTGTGGATGTGTCAGCAGTGTAAATGTACATCTGAGCTGGTCACCCAACTCTTCTTTCAGTTAGAGAAAAGGATCCTGGAAGGTGCGTATCTTGTCTTCCTGAAGTACAATTTTAAAGCAGATCTGTTAACCAGACCCAAAAAAGAGTCTTTTTTTGTTTTTTGTTTGGGGTTCTTTATTTAATGTGTTGGCAGGAAAGAGAAGCTAGGGTTTTATTCCTCGTGTAGACATCCATCTTGTGGATACCACACACACCTTGCATGCTAACCCACAGAGCTAATGAAAAATAACCAGGTTTAAAAACTGAAAGCAAGAGGGAAGTGATATGAGGAGAGAGTAGATCTAGTAAGACATTAATGCAGCCTGGTTCTGCTGTTACACAAGCCCTCCTTCATGTTCTTCAGCATTACAAATAGCAAGCAAGAAAGAATAGCTAATTTTTCTGATGTGCTGCAATTGCCCTGCTTTTGCTCAGCTGACTGGAAGTAAGACTGAGCTTGCTTGCAGGCTGCTGGCGTGAGCCAATCTCTGAATGTGGGAGGAATGACACCAGAGGATACCAGCATCCCACCTGCATTGTACTGCAGCCATGGGGCTCTGTAGCAGCTGCTGCCACCTCTTGTGCTTGCACCCACCTCTGAGGGCACCCTTTCCACTATCCATCTTCCATCTATCTTATGCTTCACCAGGAAGAATTTTTGGTACATCATCAGAGGTTGAGAAGACTATACCAAGATATATGACCAGAAATAATGAAGTATAAATTAGAACAAACAGAATAAGCATACAGAAAAAGTTTCCTAAAGCTTCCTACAATTGAACTCTCAACAAGCATAAAAGGAAAGAAGTTCATACTTTACAAGTACTTTCTTAAGTGTCTTCTAGCCTGACCTTCAGAGACACTACACAGCAGAGAGTCACAATGCACTCACAGACTGACAGACCTGCTCATGGTCTAAAGGTGCCAGGGCCTATGACACTTCTGCAAATATCTCTGCAGGTGATCTGCTACTTTAATAATGTTATATATCTGCACTTTGTTCTGCCTCCTCTAACCTTACTAGAGCACCTGCTCAACTGTCTTCACAAGATCTCCTGTGTTGCTCCACAAAGTTGCCAAGATATGAATAAAAATACCCTGACTCTCATGCCCACTCCCTCTCTAACTTATCTGACCCTTTTAGGAAACCTGACTGACTCACTGACTGTAGTTTAAATTATATAGACCAAATCTGCTAAGCTTTCAAATGACATTTTATGAGTTCTCCTCATAAAATATTCTCCTCCCAAGTGGAGAACATTTTGGTTTTCCTTTCCCTTAAGCATCCTGATTGTTAAGGCTGGGGTATGCTTTAACAGAGTTTACTTTAGGCCGTGTGAAAAAATAGTTGCATAAAGCCAAAAAAAGATGGAGATGATCCATTGCAGGGTATGATGCTGACCTGGCACAGGACAGATTAAAGTCAAAATGGCCAAACCTGGGCTATTGGAGGCTGCTGTGTGTTGTCAATTTTCTCATGTACATTACCTCTGGAAAGCATCCTAGAGTTGGAGGGGAGTGACAGAAGCTCTTTCCCATCCTTCTGGGACCATAAGAGGGTATTGCTGCTTCCAGGGGAGGGAGAAGGGGAATGGATTCATCAATCAAGAACATCAGGAGTTCCAAGCTGCTTGCCTTACTCTCCAGTTCCCCAGATAAACTGGAGGTCTGAGGAAGGAAGGAAGGTCCCTGAAGAAAAAGTGTCTGCAAAAAGTTCTCAGACACCTAACAAGTCTATGAGGATAAAAATAAAAAGGAAAAAATCCCCATAGTTTTATGTCTGGTCTGAATGATTAAGCAGTTTTTTCTATCTCTGATATCTATGACTTCATATAGACTCCACTAGAACTGATGACAAAACTCTCACTGAATTCCAGGAGCTAGGCTTTTATGTGTAGTGTCTAAGGAGAACTTTTTACTAATTCTAAAAGTCTTAAGTGCTATTTGAGGAATTTCAAGCTGCCATAAAAGCTATTGTTGTCTTCCCAGTACTGCAAGCACATTCCCATTTCAAAAGAGATCTGTACAAATATAGGTATTTCCATAAATCTTCTTTTCTGCTTCTTATTGTCTTTAACAATAGATATTTGCACTGATCAGCCTGAGACTTAAAAACTCATTATCTTACAGATGGGTAAGTAAACCTTAATGAAATCAAAGATTGGGTCTTCAAGTCTGTTTGGACTGTATGCTGCCTATCAGGGTTTTTATGTTGTTGTTTCCTGCTACTCACAGCTGACAGCCTGAAGCTCCCAGGCTCCACTGGTCTACAGCTACAAAGGGAATAAAGGAGATCTTCAGGGAATTGGGAGAAGCCAGTTTCTTCCACACAGATATGTTCCTTGCAACTACTATGAAACGTGAAAAGTGGGAGAATACTTTAGTTGTTCTGTCTCCATGCTAAACTCCCTTCTCAGCACCACTGTGGCACAGGTGTCCTGGTTCTCATTTCTTTCCCTACCTGAAAAAAAAAAAAAAAAGAAAAAAAAAAGAAAAAGAAAGACACCATTTCTCTTATGTTTCTACAATTCCTGTTTGTTTGTTTGTTTGTTTGTTTGTTTTGGTGGGGGAGAACTAATGAGGGGAATGCATCATTTAGCCAGCAACAGTTTAAGTTTTCATTTCAGTAATTAAATATTAGTGAACAGGGTAAGAAGGAACTACTGTGAGTGCACCTGTACAGTTCAGAGCTTTTTCTTTGATGATGGCAAGTGGAATGAGAACCTTCTGAGGGCAGGAGAACGTTCAGTGATGCTCACACTTCCTGAAAGCCATCACACACCACACATTCTCTGGAGAGGGGAAAGGAAGACTGTTACCACTTCCAGCTGTCATGAGAGGGAATGGCTAAAGACACCACTTTGCACACACCTGGTTCACATCAGCATTTTCTCACCTTTGGGTGAAGAAGGCAAAGCAATGTCCAGCCTGTGGATCCCAGAATCTCTTAGACCATGAGTTACTTGGGCTTTCTGGACTTTCCAATTTTCTTAAGATACATATCCTTCTCGCAGTGTTTCCCTTTTTACAACTGCAACAGACACTGGAGTATTTCCAGTCCGCCCTCTGATGATGGAATGTTCACACTTCCACTTCTGGAAGGACCCAGATGTTGCATGGACCATCACTGGTTTCAAAAGGAAGGAAAGGCCAATGGTTCCTCACCATGTTTCCTCATCTGTGTCCAGATTTCCACTTTCACCCATGCTACCTGGGTAGTCTTGGGCATATAGTCAAACTCGACTCCCAAGAAGTACCAAATGCCTGAAGCAGATCAAAACTGTTGGGTGTGCTCAGTCATCCTAGTTTGCAATTAAGAACAAAAAATAAATGTGCAACAAGGGTGACATGTTGTCACAGCACAGCACAGCATGACTGTGTTTGCTGCTGGCTTCATCCAGTAAACATAATTTGGCTGGACTCCTTTCCACATCATCTGTATGGCAATGTCACTTGCTGTCCTTTCATCACTATCTGATGTGGTTGATATCTGCACAGTTTCATTCCTACAAAACACTAGTTGCTTTTGCCATTGATTTTTGTGCAAGACACTTTTCCATGTTCTTTCATTTTTAATTCATCCTCTTCTTTCCTTGCCTTGAATGTTCCCATGTGGTTATAATTGCTTTTAACGAATCTATGCTCCTTAAGAGAAACATAAAAGTCAGCATGCTGGCACAGCCCACAGCAGACAGATTGTAAAGTTGAGTTTCAATCTGTTGATGTTTCTTTCTTTATGGACAGAACTGGAGAACAAGATCTGAAAAGAGCAAAACTAACTTCAGAAAATCCTAGTTCTGTCCTGCAAATGTCAATTTAGTCTGCCATTTTTGTCATTTTATATGTGAAACAGTGAGGAAAAAACCCCAAGTTTGATTAAAACCTGTTGATAAAAAACATGCACACAGCACAACAGATTATATGAATATCATTGACAGTCTTTCCATCAAAGTGTTGGGAGTTGTTTCCCTCTGGTTTTCCACTCTGTATAAATTATCATTATTGTCTGGGTTTTTTCAGACATTGAGGCCTCCTAAAAAGCCTTTAGACAATGATTAATTCAACCAACCATAAAGCAAAGCATAAATCTTTTGATTTGAGGCAGAAGAAACAATGTTGCACAGAAAAGAATCTTCTGTGGTAACCAGCCTTCACCTATATTTCCCAAGATAAACAACTGTAAGACTATGGGGTTTTCATGCCTCAAAATCTATTCCTGGATCCTTCTTGCTTAGGTATTTAGCATGAGATGTATGAACTGATCAAAATGATACATACTCACCAACCTTCCCTGTGTTATAAAATAATTAAACTAAAATGCAGTAGTTATCACCATACAAATTATCAATAAATCATTCATCATCTTGAATGGATTTATACAAATTTCAGCATGCTGCAAGTCTGGCCAAACAAGAATAAGTTCCCTTTTCTGGGGAAATTCCTTGGCATCAGCTCTTCCCATATTCTAAGAATAAGAAATTAGTTGTGTGTGTTTAAAAGAGCAAAGGAAAAAAATCATGGAAGCAAATAGCTCTTCCCCACAAATGCTTACAGACTGAATATCCTGAGAGAGTTTTTGAGATACTAACAGTAAAATTACATGTGACATAAGAAATATTTTTTCACCAGAAAAGTCATCAAGAAAAGAACCAAAATGATGTCTGGAAGTAACAGAAAGCAGAACTTCTAGGGAAGCTTTTTGCCATATAACAGACTGATTTCCAGCAAGAAGAGAGAGCTAAAGAATTATAGTTTATGCATATAAGTCAAGAAAGTAGAAACTAGCAAATTAAAATGCATTAACACAAAATATTAATAAAAACCACGTTTATATTTGGATGTTGAAAAAAGTACTGACACTTAAATGAAAAAGTAAAATTTTTTCCCACTGCTCTGAATATCTCAGTGCCTTAGAAAATTGCCTAGAAAACCTTTGAAACAAGAAAATGAACCCTGCCTGTGCTGAATGGACTCATATTTGTTGAAGAGAACTAGGATCACACTACTAAACAAAATTACATTTTCTCTGGTGGGTTTAGTAGCCAAACAGCAGAGAATACATTGGAAATGTATAATGTTCTTGTCAGTTAGATTGTGGTTTTCTGAATACTTCCAAACTATAGACATGGAAAAAAGCTTCCAGGAAATAAAATCTCACTATACTTACAAAAACCCAGACAAAATATGGAGAGATATTTATGAAAGGCTTAGATTTTGCTCTTCTGTATTTGGACTCTGTACATATGAGAAGGCTCAAAGAATGTGTATCTTACAAGCTGATGTGACATCCTTGTTGCAATGAATTATGATATGGAGAAGTTACCAATCTCTGTGCAGGCAAGTTTGCTGTGGTGGAATCAAGATTGTCTGGGAGAGCACTTAGCTTCATTTACTGTGAGATTGTCCCTTCCTTGAGATCTCCTTTTTCACTACAAACTTGTCATATTCTGCAGCAAAGGAACCAGGAATCCCAATGAATAAAAACTGCATTCTTATCACATGATTGTGTTTCAACCTCAGCATATGTATGAGGGCTTGCTTAACCTCTTGATGTGGTCTAACAAAAAGAGGATGAGAGGAAAGGAAAGTGCTAAAAATGAAACAATTTAATGAAATTAAATTAAATTAAAGAGAAAGTGGAAATTGGAACATTAGATAGAATTCCCAGTGTCTTCTTTAAAAAGAAATGTATGGAAGAAAGACCCTGAGATTAGCTCAGCTGGTTAGAACGTGGTGTTAATAATGACAGTGTTTGTGGGATTGATCCCCACAGTTAAGAGTTGATGTTCTTTGTGGGTCCCTTTCAGTTCAAAATATTCTGTGATTTGTGAAAGCAAGCACAACGTCTATTGAAATTTTGGGGTTTTCTTTCCTTGTTAAGTAATTTTATTTATTTTTTTAATTGGAATAACATCAGAATAGCTTGGTTTATAGTACAGACTCAGAAGCAGCTTTCCCTGGTGTACCTGAGAGAGACATGAGCTTCACAGCAGGATGACAAGGCGCAGTGAGGAAATGAGTGCAGGGAAAGGAAGCAAAGAGTGCATGTCCTTGCCGTCAAAATTTTTGCTCAAGTAATTCTCCTGAAAAAATATGGTATTCTAACTACACATTTTCTGCAAAAGCTGGATTTTGTATTGTTGTTTGAAATTTCATTCTATTGGGCATTTTCAGAGCTACAAGTAAATCCATACACAACCTTCTATAAAACTTAGGATCACCTATTCTAAATGAATCCATTCTTGCTCTGATCAATAAAACTGAAGGAAAAAAAAAAGAATACTTATCCTTTATAATAAATGTAGCATTCAAAGGTTAAATATAGAACTGCAACAAATTTATTTTTTAATTTCCTACAAACAGCAACATCATAAAATGCCATGATGCTTATTCTGTTAGCGTGGCAAAATGTCACAAGTGACAAAAATTTTTGAAGCATTTACTAAAACTTGCGGTTTAGTACATAACAAACCTCAGTGGCATCTTTAATTTGTGCAAACCTAACAAATCACTTGTGCCACACACAACAAATAGGTATTTCATCAGCTTCAGTAAGACTTCCTGAGCCACTTCTCTAATTAAAGGAAAAGTAGGTACTAAGTTCTGTTCTCAGGTATATTTAAACAAATCTGGAATGATTCCAGTTTAAGTCAATCAAATTAGTTTATCTTCTTAAAGATGTTGCATTGTGATATAATTGAGATCATCACTCAATTTCCACTCAAGGGGAACATATTAATATTGTCCACAATCTGCAAGCCTCTTCTAAAGAAATTAATTCATGCAAATCTATACACAAGTGGAAAGGGTTTTGAGGCTTGCATATAATCATGTTTCTCTCTGAATTGTGAAGTTTTCCTGCATTGTATCATGGTCATGCTTTGCATACCAAGAGATATTAGTAATGGCTGTTAAATTATCCTGTCATTAAAAAAAAAAAAATTACAAAACTGATGTGACATTTGACAGGATTACTGTTCACAAGAAGAGAATTACAAAATATAAGAAGCTGAAAGGATGATAGCTTTCTGTATTTCTTCATATTAACTTTATTGGATATTAATCTTTCTATGCTGTTTCCAATGCAGGGAATTATGCGGGAGAGACTGTCAAATGTGTTTTCTGTCTGTTCTTAATTGGCTTCCATTGATGCCCATGAATTTAGATATTCACTTTAATAGCAGATTTTGTTCAACATTAGGCATGTTTGGAAATGGCTTCTGCAAGTTACTAGTGATTGGGAAAAAAATGTTTTCCTTAGGCTGAGCCCTCCTTTGGTTAAGTATTGCCTCAAAATAGATCCCACAGTGGGACAAATGTGTTTGTTACTTAGATATGGTCTGCCAGATTTTCATGTGGAATATTTCAAGCCAAGAAGGGAGGATGACCTGTACCGTTCAAGTTCTTCATGGGCGTTTAACACCCACAGTTTGAAACCCTATCTCTGTTTATTTTCTCAAATGAAAACTGAGAGCATGTTTCTGGGTCCTAGGTTTGGACCAGACCTCCCTGCCAGTGAGGCCTGGCAGGAATGACTGAATAAGCAACCATTTTGGGTCATGCTAAAGTAACCCCGGTTTGCTGGCTGGAAAGAGCAGCCAGAACTTGCAGTTGCTCCTGGGCTGGCTGACAACTGAAGCCTGTTGTTGCTAGCCCTTCTTCTGACCTTCAGCTTGACTTTTGGCTACTGACTGTGTTTTGGTCCCTGAACCCAGATCCTCATACTAAACAGTGATTTGGACTATGTGTGTCCTATTGCTTAAACAAAGGTCATGTGATAGGTTTTTCAAGTGTGGAGAGTAAATCTTAAGAGTCTCGTGTCTTCACAGAATGCATCAGGACTGGCCACCCTAGTGAACTTAGTGCAGGTGTTCCCTGGTGTCTGGGTTAGCTGAGTGTGGATTTGAACAGCTACTGCAGAAAGCCATCCTCTTGTTACTGCAAGCAGATGTGCACACCTCACATGAGGTGCTAGGACTCATAAGGACATATTCTGTGGCTCACAGTGTGGAATAAAGTGGCACTACCCTGAATTGTTTTCATGATGTGTTGGGAAAGACCCTGTTCCTTTCCAGATGCCTGTGCTGAAGTGCTCACAGCCCACCAACTTAGCAACATTTCCTTCCTATTTGTTATGCTCCATATTTCTGTCTAGGATTTTTTCTCTAACAGATGGTAAGACACAGACTCTACAGATCTGTTCTCACTGTTGACATCAATTCAGTTTTCATTCCGGAGCCTCAGAGCATATTTTGAGACTGGAGGTGTACAGTAGGGCAACTGACATCTGAAGAAGGCAGTTTGGCTTTGTTAAGGAGATCACAGGGAATACAAGTGGATACAGCAGGTTTTAATAACTATAGCATTTCCTCATGCTGAATGTCAATATTGGAACAGAGTGCCAGGACTGCACTGCCATGCTTTCTGGGGTAGGCTTTAGGCAGTTGCATGAGGGGCACGCTCCAACTCAGATAAGAATGCACAAATCAGAAAAAAACCATCAAGCCAGAAATGGGTGGTTGTTTTTAAACGTCTCCATATAAACTGGCCTTCAGATGTCCAAAGTTTTGTGGTTTATGACAGTTTAATGCTGCCAATTGCAAAGGACTCTAGTGACAGGTAAGTCATTGCTGTCATATTGGTACAGTCAAAGACATCTAAAATTCCTGAAATCCTCACAAAATTCAAATTTCAGGACTTCCATGTGTTTTGTTGAGCTGGATGTTGTAAGAGAAAAAAGACAAGAGAGGAATAATCCATTACTAACCTATAGTGCTGACATACTTTGAGTCTGAATTGTCTCTAGAAGAGCTGAACTTAGCTCAGAGTAAGCCTTTGATAGGAGCATAACTATCTGTTTGTGGTCTCTTTGAAGCCTTGGTGAAAGAGTACAATGAGGAAATATGTGTGTTACCAAAAAATTGCCAGGAGCTCAGTCCCCAACAAAGTGTCTTGAAATTTCTGCTACAAAAGAAATTTTCTGGTACCACTGTGCCAGCAGGCATTGAAATTTGGGCTAATAGGAACAGGATGCTAAGTGAGGATGCAGGAACCCAGTTCATTACAAGCTGCTGTGAGATCTGTGTACTTTGCAAGAGCTTGGGGCTTAAAGTGATCTCAGGTCAGCCAGTAGACTGAAGTTACACACTGGGTTTTCAACCCAAATTTCCTCTGAAACCTCAAGTAAGTTAAAAAACCCAAAAACATATAGATCAATATACCTATAGCAGTGCATCCTGCAATTTCACTTGCAGGATTTCTGTCACTAATGCCTGCGTTGTGCTCCACTGGATTCTGTAAACTATTTTTTATGTATTTGATGATGTGGTGTCTTTACTTAGAGGCTGCCCTGAGTCCCAATTGCTAGGGACCAAAGCTCTTCTACTAAAGCTTTATGTAGAAAATCTCAGTTTAACTCAGGGAATATTTTATACCTGAATAAGTGATTTGTCAGTACTAGGAAAGATCTGGAGCTGTTAGTGGTCCCATAGTAAGAATAAGGACAGTGGTCTCTAGATTGCTGTGTGGATGGCTTTTCTCAGTGGCCTCTCCAGTCTAGTCTTCCTTCTTATCCATACAGAGGTCAAAGGATCCCAGTTTGGAGTTGTCTTGACTGAAACCTGCTTAATTCCCTCTTTCCCAGTGCTGCTAATTGCCATTCCAGCTCTGCTTGTCTTTCTCTCTCTAGCTGAGTTTCAGTGACTTCCAATGCTCAGAACGGAAATCAACGTTCTTCTTATGGAAATGGTGAGTAATTGGTCCAGCTCATCATAGTATAAATAGGTTCTTAGTGAACTACCAGACCAAAATACTGGTGGGGCTTATGGTCACCAGGTACACTAGGTGCAAGAGATTTACAGGGGAAATCTGGGGCAATTCCAAGAGCAAGACAGCGCAGACAGATTATTAAGAACAGTTCTGAAGAAGTCTTGGATGAAGTTCAAATCACTGGAATGACTAATGCATTTCAGATTTGGCCAGGAAGCAGCAATAAGCTGTCATTTCCAACAGAAGGGCACCAACCATTAAACAGTGACATATCACTTTAACACATCACTTTTTACCAACTTCACTGTTGCAGGAATTTAATCATCTGTTACTTTTACTATCAAGGCAAACAGTTGTGTGAGGTTTGGGCAGAGATAAGATGATTTGTTTCTTATGTCCAAAATATGTTTGCTACAGGCTGGTTTTGCTGCTAAGTAGACAAACCACATCTAAAGCACTAATGCTCTCATAAACTGACTTTTGCTTTCTGATCATTTCTTTTAAACACAGCTTCTATTCAGCATCAAAAAATATTAGCACTTTTCAGAGAAACTAGATCCCTCAGCTTTGACACATGATTTAGCACTCTGAACATTACACAACACATGGTTTCAAAGTGTCTTTTGCAGTTTTAAACATATGATGTTACTTGAACTACACTGTCTTTTTCACAGACTTCCCTGGGAATTTTATTGTACATATTTTCAATCAGGTTTCCTGACATTTGAGCACAGTTTCCTCAAATATCAGGAACCATTGAAACACTACATAAAACAGCATTATGCAGTGTGGACTAAGCAGGCACAGCTTTCCTGGCCTGTACACAGAGGTGTTGTGAAGTCACAAGTATTTTGACATGGATCTGTCTTACCCCATTTTTGACATTTGGAGATAATCTGAAAACAAGCAAATGCCTTGACTGCTGGGGAGCAAGAAGTTCTTTTCTGAGCATTTAATTTCATCCTTTGGTGTCCTAAGATATTTATGGGAAGCAAACTCTTCACAGAGACAGATCGAGCACTTGCTTATATCAGTATGAAGTTTTCCATGGGCAAAGGAGTGGGTGAGGGAGTTTAGTTAACCATGGGGTGCCCTCTTTGATCCAGCTCATCACAGGCCCACATAAGTGCTAGTAACAGCACTAGGGAGGGCTGTGGCAGTGAAAGACTGAGCCCACAGGACAGCATGAGAGCTCCACTTTCAGCAGCAGATTGGATTCTTACCAGATTCAAATGATCCTAGAGGTATGGCATGAGTAATACTCATGGCTGACAGCCACTAGAAAAGCCAAATCAGCACAGCCTATGCTTATTGCTGAATCAACTCCTCTCTTAGAGCTTCAGAAACACAAAGCTGTGCTGCCTGCCAGCAATGAGAAAGAGTAAATGTGGATCAGAAACTTCAGCCTGTGAGAGGATGAAGGAACTGAAGCTCTCTGCTGTCCCCTGTGTATGAGGGGAAGAGGAGGCAGGATATAGGGGTTGGTGGGAACAGAGCCCTTTTGCTGATGGACAAGTGCTGGCAAGGATTTCTCCTTGACAGCATGTTCCTGCACTGGCTATCTTGATCTTTTATCCCTCCCAGTGGCAAGATTTGTGGATCCATAGCACTGTACATCTTCAAGCAACCTTGCAACCTTGCTTCTGCCAGGGTGGTACTGCCTCATGGCACACACCTGCCCTCCAGCAATGGCCTGACTTGAGCTACCTGAAAGCCTGCTGCATTCATCACAGCTGTGAACTGGGACTTTCCAGCAAAAGCTGTGTTTCATGGAGCCACGTGTCCATGTCAGCTTTGCTCACTTTGGCCAGACAAAGGAAACAATGAGGCTTCCGAAAACATCCCTTTTCCTGGGAGTGCATTGTTCCCACCAATTTCAGTAACACAGCCTGTGTTAAATAAAAGGCAGAATTTATTCCTAGCTATCCTAATTTGATCAGGCACTATTTCCAAGGCTATTCCAAACTAAATAGGTCAGGGGTACCTGCCAAAATATCAACCTCTTCCACCTTGTTATTGCTCCCTGGTGTGCCCTTGTTTCAGGAGGAGCAAGTTAATAAGAGTCCACTGCACGACCTTAACCAGCTGAGGTGTGGATATGGTGCCCTGGGGGTTAGCTCCAGTCATCCAAGCTTTCCTGCAGACATTAACACTAATTGGTCGTGAAAATGGAAGATGTAACTATTCTGAAATTTGCATAGTGAGATGAGCAAACCATCGTGGGCTGTTTCAAACCCACTGCTGCAGATCTACAGAATAAAAGCAAATCTCACCTTGTGGGTGAAAGGAGGTAATGGTATCACTCTTAGTGGTATTCTACTAGACCAGGAGTTCTGGGTTGCAAAGGCTTGGCTGGAAAACATACACTTGCTTTTTTTGGAGACTAAAAAGATCTGGTTTAAAATCACACGAGAATTGAAAGCTGCACAATGTATTAAATACAAAATTCTGAAACACAGAAAAAGGTATTGTTAGTTTGCAGTCGTGTATAATATGAAGGTCTAATCTCAGCTGATTTTACCTTTTTTCAAGCAAGACATAGACCATGGATCTGTGACTGTGAAACTTTGACAAAAACTGGGATTTGAGTCACAACAGTAAATTCTACCTATCAAAATAAGCTCTGGCACTTTTGAAACATGATTGCCTGACCCTTGAAAATACTTTCATTTTACTTTAAAACTTGTTTTCTACTCATGCTGTTTTATCTTCTGCTCTTTGTCAATAAGGCACTTATCACTATCACCAGTATGAATTCAGGTTGACCTGGTGGTTTGTTTCTCAGTGGGAGGGCTGTGTCATTGCAGGCAGATGATATGAGACAATTCATGATAATATAAGACGTTATGGGGTTCATAAGATAGCAATCAAGTCAATGAAATCATCATCTGGTTAAAGCAGAAAGCAAAACATATGTGAAATAAATTTTAAGCTAGCAGAAAGAAAATACAGTGCTGTCATCACCCCAGTGCTCTATCACCTGTACAAAAACAGTGCATCTTGCACTGGGTCTTCTTGCCACCCACCTCATAAAATCATGCGCCTGCTGACCAGGACTATCATAAAGCAGAATTTAAACATGCTGCAGCAGAATGTGCAGAGAAAACAATCAAATGCTTGGGAAGTTTTTTTGGGCTGGATTTTGGGGGCAGCAAAAAGCCTTCATTCATGAGGGAAGTGTTCTTTGATATAAATAGCTTTGTATCTCTTGAGCTTTCTTCCCACCTACATAACTATTTCTCTGCTGTTGAGGACTGTTACTGTTCCATGAGGAATCCAAAATCTGGGTAGTGGGTTTTAATTGTGGGAGAACTACCATGTAATGCAGTAGCAACTATTTTTATTATGCTTTGGTGTCATTTTTCTTTTCCCAAGGGGTGTCACAGGATGATTGCAAGGCTGGAATTTTCCCAGATAATGTAAAAGCCCTGACAAAATGAAGCAGAGGATCAGCATAGTGAGAAGCACTGAGACCCTGACCACAATGTCTGCCTGGAATTTGAGCCAGTTCCTGCTCCTCAGCTCCCTTCCAAGCTCCTCCTGTGCCTGGCAATGGGTCCACAATGACAACACCAGATCTCAGTCCTCCCAGGTCATCTAGATATGAACATTTTATCTGGATAAAATGTGTGCAACCCTTCTTCCTACAGGTGAACACATTAATTGGCGTTTGTTAGTGTTATCTTTTCAAGGCAGCAACCACAGAATGGACAACGCCAGAGCCCCATAAAACTAACTGATGGGGAGAGAAACCAACACAATCAACTCAACAAATTGATACTAGAAAAATGAGTTTATTCACTAGTAAGGTAACTATTTTGCATTGTTTTTCTGGTACCTCTTGATCTAGTAGGAAGAGCCTTCAAGGTGGAAGTGATGTATTGGTGAATGCCAACCTCAAGCAAATTACTGCAGTGCTGAGGTCATTAATAAACCCTCTGGACTCCAACATGCCAGCAGTGCAGAACAGTGACCTTC
This sequence comes from Hylia prasina, assembly GCA_013397195.1. Taxonomy (NCBI): domain Eukaryota; kingdom Metazoa; phylum Chordata; class Aves; order Passeriformes; family Sylviidae; genus Hylia; species Hylia prasina. The sequence continues at coordinate 1,397,847 of VYXD01006564.1, forward strand.
ATTTTGCCCCTTCAGGGAATCAGAATTAGCTTGTCAAGATTTATTAGCCTGGATGACATTGAAAAGTGGCTGAGTAGTCTTGGAAGAAACATAGTGGATTACATATCACAAAGCCTGACTTCATAAATACTGCAAGATTAAAAGTAGTGATGCATGGGTCTGCTCTGGGGTTTCTGCACCCATGGCTGGCTAATTGAAAGTCTAGATGAATGATGTACAGATAAAGGCTGATGAGGTCAGAAATACCCACTTCATTTATCTGCAATCTCTACCTTCCTATTCATCAATTTCTTCATAATTCCTCTCCTTTCTCCAGTTTCATGCATTTCTAGTGCAGGATTGTGGAGCACAGTGCAATGTCTTTGGCATACTGCAGAAAGAAAGGGAAAAGCTAGCCATGCTGCTTCCTGTCCAGACATGTCTTTCTGCAAAAAAAAGGAGAGGATTATTTTTGTATGTGCTCTGCTCGATTTGTCTATGTTCTCCTGGAAGGGGAGATAAAACCTACACACCAGATGATGCTTACAAGCCTCTAGTATCCCCATTCCATAAGATAGAGCAGTGTGGAAAGACAAAAACTTACTAAGATTTGGATGTTGAAACAAATCCTGCTGCATCTCACCTTAAAGATAGTTTAAAGTGCTGCACTGATTTTGCACTGGCAGCAATGAGGGCTGTTTCCTCTACAGTTCTGCCCTGGAAATGGCAGCTATCCTCCATCCAGACCTCATGTCCTTACATTACCTCAGAGCACACTCTCGGTGGGGCATGGCACCACACAGCACCATGAGTGACAGCACCAGAAACAAGACAGGCAGCAGAGCACAGCACTGCACTGAGCCACTTCTCCCAGACTCATTTGCTTGGGTCCTGTGCCATACCAATGTGGTGACTGACGGTCTTTCTGTTCCTGGAGAAACCTCATCCAATGCCAGCCCAGATATTTGGCACTGAATCTCAGATCTGTATGAACTGTGTTGTTATGAATGGTAATTATCAGTCCATATTTCTAATTCCATTTACTACTTATGTACTGGCTGAAAACTAGGGAGGGTTAACCATAGGTACTGGTAGAAGGTCTGAAGTTGGGCTCACATCTCTGAATCTGGAGTTTGATGCACACAGAGAAGTTTCTTGTCTGTTAATTTCTCTCATATTTCTTCTTCACCTCTTCTTTCTTCTTCCAGCATGTGCAGATCTTCTCATATAGGCAGAAAGCCACCTGCAAGAGACACCAATCTCATTTGCTCATGGAGTTTGGGAGGCTGGCTGTTTGATCTGCTTCTAGACACAGCACCAGCCACCAATAAGATCACTGAAAACTGGTACCAGCCTGGTGTATCTTAGCAGCTCATATTTCTTATCTCCAGGGTTTTCACAGCACACATTCATTTTTACCAAGGCAGAATTTTTTCTCTGCAACCACTGAAAATGTGTCTGTGCCCAGTGATGCTCAGTGCCATTATACCACTTAAAAACGCCTCTTGGTTGGGTTTGGCAGCAGTAAAGGCCTCAAAACTGAAGGAATATACTTAGAACATCACTTGTGTGAGAGTCTCACTGGTTTACTTCCTCTCTGAGGAAATCAGCGACCACACAACAAGCCCAGATGAATGAGCAGTCATGAAGAGGACTCTGTCACCAAAGCTTTCTTACCCTGATGACAGTAACATGACTCATGTGCCCTTGAACCTGAGAAAAAAAACCTTGTGAAAACCTCTGAAAAATTTGGAAGTGGTGAGCCTTTTGTTTCATTGAATGCCAGTGCAGCAAACTCATTTCTGTAAAATGTTCCAACTTTGTAATATTTCAGCTACATACTGCTAGAAAGCATCAGCTATGCATCACCAGGGACAGACTTCCCATTCCTCTGCTGCAAAGGCAAAAGTAGGTAACTTGCATGTGATTTATAGGCAAATCTCATCTAGTTAGAGTGCAACACATACCCTGTGCCAGCAGCAGTAAATCCAAGCCCTTTGTGCTCTCCAGGGAATGTTTGATGCAGTAGCCTGACATGTGCAAGGTCTTTGAAAATCCGGTGGTTTAGGGTTGGTACAAAATTTCTCATCACCATCCTGTATGCCTACCTGCCTGTGCTGAGACACTACGACAACAACAACAACTGCAAAAGTTCTCTGGGATCAGACTTTATGTCAGACCACCCAAATCACTTTTGCAGAAGGTTAAAAAGCTCATGTCTGTACATGATAAGTTTGGGGTTTTTTTCCTCTGTATATCAGAGTGGGGGAGAAAAAAGAGAGGTGGTTATATCTAACGTTGAAAGTGGCATTTCATTTGCAGGAATGAAATGTTTGAAATGTCGTTCCAGAACTTTGGAAGTAAAATGGGTCTGATGAGCAGGCAAGTGGTTGAAGGAGGCAGTGAAAGGTACTCGAGAAAAGGTAGTATTTAACTGCCTGTCATCAATTTTAAATTGTGTCCACTTTTATTTAAGGAAATGGGTTTAAAAATTGTTCAGCCCTGAATAGGAAGAGGAGTTCATCCCTTGCCATCTAAATAACCCCTACAAAGGGCAGAGAGAAACATGGGAGGTGAATTACTTTCCCAAAGTCAAGCTGTGGGACAGCAGAAGAGCTAAGGGGAAAGCAGATCCCCATGGTGCAGTGTTGAGCATCCTGACCTCCACCACCTCCAGCAGCCTGGCTGCAGCAGGGAAGGTCATCCTCGGGATGAGCAGGCAGCAGGGTAGCTGCCTCCCATCCTCCCCAAACAAAATGTTCTGCCCTGCTGGGTTCAGAGGCTGCTGCCTTTGCTTCTGGTCCAGCAGTGAGAGTTTATTTCTCCCTCCACACAGCACAGACTCTTCCAGGTACAGTCTCCCGGGAAGACAAAATAGACCTCACTCTATAAAGTAATAGCGTTTGCCCCTAGCCAGAGCAATACAACAACCTCTGCAGAGGGGAAAAATTCAACCCCTCTCAGAAATCTGGGAGATGGCAGGTGTTAGCCTCTTTAATAGGAGTAATAAAAATAATTACTTGTGTTAATATTAGGTATCTGATTTCCAGTGTTGAACAGGAAAAGTGCAATACCTGCCATTTTAAATTAGTCTGTCATGTTTTCATTCCTTCCTCACCCCTGGGATTTCAAAAATCTTGATGAAATATGTGTTCACTCTTCAAATATTTCCTGAGGCCAGTGAGGTCCATATGTTCTTAGGAACAAGTTTTTCAGTCTGTGGGTTGCTCCTCATGACATTTAAATTTTCTGATTTGTGTATATCAGTAGCACAAAGCTAAAGATGATCAGGTTCTCCCCTCACAAATATAATGCTATATTTATAATGCAGTTTAAAGACAGCCATAAAGTAATATAATATTTTTAAGGGTTAGGCAGAATACTTCAGTGTTCACGTTGTGATTGCAGCAATGGCTCCTAAATTGCAGAGTCATTGTCAAGGTAAGAATGATATTTTACTTTAACTGCTGCTGAACATATGGTGTTATTTATGGCCCCAGACATCCACAGAAGAAAGAATTTTCTAAGTCTAATTTAAGCTGTTAGCGAGTAGACAGCAAAAAGATGAGACCTCACTGTTTTTACTAGCTAACAGCGCTGGTTTAGATTAAAATAATTAAGGGATGCATTTTTTTTTAAGGAAAAAAATTCTGCACGGATTTGTACAGAAACCATGACTAATGAAAGTGTAGATCTATATCCTTCCTCTGCTGTCAGATCTTGCCCATGACATCATCTTGGGTTGTCCTCAGCTACCCATTGTACATCATATCCCGTGACCTTTCCCTCTATCAGTATTTTTTGATGAAAGTGTTGTTTAAAGAGGTTGGAGCAGGTTATGTGTGACAGGGAACAAACATGTCTCTATTCATCTCTGCATGTGCTGACAGTCACTTGCTCTTCTGCTTATATGGAAGATGAAATTGAGCTGAAGTCAAATTCCAGGTTAACTTTACTCCTAAGTAGTGGCAAATGGTACAGGAGACTTTGATTCAGAGCACCCTGGGGATTATTTTAGTTTTTACGACAAACAGGAACTGAGAGAGTACTTTAGAAAAAAGGCTTGTTTTTAAAACAATTTGAATATATTTCAGCTCTTAGTCCTCTCTTTTCTTTCCTCACCTTCCCAATACCAACTTAGAACAAAGAGAGGAAGATGAAAGCCACTGTGCAACTAGAAAGTGACCACCTGATTGCCGTAACTGAGATTTGGTGGGACGAATCCCATCACCAGAATGCAGTTTTTGATAGCTACAGGCTGTTCAGGAAGGACAGGAGAGGAAGGAGGGGTGAATGGGTTGCCCTCTACATCCAGAAATGGATAGAGTGTGAAGAGCTGCCTCAGAAGAGCAGCAGACTGAAAGCTGGGTGAGAGACAGAGACCGACACAACAAAGGCAACCTTGTGTCTGTCTACTACAGGGCAAGAGTGCAAGAGCTCTCAATCCCCATGCACAAGAAATTGGGCAAGAATGGCAGTGCTGGCATGCTGGCCAAAATAAAGTGAAAAAAGCAAATGGGCAGGCAGGGGAAGCAGGGACAGGCGCCCTGGGATGAGTATAGGGGTGCTGCTTGGTTGTACAGGGATGGGGTCAGGGAGGCCTAGGTGCAGCTGGGGCTGAACTTGGATAGGAATGCAAGGAATAACAGGAACGGCTGCTACAGGTACATTAACCAGAAAAGGAAGATCAAAAAAAGCAAACCCCCAAGATGGACAAGACTGACAAACTGGTAACAATTGTCAAGGAGAAGGCTGAGGTACAAACCAACTTTTTTTCTCCAATATCCAGGTGCAGACGGTGTCCCTCGGGGACTCATACTGGGACCAGTATTGTTTAATATCTTCATCAATGACGCAGACAATGGGATTGAGTGCATCCTCACCAAGTTTGAGACTACATCAAGCTGAGTGATGTGACTGACATGCCTGAAGGACAAAATGCCATCCAGAGGGACCTGGAGAAGCCCAAGGAGTGGGCCCCTGGGAACTCCTTGAGGCTCAGCTAAGCCAAGTTTCAGGTGCTGCATGTGGGTTGAAGCAATCCCAAACAGAAACACAGGTTGGGCATAGAATGAATTGAGAGCAACTTTGCTAAGAAAGTCTCGGGAATACCAATTTAGGACAAAGAGGAGAGGATGAAAGCCACTGTGCAACTAGAACGTGACCGCCTGATTACTATAACTGATGATAACTGGTGAACAAAGAGCTGGACATGACCTGGCAATATAAATTTGCAGCACAAAAAGGACAGCTGTGTCCTGGGCTGCATCCAAGGGAGGCCAATTCAGCCTCTCTGCTCTGGTGAGATCCCAACTGGAGTACTTTGTCCAGCTTTGGAGCCCTCAGCACAGGACAGATATGGACCTCTTGGAAAAGATCCAGAGGAGAGCTATGAAGATGATCAGAGGGCTGGAACATTTCTCCTATGAAAACAGGCTGATAGAGTTAGGATTATTCAGCCTGGAGAAAATGAAACTCCAACCTTTCATTATTTAAAAACAACTTATTAGAAAGATGGAGACAAACTTCATAGCAGGGCCTCTTGCAATAGGACACGGGGCAATGGTTTTAAACTAAAAAAATGGGTATATTTAGAGAAGATATAAAGATGGCATTTTTTATGAGAGAGATGAAACATTGGCACAGGTTGCCCAGAGGAGAAAAGGAAGTTCAGGTTGCTCAGAAGTCATGAGAGGAAGTTCAGGTTGGACATCAAGAAGAATTTCTTCACAGAAATGGTTGTTAAACATTGGTATGTGCTGCCCTGGGAGGTAGTGAAGTCACCATTCCTGAAGTTGTTCAAGAAACAACTGGACATAGTGCTTAGTGCCATGGTCTANAGAGGAGAAAAGGAAGTTCAGGTTGCTCAGAAGGCACGAGAGGAAGTTCAGGTTGGACATCAAGAAGAATTTCTTCACAGAAATGGTTGTTAAACATTGGTATGTGCTGCCCAGGGAGGTAGTGAAGTCACCATTCCTGAAGTTGTTCAAGAAACAACTGGACATAGCACTTAGTGTCATGGTCTAGTTGACAAGGTGGTAATCAGTCAAAGGCTGGACTTGATGATCTAGAGGTCTTTTCCAACCTAAATGATTCCGATTCATAGAGGTGGTAGATGCCTCTAGATGGTAGGAAACCTCCAGGGATGGGGGTGGGGCCCTGAACAAACTGATCTAGTTGTAGGTGTCCATGCTAATTGCAGAGGAGTTAGCCTAGATAACCTTAAAAGTTCCTTTCCAACCCAAGTTATTCCATAATTCTGTGATTCTATGACTTGATCCTGAGTATTTCATCTTAATACACTTCTTAACTCAGCTTTGTAGAGCCTTTAGAGCTACAAAAGCTCACTTCATTGAAAGCTTCATCCATCAACTTGCTTCCATGAGAAAATAGATTTAAGTGTTAGCACTTGCTCATATTAGAGAGCTAGGTAGGGATCTGCAATACAACAGACTATGCTAGAGGAAAGCTTCATGGAAAACTGTGATATTAATCATTCAAAGAGAGATGTTAAAGGTGAAAACAGGTAGGAATGGGCACTGGAATTCTTTTGTTCAGACAGAACTTCTAAGGTTTCTCTTATTTGCATGTTTCTCAGTTGTGTAGAAAATGACATTACATGTGCATATATTGGAAAAAGGTTCTAATTTATGTTTTCCACTATGCTATTCATTTACATTATTCAGTGGCCACCCCCTGTAGCAGGTACAGGCACTGTGCTGAGAGGTCTCTACAAAATCCCAGGGCTGGGGAAGAAGGATGGGCAGAAAACGCAGCACAACAGAGCTCCCTGGGTTGGCCACACTGTCAGAGGTGTCCATGAGACTGTCCTCCTGTGGGACAGTCAAGGGCTGGATTTGGTGCTATCCTCATATTCCAACAGATATGACCCCAGATATGACCCTAACTTCCTGAGCAATGGCTTCTAGCCCATTCTCACTCGCAGGCTCACTGGCAGCCATCCTCCTGCCTATGCACATCCCCATCGTGGGCTCAGGGAAGCACCAGGCTTTCAGCAGGCCACTGCCATATCCACCCTGTGGGAGTTCAGCCAAAATGACCAGCAGGACAGGGTAGCTCAGTGTTTCTAAATTCTGTTTTGTCAAGTGAGACTGTTCATAAAAACAGGCGTAGTGTTTCCTCCTGTTGTTTAGAAGAAAACTCACACGTTACTGCGGCTTATTTCAGCTAATCTTTGCAAAGTGCTTAAATTTCATGTTCAAGGATGTTAAGCATGTTTATATCCAATTCAACACCATTATTAAGGATTTTCAACAGGATTTGAGCAAAGGCAATAAATCTGGAAAGCAGCCGTTTGACAAGTGCTATGACTGGCAGTAAGGACATCCAGCAACAACACAAACAGGGGCTGTGATATTTTCAAAGCACTGTATGGTAACACCAGACTGCATCAGTAGGTAGTGTTATTACTCCAGCACCATGTGGGCCAGCACACTGTCTCTTTCTCACAGCAGCAGGAGAAAAGATCTTTTTTTTCTCAAATTACATTGTTGAATGAAGGGACTTTCATTTTTTCTAAATTCTCCAGTTCACTGTTCAGCAGCTCCATCAAAGGTGGTTTAGCTCAGGTACCAGAATTGAGAGGAGAGAGACCTGACATCCCATTAGCTATGATAATGAATCCAGACCCCATCTTCCTACTGATGTTTCGCATTCTTTTTTTTTTTTTTTCCTTATTTGTTGCCCTGCTCTTGTAAATTTTCTTTGAAGCCTTTAAAGAGGGTCTTTTTATTTCTTTAGAGATAATTTGTTCAAAATTCTAATGCACAGGATAGGCTTTTTGAGATTTTTATCCTCAAATTCTGTGTGTACAGGGCAAGTGTGAGATGCAGATATGTGCCTTTCCCTGAGACACCTGCAGACTTAGGGAGTCTCCCAACTGGTATTTCACACAGTGTAGTATGTGTGAAAAGGTCACATTTCAAGAGAATCAGGTGTTTGTTTATGCCAAGTCCACCATTTTTGAAAAGCTTTGATTATTTTAAACCCTAGCATGTGATTATATTATTTTTATCTCTTGTAGGCTGGTGGAAACCCCAAATATCTTCAAAAATGAAGCATTGATGTCGATCTGGGATAGGTTAGATCTGTCTCTGACAAACCACCTTGGCTCTAGAGCCAGGACAGAGAATAATGGCTTAATTCAGTTGTGAGATGGCAGTTCCTCTATTTGTTTCCTTTGCTTTGAGGAGTGGGGGTGAATCTGAAGCTTTGTTCTGACAGTGAAGGGCCGATAGTGTTAAAGCTATTTGCAAAAAGACTCTTGACTTGCAGCCTAAAAAACCTGAGTTATTCTCATCCTAAACTTCTCCCCAGCAGATTCTGCCAATCATGACAAACTACGTGAAATTTGTGGTGAATTTGTGATGTGCAGAAAAGTCCACTAGGGACTAATTTGACACCATCAGATGCAATTTTCCTTTATTACCCTAAGGCAAGATTTAAACTAGTTTCCAGGGGTGAGAGGTTATTCCATTAATCCAGGGCGCTTGCCCCAGCAGGCTGCCACCTAGACAGTCTGGGGCATCATTAAGTGGATTTATTTCTCTTGTTTTCTTGGTCTTTTCTGGGGTTTTCATTTTAGAGTGGCACTTTCATTCTTAGTCTTCAGATAGACACCTTTTTTCCTAGTCAGACCAATCTCTACCAAAGCCTTTCCTGCAGCTTGCTTTTGCAGGAGAAAGCTAAGATTTAGGCTCAGTCAGCCCAACAAATTCAGTTAACCCTGTGTTGTCTGCAGTGGAGGATGAGGAGAGCAGGGTTCCTCAGTGAAGCTCAGATAACACAGGGAGGCAGAGATGTGGAACACAAAGACAGCTCAAGCTCTGTTAGGGCAGGGCCAGCCATCCCCAAACACAGCCACAGCTGCACACACTTATCCTGTAAGTACCTGGGCATCTGGAAAGAGATGAGAGCTTTAGCACAGGGCCAGGCTGAACTAAGCATCTGCCTTCATGTGACCTTGTGCCAGAACCACTGCATCATCTGGTGTCTTGCCTCAGCACAAGGCTCTCCAAGCAGTCTCCCTGCAGGACCAGCCCAGGTCCAGCAGAACTTCCCAGCTTGGGAGTCATCCTCAAGCAAAGCAGCTACCTGGCTTCTGGATCCCAGCAGGCTCTGGAAGAAGTACAGCCCTGTTCTCATGAGACTACCCCCGAGCCTTTGTCATAGTGTCTCTAATGAGGGCACAGCTACCCTGCCAGCCACAGAAACTGCACACCACTAACCAAAACTGTGCAGCTGTTAATGCTGACCAACACCAGGTGAGATTGCAGAGTCTTGTCCAATACCCATCTCATACTCATTCTGGACCCAGTTCCACCAAAATCCACCACTAAAAATTAATGCCACAGGGAAGAATGGCATTTGCAACAGCTCAGTCTACTAAGCTTTTTTCCCCCTTCTGTTTCTTTAGGGTTTATCCTTCAGCTTCAACTTGAATAAAGTTGAGTTTAGTTTAGTTCTGTGTCTTTGTGCCACTCCCTTTCACACAGGCACTGACTGCCAGGGAATATATTGCTTGTGTGAGATTTTGCAAAGGACAGAAGGAGAGCTCCTCAGTGGTTTTGGTAATGAGCCAGGAAAGCAAGGACAAAAAACCTGAACTTTAATCCTGGGTAGGAGACAGGACCTTCTTAAGGTTCTCTGTGTAAGTTCTTAGTTGAACCAGGGAACTTTTGGTGCAGCAGAGACATAACAACCCTGAATCTGTGAATATTGCAGTGTTTGTCTTTGGCAGTAATTTGGAAAAGGCGCTGCAGAGGCAGGAACAAGAATCCCCAGGAGAGCAGATGCAACATAATCTGCCCCAGTACAACATTCTCTGTGGTTTTAATAGCTGGCATAAATCCCAACTAGTGAGGTAGTTCCACCTCTTTAAAAATGCTTTTCTAGTTGTCAAGAAGTTTTGTTCTGTTTTGTCAAGTGAGACGGTTAAGTGAATTAAAATGAGCTAGTATTAAGAAATGAAATAATATTTATATGGGGCTTGGATGGGTTTGACTTCACCTCTTTAACTAAACTGGGTGAAGGCAAAATGTTGGCAACTGATGATTACTGAAAAATAACCTGGATGAGGAATGCTTATTAATTTAAAGTTAATTATCTATCCCTAACAGGTTTTATATATGGTTTTATATATATGTGAAATTCTTGTCTTGAGGCAGACAACTCTGCAGTCTAGATCATCTGAGAGTACAAATCTGGGCCACAGTACTTCTGATGATAGCATTGCACTTCTATCATTAATTAGCATCTCATGGAGCTAATGCTACTCACTGTCCTTCAAAAACTGCTCAACAGCCCTGATTTTTGCCACATGTTCTCTGCCTTTTCAACCCTCCAAGGCAGAGTGGAAGCAGATCACACTGCTGTGTAAGAGTGCTTGTAACACACTCCTCCATAGGAGGAAGAAGACAGGCTTGGATTCATCTGCTTTCAGGATCAACAATTGCTTTGAGGGGAAAAAAAACAAAACAAAACAAAACAAAAAACTAAACCAAACCAAACAAACAAACAAACAAAAACAACCAGGAAAAGCCATTTAAACTGAATTACTGGCACTACTATTTTCAACTCTCCACAACCTAGCTTTGACTTCCAGTGCATCCTGAGTTAAGAGTTCATAATTCCAGCTGAACTTAATGGGAGTATTTCCACAAGAATTGTGTTGCAATACCTAATAAGCCTGGTTGTGGGCAAATCTCTTTTGCTGTGTCTGTACTGATTTTAGTCCAAAGAACATTCCCACTCCTGCAGTTCCACCAATAGGTAGGAATAGTTGTAACTGCTGTGACAGATCACTGTTAATTCAACCACCATATGTATCTTCTATTCATGGCCCAGGGCAGATTGCAGTTTGCACGTTGGTGGCTGTCCACATCAGATCTCCTACCATCAGTATCACAACAGAAGTTCTGCTGGGAAAACAAGATTTTCATCAGATCCTCTCTGTCTCCACTTTCTTCATGGACACAATAAAAAAAATATATTTCTTGAGGTCACCGTGAAGACTAACAAGTAAACACTTATAAAGGGCTTTGAAGATGAAAAGTGTGAAATATTCCACTTAGTTATAAAAGCATAGGTCAAAGCAGCAGCTAGTCATTTAATTTGAATAAAATATCCTTTTATAATGTTCTAGTGATGTTGCTTTTTGAATTTGATGGGCAGCCGTCAATCTCCGTACACAAACAGTGGCACCAGAATCTGCACTTCCTCTTTGTCAACTTTGGAAAAACTGATCCATCTCATTTAATAATGAAATGAAAAAATAGGGAAGAGAGAGAACGAAAGAAAAAAGAGGCAGAAAAGAAAAATATGCTCTTTGCCCCAGTGTGAGGTGTAGGGCAATGTTTCATATTAACCCTGGTTTCCTCTTCATACATCTGATTTCTTTGAAAAACACAGCCATAGTTCATCCACCAGTCCTATGGCCCACCTTGTTCTTCAGGGAGGCTCAATGCTATGGTTAGAAAGAACTAAAGGAAAAATATTGCTGAGGAATTTAACAATTTTTTTCAAGCTAGCAGCTTTGTAAGAAAAGAGGATGCACTGAAGCTAAAGTTTCTTATGAAGATGATGGTGTGTTCATTGACGACCAGGAAAGTCTGAAGTATTTCCAGCCAGGGCCAAACATTAACCATTGGATGGCATTGGATTGCATTTGGTTGGGTTGGGTTAGGTAGGGTAAGGCACCTTCTAGAATAAGGAGAGTTGGGAATCCAACCTTTGTTCCTCCTCTCTCCAAACACAGACATCAAGGTGGATCTCCCCTGACATAACCAGTGACTTCTGATCAATTATTTCCTTTTTCCAAAATCAGTTAAGGCTTTTCCAGCAGGGGGACTGCCACAAAGGAAGTGATATCCTCCAGCCTGCAGTGACAGGGATACTCAGCTGCTCAGCAGAGAACTGGACAGTGAGAGCAACCTGGGCGATGTGCTACCCTGGACCTGGAAAAAGCTGGGAAGAACAAGGGCAGTAGGCTGCAGATGAAAAGGGCTGGAAAAGCCTGCGCCCATGCGATGCAAACCATTAGGTAAGATGTGCCTTTCAATTTCTTGCTCTGGAGTCCATAGCAAATGTAATGCTTATGTCTCTCAAAGAGAGACATAAGCATGGATTTCCCACAGGACAGACAAACTCCCTCATCACCCTAGGAGCCACAGGCACAAGAGGAGGGAGGGAGTGGTGCTTTCTAGGGGTTTGTGCAAAATGTCTCAAGCCTGGGTGAAACAAAGCTAACAAGAATGATTTTTGGAAATCAGAAATGCCAATGAACTTGGGTTTTTTCTCATACTCTATCAGTTACCTGACCTTCTCTCTATGCATCCCTTTGTCTACACACAATAGTGCAGAAGGGAAGTTATTTCATCTAACTTTGGGCATTTACATATTTTAGGACACTATTCAAGTCACCTCTTTCACATATCTATCACAACACAAATAAAACAGTTATAAAATACCTGTGTTTTTCCACTGACTACAAAAGCAGTTAAGAAGACAAGTTCATATGCAGATATATGGTCAGTCCAATTTTAACCCCATGACTATACCCCCCACATCCTTCTCATTTCCCCCATGAAAAAATACAGATCCCCTCACAGCACAGAGCTCAGCACAAGCAGGGCTCTGCTTGCTGACTTACACCAGGTTGTGTTCACTGATGAGTGAAACCAGGTTGAAATTCAACTGCTAGCTCCAGCCTCCCACTCATTATCTCTACTGAGTGTTTAGCTCTCAGGGAATTTGTGGAGTTTCTGGGTTTCCAGATACCAGATAGTCTTTTCTGTGAGGCAGTGGGCATAATTCCTTCAGTGATTGTGGAGGAATCTCTAGAGGGGAACCTCATGAGCATTGCTCACTCTCCTCTAAGGGAAGAAATTGAACTCATGGTTTTCTGACAAATGCTTGTTTTCTGCTGTTGTCAGAAAGCCAGGAGACATTTAGCAGCTGTAACAGTGGAAGCTAAATAGAAGCAGAAAATTTCCTGTCTGCTGCTACTCTGGATAACTATGAAAAGTGAGGTTAAAGAGAGGTAGATCTGCTCCAGGAGACACTGTCACCCAAAATAATTTTTGAAGGGGCACAGTCTTCCCTCCCCCTTGCCCTTTGATATAGGTTTAATTCCATAAAACACAGTCCAGTGATCGCAGTAAGCTAAGCATAGTTGCATATTCAAACTACATATTAATGTTAAAAGTGGACTTGTTTTTTAAATGTGTGGCCACAGCCTTACTCCAAGATACTAGTGTGCAATTGATGGGATATATGTTTCACAGTTATGTTTCTCCTATAAAGTTCCCATGTTATAGACCTGGTGTCAACAGACACTGAAGTCACACGAATTACAGTAGAAAATTGACTTTGATATTAGCAATACCTCAATTTCTTTGGAATATGAAACTCTTTCACTTTCTTTTCTACTTTTGTCTCCTAGGGGCCTGCTTCCTTCAAAGACAAAATTGATTGCTGGTTTCAAGGGCTATTTATTGCCATGACAGTGACATATCACTCCGAGTAGTGCCTCTTAAGTACTATTAGCACCTACCTGATCTGAAAAAATACAAACATTCAACCAAAATTGCTGCATTAATAGACAAGCCTAAAATAAATAAACAGGAAAACAAACAGAACCTTTTAAAAGAAGGAACTGCAATTTAAATACTTTAAAGATAAATAAACTTTTAGATTTGACTCCCTCTAGAGTATATTTCAGGAAAAGCTTGAATCGGGAGATTCCTTTTTTGTTGCAGAAACTCACTGAAGTCCCACCGAAGTTCTCTCCAAGTGCAAGAATTTCTCTGTGCCCAGTAGCTTCTCTTCAATAGAGCTCTCTGCCAGTTACAGCTAAGCCCCTGCAGCGCTCAGACCAGAGCACCTCAGTGCCTCACTGACACCAGAAAACAAAGGTCTAGCTTCTTTTTCAGTAAGAGGTGACAGAGCTGTAACTGTGCATGCCTACATTTTCCAAAAAGGAGACCAAAGCCTTCCTGGCTTGACCAACCAAATGCACGAAGAGGGCTTTCATTTGGTCTGCAGTGATGAGTCAGAGTAGACCCATGTCTCTGGGACCTGTTGTAGAACAGGACCATCATCCACTTTGGCCCCCAGGGATTCAAACTCAACACAGTGTTGCAACATCTGAAGATCCCAAATGCCTTTTTTTTTTTTTTTTTTTCCTAAAATGAGGATCAGTTGCCCATTTCAAAATGGGCAGGGCCAATGTAGGTTATTACAAGCTTTTTGGTGAAACTCCCTCAGTCCTGCTGTGCAGGACAGGAGACACCACTGTGTCCTCTCTCTGTATCTGCCAGTGCTCCCGCTGCCACTCTGGGGAGCTGCACAGGTTTGTTTACAGGTGGTAGTGAGATATTGAACAAAAGAAAAGGTAGCACAGAATAAACAACTGAATTTTCAAGCAAGAACCCAGTGGAAACAAGGCACAGAGTCTCTCAAAGCATTTATGTCTATGCTTCTAATGAAAAACAAGCAGAACATCAAACACATTCCGTAAGTTTCATATGTAATAATGAAGAGGCAATACAGGACAGGCACAATTTTCCTTCTCTCTTTGCCAGAAAGTAAGA
>VYXD01006564.1:1423676-1448890 GCA_013397195.1 Hylia prasina
TGGTTGGTACACCGTGGAGAAGGTAACGAGGACTCGCTCAAAGTTTTATGGTTAAAATGCAAGAGCTAAGATTCAGAGCAGAACAAGTGGTTAGAGGGTCAGAATGAAAATCTGGCTCGTTATTTTGGCAGTGAAGGCAAAAAGCCTTTCAGAACACCTCCCCTGGCGTGGTATACATCGTCTACTGGCCGAGGTCTTAAAATCCAGCTGGTTGTAAACATGATTTGGTATAAATAGTGGTTACTGGGCTTGAAGCAAAAATTCAGAGACTGAGTGTTTATGAAAGTTATTATAAAAGTGGTTACTATCATTTGCACTGATCACTTTGGCTTAAAAACCTATGAATCGCCGTTAGTGAATAGTGCAACTTGAAATAAATTATAGCATGCAGATAAAGAAGACACCTGTCAAATTCATCTACTGTGTGGAAGACTTTCTCTGGATTTCTGTTTCTTTTGCTCAGATTGTCTCCTTTAATCATAAATCATAAGCACATTTCTAGGGAAATGTTTTTAAATTTATTATGTTGTAGACTTACATATTTTAACATAAAGAAATTATAAAATCTGAACTAATTCAGAATAGGCCATGCCAGACTCACAGCTAGTAGAAATTGAAGTTCCTTTGTTAAATTGCTCCATCAGAAGGATCTGGTCCTGAAGCATTACTTATTTTGTACCTATTGACAAAGTAATCCTTACTATGAGAAATGTCTAGTTTGCAATCCTTTTGCTCTCCAAAGTCCTACTGAATTTTCTAGCTGGGGAATCCTACATTTCTGTCCCATGATCAGTAGTGAAGATATAGTTGGCTGTGGAGAGATAAAGCTCCTCTGAAGTCAACAAAGTGCAGACAGACGATTGGGTCCAGAATTACACATAGAACACGATCAATAAAAGTTTAGAAGCAAACATACCATTAGCAGAGAAATTTGTGGTTTTATTCTGATAAGAGCAATTAAGATTAACAAAGTTGCTTGTTTGAGTCTTACAAGACAGAGTAATATGCGGCCGAGTATAAAGTAGTGTACCAATAAATAAGAATTTCTGTGTATTGGACAGTGATTGCAGTTTGCTTGGGAAAAAAAAAGAGGATCAAGTCAATAGTTCCAAAATATTTTGGGTCTGCAGGCCACTACCAATCCCCAAAACAGAACTGACAACTATGTACATATCTCACTGACCTTCTAATAGACAGAAATAAAGTATTATTTGCTGCGGGTCTGTGAGTGACCGGCAGACCGTTTGCCATGACCCTGTAGACTAGCAGTGAGCCATGGACTAAATTTGGAAATCTAGAATAAGCAAAGTGATAGAAAATTCTGTATTTCTACCACACTCCTACATTTGTATGATAATCTGTATGACTTTCTGGAAATGCAATTTGAATGTAGAGCTCCCATCATTATTGGTAGCCCATCAAATTGCCTCCTGCCTTTCACTATAACACCATGTCCAGAATACTCGGTCTTCCTTCCTTCCTCCCTTCCTCCCTTCCTCCCTTCCTTCCTTCCTTCCTTCCTGCCTGCCTGCCTGCCTGCCTGCCTGACCTCCTTCCTTCCTTCCTTCCTTCCTGCATTCCATTGCTCCCTCTGTCCATTCCTCAGCTGATGCAGGACTGCAGGTCTTCCAGCATCTGCTTCTGGTCACAATTACTAGTGAAGGGCTCCAGTCTGCAAACACTCTGCATCTCTGGCTTGGTTTGCATTCAACTACTTACAAACTAAAAATTAGGGAGGTGTGTAAAAGCCCATTTGTAAACATAACTATATTAATTAATATATATATATAAAAACCAAACCAGGAAAATACTGCTAAAACACCAGCTGGTAAAATTATATCTTCAGTATTTTTATACTCTTGTGCAGGGTCTAATTCACATGGAGGTAGAATATCAGAAAGAAAAAAGGAATTACATTATTAGTTAAAATAACACTTTATTATAGAAGCAATTCTTTAATAGTTCACCTACATAAATTCTTGATATCTACATGTATGTTTAGGGTTGGCACATCACAGATGTCAGTACTAAGGAGTTGCTATGTAATATAGGTGTTGTTACCAATTTTTAAAAATAGAAATAATTTTGTATAATCTCAGTGCAACCGTTTAAAGCACAAGTTAGCCAAGCAAGCAGCCATCAAGCAGCCCGCCTTGGGCAGGATTGAATTACTGTTAGCTTTCTTTCAAAAAATGTTTTTATGGTGCTCATAATTTTTTTCTGTGATGTCTTCATATTAACACTGTGAAGGTAAATACTTTGCTGGTGACAAGTGCGTCTTTTTTTTTTTTTTTTTTCAGTGAAACTATATTTCTCACTTTTTGGATGAGAATCTGTCCATAAAATGGACGGTAAAATTCCTACTGCAGTCATTGGAAGCAGAAGCTGTTCCACCGTGTTGTCATAAACTGTGAACATATCTCACTGTAGTGATATCTTAGAAAATTAAATATCAGAGAATCACTATCAATCGCTGAAAGCTTTAGAAGCATGATAGGGATAGACTGCTTGTGTTGTTTTTTGTTTTTTTTTTTTAATAACTCTATACCAGCATATGTGGAACGATAAGTGTTGTTATCCCAGGAGGCTAAAGGACATTATTGACCAGTTCCCATTTCATACCTGACATCAAAAAGGGTGACAATTTTCAGGTTTTTTTTTCTATGACCCGCTGAAGACATTTCTTATACTGTATAAAATTCATGTTAGACTTTAAATACACATATTACCACAACTTCTTAAAGACATTTATATAGGATGATATACCTGAAAATACGTAAGAAGTCCTATTTCTCTCTGCAAGTCCTATTTCATTCTGCAGACAGCATAAAATATTGCTATTATTAGTGAGATGGTTTTAGAGCTTGAACCTGCATCCTTTGCTTTCTGGGGAGCAAGTCGTATGGATTATGCTGGACCTGGAATGAGTTTCTCCTCCAGGATCTCAGGATACATTTTGAGTTTGGAAGAAATCCCATACTAAAATACTTGGAAAATTGCATGATTCAAATATGTACAGCCCCGAAAGAGGATAAAACAATGCCTCTTACCTTTCAAAACTATGATACTTAAGCTGCTTGGGAGGCTGTCTCTTTCTTAATCACGTGAAAAGTACAACTATTTTACTACTTCCACCTATTGAGTCAACTGAAGCCAAACAAGTTAACTGAGACTAATTTCTTCTTTTGAGCTTTGCCCTTAGTGTACCAAGTCTTTGCCAATCCCCATTCTGCTGTTTCTTCTTGCTATAAAATTTTCACTGGAGATAATGGAAGTTATACCTGATAAAATCTGAGCTATAACTCAAAAATCAGACTTACTCATTTTCTCTCGCTTAGCATGCTCATTTTGCCTTCTGGTTTGCAAAGCAAGTGTGCTGGCTTGACCACTGCACTTTATTGCTAACATCAACAAGCTCTCTGTCATTTCATAATCAATCATTTATGAACAGTGACTACCAGCAACACTCCTCCATCAAAATTATGCACGTTCTTAAGAACGATTTTTCCCCTGCAGTGAATTGTCCCTTTCACTTGAAATTAAATTAGAAGTTGCAAAATTTGGTGGAAGAGATATAAAAGCTTATAAAAAATATTTTTGTCTCACTTCTAATTTTGGAGTCTGAACTACTCAAAATCACTTTGCCAATTTTTTTACCAAAATAATTCTGAACAAAGCAATCTTATCAGATGACAAAAGGCAGCTGAAACCACGGACATTTTTATACAAAAGTCTGTCTGTCTGCTATTACCACAAACAATGCTTCAGAAAAAAGTACTCAGAGAACATTAATTCATGCAAAACGTGCTATGGCTCTCAAAAAAAAAAAAAAAAAAAAGAGACGAGAGCTCCAACTTTTTTATAAATAATTGAATAACTGAGTTTTTGGCGACAGCAGAATGATTACAATTAGATGTTCTGTCATAATAAAATCTAACATATTTTATTAATGAGTACTTTAACCTTATTTTTGTTGCTAGTACAGAGCAGTGCCATGAGCAGTGCTACTTAAGGAACAATTGTACTACATTTGGTTGTATGACAGCTGACTAATAAGCATTTTTGTGTGTTTCAGTTTCTAGATTATGAGCTATCGACCTTGCAGTTTAAAAAGTTAGTGTTACTTACTCCTGTGATCAAACACAGCAGCTACTGAAGTAAAGGAGCCACAAAAGACATCTTGCTCCATTGCTCCTAGGCAAGAACTCACCTATGGGGACCAAAGCTGAACCGGGAGAGCCTTTGGCTGTGACAGTGGCACTGAGCTCCTGACAGCCTGAAGCGGCACCCCAGCCTTGCACTGATATTTTGGCTCCACACAACAGGTTAATTGGGAGGAAAAACATAAAGGAATGCTCATAGTGGTACTTTAAAATAAAAGTAAAACCCCAAACCACAGGTTTACAGCAAATTTTTGTAGTGCTGCTATAAAATTTATCCTTTGAAACTTCTTAATGTGTGTCAGTATTACATCCTGACAGGTTTCATGTTTAAAATTGCAAGGTCCTAGATGGGATTTCAGACATTTAATATTTTCTGCAGGGCAAAGATGATTTTGGGGCACTGTAAAATGAAACAGGAGGTCATTGATAGATGTTGGAATAGTAACGATGTGTGATTCCTGTGGCTTCATGTAAAGTACAAGGGCAAACACAGAAAAGCTCACATCCAAGAACAGGACATAAGGTGCCTAAAGTGTGTCTGGGACAGGATTTAAATATGAGTCCCTCACCTTCAATAATGCTTAATTTCCACCTCGCCCTTGATGCACGGACATTTCTCAGATGCTCTGTCATTTCTAATGTAATGTTTCATGTCACTGGCACTGAGCATCTATCTGAGCTCAGGTCCCTTCATGCAGAGATTTTGAGATTTTCTCTTGAAGAAACCCTGTGTTAAAAAAAATGCAGTGTGTAAATAGCAACAAATAATAAATATATCAATGCCAAGTTCCTCCACACAGAGCACACAATACTGCAGATGATTGCTTACTGACATTGGAATAAAGTCGCATGCATTCCTGCTCCATACACAGCCCTCAAGCCCTTGCCTTTCCTGTGCAAACTAAAATCGGTGAAAGCAGTGGCCTGAGATTACATGCAAATTCAGGTGAAAAAAACATCAGTTTATTAGAGCATATCAATACAGATAGGCTGAAGTCATGCTATATAGAAGAATTAATTTATCTTAGATTTTCAGTTCCTGGCCAAATGTTTTTGCAGCTAAACTTTTGGATACATTAAGGGGCAGCAAGGCTGCTGTTTCCTTCTTAGTGTGCTTCAGAAGAAAAGAGCAAATTCTCCTTACTTTTATTAAAGAATGTACTGGTTTGCAGAGCTGTGTAGCAGTGCCAGGGCACCTAAATTCCCTGGACATCCAGGATTTGATACAGTTTCTAACCTCATTTTTCAGGCCAGGTTAAGGATCCTTTTTTCAGGGTGCTGGATTTTGTCCCTTTTGTAAGCACCCAACCCTTGTCACCTACTAAAAGGCGACTGAAATATCTTGCTCAGAGCTGCCAGCGGTACTTTGATGGAGATGTCAGTGGAGTACATCATGCCACAAAGCAGGGATTTTCAGAACAGCATAAATCCTCTACCAAGCACCAGCTCATCCACCCCACTTCTCCCCAGATAACTCCCTGGGTAGACAGCTTCGCTGGTGATAGTGTTTTCATGGGAAGTCACAGCAGAGGTAGGGCTTGGGATATTTTAACTCAGCTTCCCTACAGGGTGAGACTCTGTTTCAAGGGGAAGGAAGACAAGGTTCTCACACGAACCAGAATTGTACGAGCAACCAGCTGGTGGAACAAGATTTCCATTGCATTCCTTGAAAAACTTTTACGAATATCCACATGAACCAGAGCTACTAAAACCTGACACTTTAATATGTTTATAAAGTTTATGTATGTTATCAGCACATGCAATACTCCCATTAGGATTTATTACAGGTTTCTTTAGCAACAACATTTTTTATCATAACAGCTCAACTGGTCAGAGAGAGGAAAACAGCCAGTTTCTCCAGAGTGAGCCTCCCACACACACTTGCCCAGCATTATTGAGTTGCTTATTCATGAAGATTACACAAACCAGCATCGGCAAGTGTTTCATAACCTTGTTTCCTTTTCCTAGAATGTTCATAATTAATTTCACTTTTTTCTATGCCGCTGAATAATGACTTGCTGCTGTTATTTTACTTGATGTTACTGCTGAGTGAAGAACTAGCCCTCCAAAATAGAAAAGTGGGAGCAAAGGCTATTTTTTCAACATGGGAGTCAGAAGATGTTAAGTGCAAGTATTTCGCAAACACATGGGGATGGAAGAAGATTCCAGAAAGTTTTAGTATAACACAGAACTAAAAATAATCAGCTGAAATGAGACTGTCTTGTGCTGGGCACGCTGGCTGCTGATGTCTAATAGACAAGATCCTGAAGGCCTGGAAGGCAAATAAATGACATGATTTTGTGTTTTGCAGGGAAAAAAAAAACAACAAAACAACCCCAAAAAAAAACCCACAGAAAAGAAACCAAAACAGTTTCAGTTTTGCAGTCCAAAATGAAATCACACATTTGTCTCTTGTGTTTATGTTTTATGAAAAGTTGGGCAATTGACAAGTTTCAGAGTTGAGGGTGTATTAAAAGGGAAAGTAGCATTCTGTATGAGAGTATGGAATTTATAACTTGTGCTATGTCTTAGACAAGTATTTTTAAGATCAAGGCCCTGACTTAGGAATGAAACTATTTAAATGTGTTTTTTAAGCTAGCAGTTGAAGAGAAGTTTCAAATGTGTAAAATCTGCATGTAGGATTCAATTTCAAGTGACAGCAAAAGGACATCCTCATCATTGCTTAGGTCATATATTATTTCTGAAGACTAGACCAAAGTAATTCTGAGGAACATAAAAAACGTGATAAACATTAAAAACCAAATTCCCCATGACAGCTTGTGGACAAAAATATTGCATTTTTTCTCCATTGGCATAATTTATTTCTGCTAAAACCTACAAAATCAATATGATTTGAAAGTGCTTATTCTCTTCCATGACTGGCTATCATGTTCTTTCATGTAAGTAATTAACTAAGATCCTAATCCTGCTTTAAAGCCCCAACCTCCTTCAAGCATGTCTTAGAACAAGTAAGCTGCCACATTACTAACTCCGAGCTCAGTATATCTAACAAGCAGTGACATATATTATGGTTGTGTGGTCTCAAACACTCTATGAATGTGAAAATTATTGAGGAAGTTTCAAACAGGCTTTCCTTTATGAGGTATCTACACATTGTACCTGGAAACTCTGCTAAACACAAATCTTCCCAAAGCTTTATGGAGCTTAGAAGCAGTGAGTGGGGATTGATCAGAGTGGGGGAATCTTACTACTCATTGCCAGGATCTGGCTGGTCACAGAGGAAACTGTGAACTGTACTCTTTCAAGATGAGGACAGGCTGCTATTCACTTCTTTCTGCAATCACATCATTTCCAGCTATCCAGTGAGCAGAGAAGTTCATTTCTCCCTCAGGATAAATCACACCTGAGTGTGGATAAAATAGATTAATCAAAAGAGTAGCCTTCTCTTGCATTTCCATACTTTCTTGATTATGTGAGAGAGGAGGATTTTAACCATAACTACCACTAAAAGACCACCAAGCATTGTGAAAGTCAATCCATAATCCTTTCTGAAGCCTTGCATAATTTCTTGAAAAGTAAGTTATTCATCTATGAAACTTGCTGGTTGAGCCTTCTCCTCTGGTTCTGTGATCGGCTGTGGTTACTTCTGGGAACAGGAAAAAGGGCCTGTGTTTTTCATCTGGAAGTGTGCAGAGACCTTGGACACATCTTATTCAAAAGGGATCAGTCACAGAAATTGCAGTACTGAATATAAGAGAGTTTATTCAGAAGTGGAACCTTCTATCTCCCTTGATGCCTACAGAAACAATCTCTGGCTTATATAGCTAATTTCTTGGAAAATCCTGACCCTATAGCTGTTATCCTGGAGTTGGAAAAACTCTTGCTCATGCATTGTCATCTCTCCCTTCTCTCCTAGACATTAATTTCTACATCTGTATATATGCATTCCCATACACGCACAAAAGTCCACGTCAACACAAGCAAGAATTAAAGTATTTTCACTTTGAGATTGTCCTAAAATACAGGTGAAATGCATGCTGATAACCTCAGATAGAGGTTTTTGACTCCATGTGAAGTTCTTTGGTTTGTCTGAAAACTCCATCTCTTCTCTCACTGTTCTTATCTTCTGTCTGGTCATGGAAAACAAAATAATTAGTTTTATGTGGGTTAAACAAAATGCTAAATAAAGAACAACAAAAAATTGCCTGGGAAGATGGTTAGGGGACCCTCTTTTCTTTCTGATGAGCTTGGCATATTTTACACTGTACCAGAAAGTTATATCCTTCCTTTTTGGTTCTGAAACCTTTCTTGCTTTTCAAATGACCTGTATCACTGGGCTGGGAATTTTACTTAGTCACTTGTAAGGAAGATGATGCTCCAGAGGTTATGCTCTGGGCAGGGAAAATTGGTAGCGCCAGTGAAAAAAGGTCTTTCCTTGCCACAGTGACAATGCAGCAGAAATGCTGCTAATGTTCCTGGGGTTGGCTGCGCATATGGGTACACTTCTGTAACTGCATCTGTGCATGTGCAAGGAAAGACAATATTCCTCTCTTTTATCAGCAAAACGATTGCCATGATCATAAGGCACATGCCATACTAACCTGAGGTTTCAGTTAGAGCCTCTGTATTGCTTTTAATGGGAGATAGTTTAGGAAGAATAAACAAGTCACAAAGGTTAAGGGACTGATTCTGCTTCTAGTTACAACTCATGTCAGGAGGCAAATATCTCACAGAGCCCTGCCAGCACAAAATTTGCATGTGCACAGAATCCAGCCTAAATGGTTATAACAAGCTACTAAAAAAAACGTAAGTGGGAGTTTTTTGTTGCCAATCACCAAGAAAAGCAGCAGAAATGCATTTTGCAATTCTCTTTGTGAGATGCTGGTACAGGACATGAGGGTATTCCACTGTCTTTTGTCAGAGAACAGCTGCAATTCACTTAAAAGTGTAGGAGAGATATTGTTATGGCTTTCCCCATGCCGTACTTACTCACCCTGCCCAGCACTGTGTATGCCTGAGCATTTTCCTTCTTTGTCTTCACTCTCTTCTTCCAGATATTGAACCTGAGCACTATCTCTCAAAGTAATGCCTGAAGTAATTTACAGAATGAGAACATGCACCAGACCAGACTAGCTAAATAAGTGAGCACAGGAATAGACACAAAAATGTTGCATTTTTTGAAGTGGCAAGTGGTAGAGGAAGTAATAAGTCTAGATCAGCTCCATTAGCCTGCCAGATTTAATACATGATGTCCTTCTCATAACCCATTCAACACATGAATCCAGCCCAAACCTACTGGAAATGAGAACTAGCAGGTGAATGCACTGAACCTGAACAGACACACCAGAGTTCACATGTGATCATACATCCAGCATATGGAGGGAGGTACAATAATGTGCCTTTTGTCAAATCAGTTTTTTTAATATTAATTTTCTCATAGTCTTAGAATTTTCTGTTTTTCCTTAGTGTCAACCCAAAGAAACATGTTTTTGGTGTTCTCTTGCCCTCACTCCCTTGTTTGTATCTACAGGCAAGTTTCTTCCTCAACATACTTTTCCCTTTTGATGCCTCAACATAATTTCCCCTTTCGATTACAAATTATGCAATTTATGTTGCTGACACCAGGATTTTGGGGAGAAATGGTAGAAAGAGAAAAGATGCCCTTGAGCTGTGGTGTGATGACTTGATGATAGCAGTGGGTTCTTGGTGAGAGAAAAGAAGTAGTGAACAACTTTGATTTACAGAGACAGATTGTAAAAACAAGCTGTGAGTCTCTGCATATACAGAAAGATGTGAATCCTTGGAGCCTATACCGGACATAAGGAAGGATGGGAAGGTTTGCATAGACTAACAGAGAACGTAGCCCTGAGGTCTATCAAATACAAAAATATGGTGTGGAGTTTGTAAAGTGGTGAACTATTCTGAATGAGTCAGCTGACATCAAACATGTCTACAGCTGTTTGACCAAGCACAGATACCAAACTATGCATACAGTCTGTCTACTGCTCTCCCCTTCAGGGACCAGCAGAAAAAACACAATATTTACAAAAATATTGAGGGGGGAGCAAAGCCCTCTCCACAATGTGTTTTTCCCCACTACTTTATCAGGGATAATCAAGTTGTGTGGCAGGGCAGTTGGCCTCGACTCAGTACAACTTACAAATAGGAATTTGTTCAGAAGTAGAATCCTCCTCCTCAGCTGTATTGTTGCACACAGGATGGGCAGCAGAGTTCCTCAGCTGAACTGCAACGTGCAGCTCTGCTCACTCCACTCTATAAGCAATTGCCAGCTCTTGTAATGCCTGATGGTCCCAAATTTCTCTATGTCAAACCCTTCCTCCAACACATTTAATTCCTCAAAGCTCTGCACATCTCTATTCTCTCTTGTGACAGGAGTTGAATAATGTCCACAAATGGAAATATCTACTCCTCCTCTTGGCTTGCTGTGGAGCCATAATCCCCCTTCCCCTATATATTCAGTCTAAGTGGATTTACAGAGTTAGTCTGGCAGTTTCTGAAATAAAAATTCTCTGGTTCACAGCAGACTGCAAGCACTGCTGTCTCTACAGGCAGGCCAGTGCTTCTTGCTTCTCTTTAAGATGGACTCCCTCCGATGATGCAGGGGCAGAGGAGGTACCACACCCTGTCCAGCCGTCGGCCTCGTGTTCAGACAGCTCTCTCAGCTGCCAGTTCTTCTTTAAGGTTTTACAATGAAAAAGTTTCAAACAAACATCAGATGAAAGCAATTTTGAGTCTAAACCAAGCATGGCCACGTTTGCATTGATGATTTATTGGTGCAAGTCATCAGCTCCTATTACCTTTTTCTTGAGCCATGCAATTCTCTGGCTTCCAGACATTTCTAGGGCCTGATTCTTTTCCTATTGAAGTTAATGGGAGGTTTTGCCACTGATTTCAATAGGAGGCCTCTAACTTTCCAACCTTCTGCCTATAGAGTCTTGAAGTTCTTCCAGGTTTCCATCATAGTCTGCGGTTCCCCTCTTAAAGTCAATTGGACATTAACTGATTGCCTGGGTCCACACCTTTGGATAGAGAAAAGCTCCAGATCTGATTCAGTGCTCACTCACACACCAGCTTCATACCCCAGTGGAGTTCCTCCTGATTTATATTGGCAGGAGAGTGAGGTCCAATGTTACTTATGCCTGGGTCATTGCCAGCAAAACGCGGAGAGAATTCAAGTCACTTGTTATCCCCTTCCCCACACCTCTCAATCACAGCATAAATGTATGTACATGTATGTGGATATATTAGAATCATCTGGACTCTTTTAAGCTATTTGCCATTGAAACTGACTTCAAATTCAAGTTTTAAATTTGAAATAACAAAGAAGGAAAAAAGAGTCAGAAGGGAGCCAGCTGCAAGGGTACTCAAAATTTTCATCAGTCTACAGGACACTCCTAATAACATATTTTACTACTTTGTAGTGAACTTTCTTTGCTTCTGCCATAAATATATTCCCTATGCTGTAAATGAATAGCTTACAAGCTCAGTAAAGTTAATATAGAAGAATAAATCTTAACTACCTAACGTCAGGTCAGAAACATAAATCTTATCTAATATGCCAGGTCAGAAGGAAAGAATACTTTTCGCTGAAAATAGCAAATACTTTCCAGTGCAGAGTCGGAACTTATTTTTCTCTTTAAAAAAATGTGCTGCCCCTAATAAGATGGGTTGAACAGTCTCTTTTTAGAATCTCCAAAAGAAAAATAAACACATAGAGCAGAGTTAATTTATAAAATGCTCCAAAGTTTATCTTGGCAGAACAATTACAGGCAGTGAGAGTTCTCTCCCTCTCACACACGCATTCATACACACACACAGACACATACACGTCTCAAAATTAGGACAGGCCTTTACAATAGCAAATGCTACAGAAAACTTATATATCTGGGTAAATTTATAGATTCTTATTCATGCAAGGCTCTCATTTTAAAGTCAATGGAAATTTTTCCAAAGAAAGACAACAATCTTTGGTGCCTTTTTGTGTAAGTACAGACCTGCTGTGTCACAGTGGGGCATAGTGAGACACACAAGTGCCTCATGTTTCAGGCCCTCCTCCCATGTACCAGCACTTCTGCCAGCTGTAAAGCAGCAATGCAGCCACCATCCCCTCCTCCTGCCTGTCCAAGACCCCACTTGTTAGACACAGCTGGACAGCCTGGTGGGTGATCTGCTAGCCAGCAGCTGCTGGCACAGAGGTCCCTCCCAGTAGCCACAGGCTCCTACTGCTGCCCATTCTCTTGTTCCTCCTCCACACCTGCTTCACACCACACACCCTGTTCTCACCAGACCCAGAGTAACTTCAGAGGCTGAGGAGATGAGGCCCACCAAGGACTTCCTTTCAGCTTCACAGTATTAGCTTTATTTATTTTGAAATCCATATGAACCTGTGTCAGGCAGCCACAACAACAGGGAAATACTGCACATTCCAAATCAGCAGCCAAGAGATTGTCCAAGAGAACAGCAGGTGCTATGCTGACACCCCCAAACAATTTGGAGTTCCTCCACCTCTTGTAGCAGCCACTGGCCTTTCATACAGTTTATTTACTTCAGTGTTTGCAAAGCAAACAGTCAAACAGTCATTTCCCCCAAGATAAACAAGAATAGAGGCAGTTTTACATGACTGAAACACAACTTGGTGCTGGGGTGTGCACAATCCTCTGGATCATTCTTGCTCAGTGCCACCAAGCTACTCAGTGCAGAACCTGTTTCACTAAAACCCCACAGAAGAATGCAACAAGAACGTTCTCCTTTCCCTCTCCTTCCCCTCTCCTTCCCCTCTCCTTCCCCTCTCCTTCCCCTCTCCTTCCCCTCTCCGTTGCCAGTAATGTCCAGCATTTGGTCTGACAACTGTTCCACTGTAAATATTTAGAAGAATCCATTAGAGATTAAACAAAGTGTACGTAACTGCTCCCAAGTGATAGCTCTTATTAATGTTTCCAGCTATAGACTCTTTACAAATGCATATGGAAGTCCTACCTCTAGAGTGCTTATAAGAAAGGGCAAGACAGAAGGCAGCAACCAGAACACAGTGTAATTTGAGCATCAGTGTGTTATCATTACAAGTATCAGCTCAGAGACAACATTCTGTAGAGTGTGCACCATGCTTGCAAATCTTCCAGACAGCAATGGGCAGAGTGTGTTACCCTGACCAATGTCTTTTAAATGATCCACAAGAGTACTCAGAGTCCCCGTTGAGATATCTTTGCTTTTCCCTGGTCTCCCCCAAAAATATAATCTCTCCCTGCCCCCCCCCCAAAAAAAAAACCAAAAAAAACCCCCAAACCACCAAATCCCCTTCCACCTCAAAATGTATCAAGAATTGTCATGTGTTACAGGGGAAAAGACAAGCACTTATCTGGTGGATTTTTTAACTCTTATTGTATTCCAAAATTATTCTGTTTATCCACTATCTTAAATGTTCTCTGTGCAGTAGGATATTAGTAGCAGAGAAAGGCTGAACACTAACACTCTTCTGGAGCTTATTATGAAATACTTAAGAAGCAATTCTAGCAGCAGTCTCTTTCCAGTGGCTATAATTTTGAGAATAAAAAATGCTGCTTTTGCAACCGAGATGAATGAAGATCAATAAACACATCTACATGTTAGCCAATTTCTTTGCTTAAAAATAAATGACGTTCTAGGAACACAGAGAAGAGCAGATATATGTCTATGCAAGTGCATGCCATATCAGACTTTTCTATCATAACAGAGGTTGGTGATACAGATTTTTAAAATTTTAATTACTCTATTTATTGTCAGTAATCAGTGAGTAGAGTGTCCTAGTTCTAATACAGAAGAAGTAAAAATTGGATACAACATTTGACTCCAGTGCGTACCTTGAACAGTTTAAGTCCTGCAAGAAAAAAGCCTGGAGCTTATCCAGACCATTTATGAAGCTTTCTCAGGGTGGAAATGTCTGGTACTCACAAATAATGCATGTAAGGTAGACATCCTAGCATCACATCTAATTTTTGAAGCTACCAGTCTCCTCAATTCTTGTCCCCTTACCTTACACTGGATAGTGTTTCTGGGTTATCCTAGACATCATCCTTTCAACTCTGTTTCATAGTCATATCAAACCTTTCAAAATTAGTCAGCATTTTCTGTAAGTGACTTTAGGTCTTAGCTGGAGAAATCAATAAAAGCAACCTGGACAACTGGGAGGGTTGGGTATAAGCTACTGAGCAGGAATGTGCTGACTTGGTGGGTACTCCCATCTCTGATGATGGTGACTTAGGGAGTTGGAGGCTTCTGTGTCACAGCAGGGAAGGCAATCTCCTTCTGTACCTCTGTGTGTGCATAAATAGGAGTTTAAGAAGGCCAAGCAGCAGAGATACTCATGCTCTAGAAAAGATGTAGAGGGGCAGACTCAGTGGTCTCTCAAAGAAAAAGGAACATTAGTAAACTAGTGGATTAGACAAGTGGCTAAGACACAACAAGAGAAAATTACATGAAATCAAAAGGATCTTGATAGTCTCCCATTCTCCATCCTGCGCAAATATATAATGGTAAAATCAACAAGTCTCCTACCATTTGCTTGCTTACACTGATGCCTCATTCAGCAGATATGCTACATAGAAACCTTACTAGACATAAAATTCCAATTTTCTTCATAAGGCAACAATGTGGAATTTGTTACAAGGAAATTAAAGTTTATTTAATTTATGAAATCCTCTGTGAAACAAGTAGTTCTCAAATCACAAAGAAAATATTGGATTATCACCTTATATTAGAAATATGGCACTTTTATTTGCTTTTATCCACTATAATTTCATTCTTTTTTTAATCGTTAGAATTAGATTGATAAGCATAACACAACCCACTGTGAGTAAGAAAACTGTGATATTGCTGATACTATCTTAAGGCAAAATGCTAACAAAAGGCTACCTTGCCAGCATGTGTCCCTAGACAGAGCCACAGTGGCAAGGGATGTCAGAAGATGCTCAGCATAAACTGTTTGATCCACTCAATGATTCCTTTCCCAGGCACAATAAATTATGGCTAAGATACAGCATGCTTTTAAAAAGACATCTCACCTCCGATTTGAAACAACCATGTGACTGAGATTATACTGCCTCCCTGAGACTGCTGCAATGATTTTATCTACCAAGGCTTCTGAATTTTATCTTAATGCAGTTGATTTCCTAGTTGATGTCTATTTCCAACCATTGCTCGGTTATATCTTTACTTCCAGAGGTAAATATCATTATAGCATAGCTATTTTAGGGGCAATGCTTTGTTAGAGCCCGTTTGTTTTTTGTTTCGTTTGGTTTGGGTTTTTTTGTTTGTTTTGGGGTTTTTTGGGGTTTTTTGTTTGTTTGTTTGTTTGTTTTACTGCCTAGACAAAGAACTGCTGTTGTGCAGTGTGCTCAGACAGCAAACAGTCCCCTAAGCTAGTTGCAGATCTTACTATGCTCTTTTTTGTCTAATAACAGGCTTGACTGAGGCCTCAGCATGTCTGAGCTCAGACCTGTTCTGTGCCAGTGAAAGCTTTTTGGTGATAAATATTCATGTACCTGTTCTTTGCTTACAAAGTTGTTACAGGAGAATTGGGACAGGGTCTAACACAGCATTGTCTCTATGTTGTGACCAAGAAACTGTGTTCCTGCTGCAAGTGAAGACATGAGAACATCCCAATTTCCCTTGCTGCTGTGCCCTGCCTGCCACCAGCAGCTCTCAAGCATTTATGAAGCAACAAAACATTTCAAAGCTTAGAGATGTTTATAGGTGGAAAAGTAGCAGTAAGGTGATGACTGTCCCTTCTTAATCCCTGCTACTGAACCATTGCTTCTGTATGGGCTTTGGGACAGCTGTGCCTCCTCCTTGCAATAGAAAGCAGAATAAGACAATAGCAACAAATCTGGATTTGCTGGCAAGAGTCACAGCTTCAACCCGAGAGGTTCCCCAAATGTCTCAGTTCAGACTAGTTATAGCAGCCATCAGAGAGGCAGTGCATTTCCCATTCTTCTCCAAACATGTGTTGGTAAAGGCAATATGGCCCCTAAAGCATTTTCTTACATCATGGAGCTGCATCTCATTTGATTGCTATAAAGTGCTTTGAGGACCACAAGGTGAAAAGTCCTACAGAACTGCACATATATTTGGAGTCTTACTGCTGCTGTTGCTATATGATTATACAATTTTCTCAGGGGTTTTAAGGATGGTTGAAATCACAATAATTTGAATTAATTATTCTCTTTTTCCCATGTACATGATAAACTTTGTAAATGTTTTCCCTGATCATTTGGCCTCCTTTTTATTTAGCTTGCCTTTGAACACCTCTTTCTAATTTTCTGTGAGAACACCTTTGTGGTACTGGTTTTTTCCATATGGAGTGTTACATATGATGTTGGTATGGAAAGTATTATAAGGCAAACAGCAGATTTAAGCTGAAAAAGATACTTTAGAGATTAATGAACAGGCTTTGAGTCTCCCCTTTTATAGGATGCTGGTTACTGAAATCAAAGCAATCTGTTTGCCTTCCTGTGAGGATATAGCTTAGTAGCCCCTTATAAAACTATTTGGTAAACTAAAAGTCAAACACCTTTATGGTTAAAAAAAGCACTGAAATTACTATCATTGTTGAATCTCTTGCTGAGACATAAAGGAAGAGGGCTGCTGACTGCAAGCACTGTAGGAATCTTACTCCCAAATATAATAGCAATGATTTAAAATGTATGAACATTAATTTTAAAAAGTTAATAAAGTAGTGCCTTTCATAAGCCCTTTGAATTCGCAGAGCTATGCTCTTCTCTGCAGTATTAGGGAAGAAAATTTTTTTCCAATCTTCTAAAAATAAGGAGAAAAGAATAATGGTTTTGCTCTCTGGAACAGCATGAAAACGTGGTCATTATGTTGAAAATAGGTTTGGTTTCTTGTTTTTATTTTTTTTCCAATACAAAATTATCCAACACTATTGAGAAGCAAAAGATTAGAAATGTTTAAACTTTGAATTAGTTAATGACTGAGAAGTTCAAGGCACTATTTTCAAAGTCAGTATGTTAGGAGTTAGGCTTTTGCCTAATTCAGGAAGATAAGTGTCTGCTCCAAGCACAAGAGCTTCCATTCAAGAATGAGTCCTTAATTTTAATCAGGTATTTAAGTCTAATTGAAGTCAAGGGGTCTGTAACATATGTGTGTAGGTAACCATATGCTGATGTGCTTTTTTGAATGGGGAGGAAGTTCATCATGGGCTTACATGGTAATTGTGTGGGGTTTTTCTCAGTTTGGTCTGGGTAGGCAGAAAGTAGCATAAAAGGGATCAAGAAACTTTAAAGCTTGTTAACTTAGTGCCCAGTGTAGAGGAGAAAAAGAGCCTTTTATTTCCCTGAAGTTTCTGACCTTTTTTGTTATTTTTCTTCTCCCTGTTGCTCTTTGCTCACCAACCACAGCTCTCGTTTGCTGTGGACAATTCCCAAAGGGAACATTCCTCACTGGAGTAACTTACCCAGCTCTTTTCCTTAATTTACGGTGAGTACAGCACCCCTTGCAGAATCCATAGCAGACCCTTTGGCTGCAAGCCAGTGCTAATAGCATGTTTTCCAATAATCTAATCTCTTCAGTCACAGAGCAGAAATCAGAAAGTTAAAAGAACTGGCTTCTCAGCTTGTCTCAGTCCTCCTTTGAAATCTGTGCATGGAAATGTTGTGTGAATAACTACAATAAATTGTTACCACACTTGCACCCATGACTCAATAGCTGTGCCCATAACAATCTGATGCATATGAGAGAACCCTCTATAAAGCAAGGTTTAATGTGATGCCAGGAACAGACTCTCATGAAGGCTTGCATGTGCAAAGAAGCCAGAAATTTCAGCCAAAGCTGAGGACATATTGTAAATATCCATTAATTAAACACCTCACAGTCCTAAGAGATAGGTATCATTTCTCCTTTGCAGATGAAAAAAATTGAAGCTCAAAGATGATAAAGCCAAAATTTCTTAAGTTTGGCTCTAGAAGAGAAGTATTTGATTGGATTCCTGAATAAATAGCTTCATTTTCAGACCTCTGACCACCTCCATCTTCTGCAGCCATTCTGAAAATGAGGTTATATTCACAGGAATGAAGCAGGGGATTAGTTGTCTCACTGGATGCCCTAGATTTGAAAATGTAGATTCTAGTACTTTACAATGCTAGGAAGGGACCTTAACCAGCCAACCTTATCAACCTTCAAACCCAAGAACCTCTAACTTTCTTCAAAGGCACATAACTCAGTGGTACTGTTAGGGAAAGACAAAGTAACTAGATGCTGAAAGTTAACCTATACCTTTTACCTTTTTCCACATGGATTCTTTTTCATGTGTGCTGGACTGTGTATACTCTTTGGAGGTGCGAAACTGACACCATCACAATAATTTTTCCTGATTTCTAACATCATGCAGAGCTCTGGTGATCTACAGATTACAAACTCTGGTGATCTACAGATTACAAATTGATAACTGGGTCCATCATTCCACCCCAGGACTGGATCCCTTCACATATACTTGTTGGGTACTTGGGGTAGCAGTTTGCTACCTCTGTGAGACAAACTTGCTTTGTGCAAGTTCAGGAGGTCAAGGAGCCAGTTAAGGAGGGTGTTTTCATTCTAGGGCACAGTTCAGTCTTTTCTTTCAGTTATTCTATTTTGGCATCTGCTTGTGACATTTTCAAGCATAATTTTCTTGCAGCAGCCCAGCATTTTGAGTGGTGGTGTTGTGGTCATCTCACATCCGAGCCTTGTCTCATGGCAGCCCAACGTGGTCGCAAGCCACTAGCCACCAGCTGAGCTGCTAAATATTCATCATATTGGATGTTTTAAAAATAAATGCTGTGATTTCATGTTTTTCTAATATCTAGGGGATGTTTGTTGGGTTTTCACTGAAGCCTAACTAATTGTTGGTATAACTTATATTAGGCAGTTCTGTTTGCAGTAATGGGTTCTATTTCTATCGTTCATTCTGCATCAGCTTAATTAAGTTATAGCGTACACAACAGAACTGAACGCTCCTCTCTTCCTCATTACTGGAGTTATTAGAAAAATGTTCTTCAACAGAGCACATTGCAAAGTGCTAAGGATATTTTGCAAGCTGGCTAAGGCATCTGACACCTGAAAAAGCAGCTCTCTTAGGCCACAAAATAGTAAATGGATCATTTTCTTGTGCGAGAGCTTGGTTAGGAAGATGTGCCTTACAAATTTGTACTTGAACGTGAACAGCAAGGTTAAATACGCACCCTCAGGATGCTGCCCTGATCCAGCCTAAATGAAGTGACTCCTACCATTGTTACCAGTTAATTACTTCAACAAAAGTATATGTTTACAACCACTTCTTCAATTGTGCATAAAAAGTGTCAGGTGTCACTTTCAATGTGCATCAGTGATGTTAAATAATGTTTTAGACAAATAAAAAAGTCATCCTTAAAATTTATAGTTCATAGTTTGCCCATTAATCTTTCGAAATGTGAGGGGTTTTTTTCTGTTTAGGCTAGAGACAAATTTTAAAGACAAATTAGACTTTTTTTCTCTTTTTTTTTTGCTATTGAACAGAAACATTAAAATGGCTTCAAAACCATTGACTTTGCAGCTCTTACTATAAAATGTTTAATTAGACTCATAACACTAACCCAAAGTCTCCTAGATATTTAATTTTGATTTTATATATAATTATTGGGCTAGGAGATTTTGTTTTTCTTTACCTAATATTGTCAATAGGTGGCCTCAGTTTATTTTTTTACTGTAGAACCTCTTTTTGCTTTTAAATTGAAATTCTGAATCTTATAATTCCTTATCACCTTTACAATGTTGCTATTGCTATTTTAAATTAAAGCCACTCAGACAATTATTAATGGAATAAAATTCCATTAGACTGTGATATTCTTCAAAAAGAGAAATATTTTGTCAAATATTTTGACAAAGTTTGCTGTCAGTGTTATACTGTTAATTGGACTTGGGACAACAAACATATTGTTACAGAAGTTACATCAATTAAAGAAACAACAACAACAACAACAACAACAACAACAACAAAAACAAACAAAACAAAAAAGCCACCAAAAAAACCACCAAAAGCCAAACAGTTGTTTTAATTCAGTTCAATTTTCTCTTCAAATCAACAGACCTGATTGGTGTGCAAATCCTGGGTGGCGTATCACCACAAAGAAAATGAACTGTTTCTCTGCTTTAGCACAAAATGGATGATAGCCTTGATTTCGTCCCCAGCCCCCCAATCCTTCAGCTCAAATACTTTGTAGCACAGCTGTAGCTGAACAGCAAACTGCCTGCTGTGTGTCACTGCAGTGATGTCAGATGCATTACAGTTTTGGGGAAGTGAATGATGCTCATAGTGAGCACTAAATTTCTTTCATGTGGGTCAGCGTGTGCAGCAGTGAAGCTGGTTGGGAGGGAAAGACTCAGACTTCAAAGGCAGGGCAGCACGCAGAAGGGGTGATAAAGCAAGCCCTAACTACGTGCCATTCATAGTTACTTCACTAGAAAATCCAGGCACACAGAGCTGTTGAACTGAGTCAGTTTCTCAGGAACTGGATGCCTAGTTAAATCTCACCCATCCTATTACTTAATCCCTATCTAAACAGGTTATCCAATCACACTGCCCTGTAAAAATCAGATAACTATGCTCTAAACCATGGACTACGCTAATGTGGATTAACAAATTATCCTCACACCATTTTCTCCACAGGAGTTTTACGATTGACTTTAAGGACCCAGGACTTTTGTCCGTCAGTCCAAGCTGACTGGTGATGATAACTCTTGTCTGTTTTCCACCAGAGCTGAATTTGATTTCACATCATACTGTTCATGTTTTGCAGTCAGAAACTTTTGACTTCTTTCTCTTTTAGACTAGTATGAGTCTCAGTGACATGAGGGAAAGGTGAAAACAGTTGGATCATCATTTGCTGAGTGTTGCTACATACACTAGAGAAGCAGTCACTAGACCTAGTATTTCAATTATTAATTTCAACTTGGAATTTTGGACGGTGTTTTGTGTCACTGGCAGATAGATGGTCCAGTCAGCCTGGAGAAGTTAGCCTTTTTCCTTCATGAAAATGTAAGAGCAGAGTTTTCCCTTGTTACAAATTGTAGAGAATAATTTTTCGAGATTTTTCAGCACTGTGATACTCCTTAATATCTATACTATGACTTGAAGTCTTGATGTGAGTCTTGAATTTAAAGAGACATGTTCCATTTCAATGTTTGCAGGCATCAGTCCAGAACAGTTCCACTGCAAGCAACATACTTGGTCCTTCCAGTTAGCTTCAGTATGGTATGAATTTAATCATTACACAGAAAGAAATAATTTCATTCAGTACAAACTTTTGATCAGTTCCACTTAGGAAAATCCATTAAATTGAGAGGATATTAAGTAATTGACCAAAGGCACATCTGAGCACCGCCAAGGCAGTGGGCTGGCTTGCTGTCTGGTTTATTAATTTTTTAATGCTGTAAACATGGTAGTAGAAAATCATAGTTTCGACATGGGATTACAGGCTTTTGCTGTCTAAACCCTTCTCCCTAGTCCCCGGCATGGAAAGTAAAATCTGTTACATCCTGCTGTTCTTTCTGTGGTTTCTGAAACAAAACTTTGAGAGAAAAACTCTGGTCTCAAAAGACCCTGTGGGAAATGAGAAACTTGCAAATGCTACTGTAGTTGTGTAATGTTGACAGTATGAGCTGAGTGATCCTTATACAGATTGGAAATACATGAGCATCTGTGTAATACGCAACAACAAAAGTCTCCAATATGTTAGGAGAACAAAACAGGAAAAGCAAATGGGGTGTGGGGGTTCAGGTTCTGCTGCCACCAAGATAGTCTAAGCATTCATGACCTTTGTTAGAAACACAAAAATGGGAGATGGAAAGTTACCATCAAGCAGAAAGACAACATATTTCAAAGAAGGAGCCTCTACACTATACATTTTTTGCTTCTTTACTCAGTAGAAGCATGCATCTCTTATAGGGAAGAGATTGGAGAGTCGAGGGAATCACAGCGACAGTGTCATACCAAGACTGTAAAATCAGCTGAGGATCTTCATGATAGCAGCTTGCAGGATTAGAGTATCAAAAGACTCTCTGTACGTGCATCAAATATAACCTCTTTCCAAAAGTCACATCTCCATTTTTATCTGAGCACGGATGCTTTATTTGCAAGTAGCTGAATCTAACAACTATCATAACACAGCTGGTCATAGAATTATTAGGTTACTACAATTAGCATGTTATTACTTTTAATAGATCAATTACTCTTCTAAACAGCTTTTTTATCTAGACAATAAGATGGAGATTATGTAATTGAATTTACATTTTAGAAAATATTCATAATGTATAGTCTTGAAGGCTGGGTATTTGGAAACAACTACAGCTGTCTCTAAAGCTAATATCTGTATTTCCTTATAGGATTTAGAACTTCATGTGAGAATGTGCATGACCTGGCCCTACCTTCACCATCACTACCAGGGCATTTAAGGCAATTTTTTCAGGGAACCTCTTTGGCTCCTGTGCTGGTTAAACTTCCTGGATCCTTGAATGTTGGTGGTGCTCCATAGTATGTGGAAAAAAAAGGCAATTTCCCTTCTCTCTCCATGAAAAGAATTTTTCAGTTTATTTACAAAACTCTCTGGAATGACAAGGAGCCATTTGTGGTTGTTGTGGCTGATTTCTGTTGTGCTGAAGATGCTAGGAGACTGCATAAAACTCTGCACCCCTGGTGAGATTTTTCAGCCTGTTGATTCTCTTTCTAACAGAATTCAGGGGAAATGTGTTCTGGCTGCCAGTATTCTTAATTTTCAGGATCACTCTGCCAGACATGTGTTTAATAATGGTGAGGCAATCCCCAGTGAGGTCTTGGCCATTTGGGCCAAGGGACTCTTTGCTCGTAGACATCGCTGCAAAACAGTTACGGATACTCCCTGAGACTGTGGAACAGTCTCATACTCACGTTTCTGTTGTTTTTAGAACTCTTGACATTTGTTGAATAAAATAGGTTGGTTTCTTTTCCCTCAGATGTGAAGTGCCTGTCAAGCTAGGCAGATGTTTTGGGAATTCTTTTTGTTTCGTATAAGATCTTTTTCCTTCAAAACATAGGAAGACACTTGGGAATCCTCTTGGCTATGTTTTGTATCAGGAGGCAGCAATACTCTGAAGTAAAATAGAAGTCAAACAAATCTCTGGAGGAGCTACCACCCTCTCAGAAAGAAGTCCTAAAATATTAGTGAAGATCAAATCACAAAGAGAAGCAGAAGACATTAAGCTTTTAACAGCTGACTTTTAGACTGATTTTTCCTCTTTGCCTCTTTTGTGGGTGCCTCAGATTCCTGTAGACCCAGAGGAGGCTGATCAGAGAGTCCACATTCCTCAGCTATAACCACTGATTCAGTTGCATCCCAGAAAACTTATTGCCAATCCAACGTAGTTGCCATGTACAGGTTTATCTTCCCCAGCTATTCCCCCATCCCAGCACATCCAGTCCATTGCCTCCTTGCAGGTAATTTAAAGGCCTAGTGATCAAGCAGAGCTTAACCTGCAAGAAAACTCAGGTTTCACCCTGGCCCAGGCTGGCAATCTATTTAGGACTGATAATACAGATTTATCAAGCCCATGCATGCTGGCCCTCCCAGGGCTGTCCTACCACTCCTGGGCTTTGTCCTTGCTTGGCACTGCCTATTGCCCACATGACAGTTCTGTGTTTTTGCGCCACCATTGTGTGTCCCACCTCTAACATGTTTCCACACAAAGAAACACTGTCCAAGAAAGAGTCTGAGGAAATACGCTGTGGTTTGCAAACTGAATTCCTTAATGACTTTCTCATTAGAAGAGCTGACTGCCAAATGTTCTTTGCGCCTGCCTGAAGGACTGTCTGCGTGATTGAGAGTGGCTCTGCTTTACATGAATATTGTTTTCAGGCCACTACCACAGGCAGCTGCTTCTCACTGGGCAAGGGAAAGAGAAAGGAACGTGAGTGAGTGCACAAAGGAATCGAATGACACGAGAACCTGTGGGATTTCCCATCCCAAATCCCCACCACCACAAGGGCTAATGTCCATGTGGGTGCTGCATGGTGGTAAAAGCTGAGGTGGGGTCTGGCTCTCCCGGCAAGGGGCAGCCCAGCTGGGAAGGCCGAATTCCAGAGCAGCTCTGCTGTGAAAATATTTCCTGTGAGAACACGCAAGCCTGAGAAACCAGGAGCAGCAGCAGGGATGGATTTCATTTGCCTAGCACATCCATTTCAAGAGCAAACCTCTAAATGGACCTCTAAATGGAGAGCAGTGATGAGACAGTGCACCTCAGCTGTGGCAAACGGGTAAAGAATATTCTTGCACCCTGTGCTTTCCCCCAGCTGTCAGAATGTATGTCCAGCTGGATTTCTCCTGCATTTTCTTATTTCCATTTTTTTTTTGAATTCTATAAATTTTAATCTATACATGGAGTCAAACTGATTGAAAAATGTCATGGCAAAGGTTTAGAATTTATTTGCTGCACACAGTCAAAATCTAGCTTCTTGTCCACAAAAGTTCAGATTCAAACTCATGTCCTTGTCCTTAACTTTCTATTTTTAACAGAGACCACGACTCATTGTTTCCAGAGTAAGGCTTTGGAAAATATTCTGAGATTTCATTTGCTAATGAGACTTAAAATGAATATCTGGACAAATGGCTTGTACAAAAAGAGGGAAAAAAAGGGCTTAAAGCCAGATGGGAAAAGGGAATAGTTCAAACATTCGTTCAGGGTCTTCTCTAATTTCCAGCTTTTAGGTTTTACAAAAAGAAAAAAGAAGGGATAGATTCTGGACGTATAGCCAGTCATGAGTCTGCAAATGAGTATCACTTCTGGCTGATGTTTGTGTAAGAGCTGAGAAAGAACTTGTCTGTGTGTCTCTGCGCTCCCACCATTTGCTTTGCCCACTGTTATGCTGCATTTTCCATCCCTGAGAGTCTATGATTTCACTGTGCTCAAAAAGTGTTTGGATACAAGAGGGTGGAGCACACAATGGTTAGTAGGGTCATGCATAGATTATTTCATCCTCATTGAGTCTGTTCTGAATGTTGTTGAGAATTTGTTATATTTCTTTTTATTTCTTTT
>VYXD01006564.1:1448941-1501332 GCA_013397195.1 Hylia prasina
TGTAATGGAGAAGGCTGTACCAAAGACCAAATGGTTTCAAGCAAGTGTATTTAGCAAGAGCACTTGGACATATTTGCAAAGCTATAGGCCATACCTCCTGGTTCTGCAGCCAGTGTCTAACCCACAAGGCCACAGTGCCCAACCCTCCGCCAAGGCATTGAATCTCTCTGCATCCCTCTTACCACATCTATAATTTGTGGCTAACAGGAGTTGTCTGTACTATCCTAGTGCTTTAGCACCTGCTTTTTCACTTCAAAGCATTTCTTAATGTGGATATCTATTTCTATTGTTGATCTAAGTCTAGAAATTTGAAGCAATGCTTATTCCTGGTGTGCCGTGACTGGATTTCACCAGATGGGGTTTATGTTTCCAGCTTCTTGTGGCACATCACTTAAACTGTGAGCTCAGTGTCTGATACGGGGGAAAAAAAGAGGTAAAACTTCTGGTTGCTTCCTTAGGGTTATGGTTGCAGTTGCTGAAGCACTTGAGATCTGCAAGTACTAACAACTTGCTGCAATGAGAGAGGAAGAGTAAGGGCTAGTTCTGTACACAGAAGATTGAATGGATTCTGGAATCCCTTCAATCCCACCCAGTGTTTGCAGCAGGGGAAGGACTGGCCCATACATTGTGAGGATATGGCAAGCATATGGATGTGAACCAGAGAGGGAGGAGGCTGAGGGGTAACAAGAACAAGATCTTCAGCTGGAGCTTGGAGATGCCTAATTTCAAACAAGTTATCTCGTTCTCTAGGCACAAATACTTTTGCTCCACAGTTTTTTTTCTCCCAGGTTCAATGACAAAGCCCAGTGCTTTCAAAGAATGGCAGTTTCTGGAGCATGCAGCTTGTCCCTCCCTGCGTTGATTCTTGCCTAGGCCAGAATAATAATTGCAAGACAAATGAGAAGCTATTTTATTGCACAGTTACAAGACTTAAAGAAATGCCAGACATAGTAAGAGACAATCAAAAAAGCGCATCTCTTTCTTTAAGAAAAAAAAATATGTGCTTCATTTAAAATGTTAATACTGACTTTTCAGTCATATTTTTCTTTAAGAATTTCCAAGAACTGAAGCTTATTTTGCTTCACAGAGTTAGTTATAACATGACATCAAATCAGTGGAGCTTGACTTGCATATTTTATCTTATTCCTTGGTCCATAACACTAGCAATAACTTTCTTCATTTGGAACTCCAAGCTTTCTTTTTTTGCTGTGTTATTTGTATGAGACGGAATGCATGAAAAGAGACAGAAATTGTGAAAATGGCTAGGAGTACATTTTATTAGTACTTCTGGAGTTAAAGGGGAGATGGAAATATGCCATGTAATGGATCTTAGCTATAGAGAATTATCATATTTCAATAGTAAAGTATTGCCTGTCTCGGCTCACACACACATCTTGACCTCAGAGCAGTTGCACATAATGTTTTTTCTGTCAAGAGAATCTATTCATAATGATGTGTCACAGGTGCTCACACATAATATGTTTCCCGTCAAAAGTGATCATCCATATTTTATATAACAGCTTTGATGACAAATATTTTGTACTTCAGCTGCTTTTTCATCCAACTGTCAGACTTAATGAAGGAAAGTCACAGATAGTTTTTAAATAATGTCAGCTTCTTATATCACATTACTGTGTCTGTCTTTTAAAGTAGTTTCATACAAGGGCCACAAGACAGAGGAGAGACAAGGACGTTTTCATTTACTTAACTTTAAAAAGAAAGAATTCTCCAGGCTCTTAATTTCAAAATCAATAAGCTCTGTACCTTTGGAATATTTTCAGAAAAAAAATGTTTTGTTTATTAGGAACTCAGTATTTTGAGAGTCTAGTGAAAGCAAATATGATGACTGAATTGGGGTTGCAACTTCTCACTATGCTGAATGTCATTTATTCTCATAATGGTGTTGTGTCCTCATTGTAAGCACACTTTCCTCTGGGTTGTGCTACAAAACGTGCTTCAGTATGCATAGAGAATTGAGTTCTTGTTTTCTTACTGAAATTGTTTGTGCACAGC
Source organism: Hylia prasina (assembly GCA_013397195.1). Classification (NCBI taxonomy): domain Eukaryota; kingdom Metazoa; phylum Chordata; class Aves; order Passeriformes; family Sylviidae; genus Hylia; species Hylia prasina. The sequence goes on from VYXD01006564.1 coordinate 1,450,955, forward strand.
AAGGCCAAAGTTTGTACATCTCATCTATGTCCAGCCCTACTGAGAGAAATAACCTTCAATCCTCATTTTATTAATGAAAGAGGAAGAGTGAACTTGAATTCCCTTTGAGGGTCTTCAGATCACAGAACTTGTCATTGAAACCTCAGAGCACAGAAAAGTGCTTTTCCCATTCATGGGACATGTCATTTCTGCTGTGAGTGTAAGTGAACAAAGTACAGAGGTGTTCCTGAACTTCCCTGCCAGGCACCCCTCCCCTGAGCAGCAGGCAGTGGTGGCTGTCAACATGTAAGCCATGGATTCATATGGTGCCTGCTCTGTCTTCAAGGGCTCCACAGAAAGGAGTTGAAAAAAACAAGCTAATTGTGTATGCAAGATATTTAGCAGTGTCTGCAGATCAAAATAAAATCAAAGCACTAAAATAGGCGATCACACCATGGCATGTGCATATTTATAAAATTATCATTGGCCTGAGGAGAAGGCAGAACAGGAAGCCAATAGTATTTATAAATAGAAGTTACAAATGTAAATGAGGACTATATTTCTTCTATATATGAAATATAACCAGATGTGTTAGGCTGAGAGATTAAAACTTGCATTTAACAAAATGACCATTTTTTTCATGCAAGTCAAGACCAAAAAAAGAGAGGACACAGGATCTGGAGTTACTTGATGCTTCATTATTTTCTTAGTTTCAATTTATTTAATGAAACAAGCAAGAAGGAATTAAAAGTAGGTAACAACTTCCAAAATACAGGAGGATGCAAAACTTCATTCCCCACCACTGAGATGTAATAACACTTCAGTGTATCACACAGCAGATTCACCTCTGCTACTGAAAAGATAGTCTGCAATGGCATCCTCTTTCCTGCTATCCCCAAGCCCCAAAAGAATTTAGGCAGTGAGTGTAATAAATTTCGCTTTCCTTGTCTAAAGAATTAGAACAATTCAATTGAAAGGCAAATATAATCCTACCTGTGCTACATGCTGAGACTGGAGCAGGGTAAATGCCACAGTTAAGTCTAAACATCGGGTTGTAATTGTCAGAGATTAAAAACATGCCAGAGAGAACATTCCAGGGAATGAAGGAGGGTGAGAAGGATGGCTCTCCTGTGTCTTTTCTTTAAGGCAAAGTATCATCAGATCTTACAAGGATCTTACAAGATCTTATTCCTGCACAGCAGAACTCAACTAAAATGGCATTTAGTCAGTGAAGGAAATTATACACTAGATTGATTTTTAATCATCCAACTAGGAAAAGTAAGAGTAAGTGAACATGAATTTATCTGCTGAGCCAAGTGCACACAAGGCAGAAAAGCCCCTGAAAATAGGGAAAAGAAAAATGAATATTCTCTAGAATGTTGCTGTTCCATAGAATCTATTTCAAAGATCATTTACTGTTGGCTATTTCTGCAAGATGTGAAGATGTCAGCTGAGCTTCTCATTTTCATGCAGATTAAATAATTTCTGAAATGACAAGTCAGGTCAGAAGAGACACAAGAGAAAATGAAGCAATCTTTAGAGCTGTCAGAGAGATAGATGGTCCACTCTTCCAAGTGCAGAAGAACCATTATTTCAGGGTCTTGTTTAATGTATTGTTCTCTCACAGTTTGGTTTTTTTTAATTCTTTTCTTCTCAGTGCATCCTAACGTGAGCCAGGGTTGCCAAGGAGGGTGTGCTACATGCTCTGACTACAACGGATGCCTGTCATGTAAGCCCAGGCTCTTTTTTGTTCTGGAGAGGATTGGCATGAAACAGATTGGAGTATGTCTTTCCTCCTGTCCAAGTGGATACTACGGGACACGGTATCCTGACATTAATAAGTGTGCAAGTAAGTGCTGGGGAAAGGGGAAGTGCATGGATTTGTTTGTTGTCTCTTGAATGCTGTGTCTCCTTAGGAGTCAACAGAGAAAGAGATGGACAGGCCGTGTCCTTATTGTTCAGTTCTTTGTAGTATTACAGCAAACATTAACTCAAGCCAGAAGTTAAGGACCACAAAGTGGCCTAAAGCTGGCTCAGCATAATGACCTGCCTGGAACCCAGGCAATGTTCGTCTCCTCCTCTACATCCCCATGTGAAGAGGAAGCACTGGTGGGCACCAGGCACTGCCCTCCAGAAGCAAGAGAATGCCAACAGCTCTGAAGAGAGAAAGGGGACTCAGGAATGCTGAATCTTGGTGCCTGGAGCTGTTTATCCCACTGCCCTTACCCACCTGACCCCTGTGACAAGGAGAGAGGATGGCAGGTGGCATTCTTTGGAGATGTGGTTTGCTCTGGTCTCTTTATATCTTGTCTCACACTCATTGTAGTCCTCTGAATGCCTGTAGAAGCTGGCCAGGCTTCAGCTGGCCAGGTTTCAGCCTGATTTGTGGGAATTTACCGATTTGTGTTGTCTCCAGGCTGGGGGACAGAGAAGCCAACTCTATTCTTTACTGCTCAGGCAACATTTTGACCCTGCTATGGATTTTTGAACCATAAATGAACTGGAAAAGATTGCAATGTCCTCCTCACTCCTCTTTTTGTTGTTGAATTCACTGTTTTTAATCCCACAGGTGATATAAAAACATAAGAGCGATGGCCAAGAAACTCTCCCAGTTTTTACCTGGTAATAAAAGTTATTTAATGAATGGACCCCAGAGTAAAGTCTTACAGAGTAACTTGACACTGCAAAGTATTTGCTCACTTTTAAGCAGTGTGTGGCCTTCCATATCAAACATGGGCCATGCCACACATAAGGTTTAATGCATTTCTCTTAAAAATTTCTGAGAACTGGGAAATATATCAGCAATGTCAATTTGGGTAGTTATATAGAGAATACATTAAATACTACAGAACATCTGATTGAACATCAGGCACCCATTTAAAGAAAAAGATGTGTTGATCAAAACCACTCCTAAGCAGATTCTAAATTCTGGCTTTTTTTTTTTTTCCTCCTGGATGAATATTTTTTATCTCCTGGAGATAGGTAGTGTGGAGCTGACCCAGCGCTTGTGCCCCATGGGGTTAATTAGTACCCATGTAGTGCCAATGTTATTCTCATGTGCTGTGCTCTGCCTGCCATTTGCATAGGTCTCCAAGAAGATTAGCAGTGTGAGGCTGTTCAGCATCAGGCCATACTTTCTAAGTTCTCACCCATGCCAGGGTCACTTGTGGCTGGCCTCACCATGTGTACTAACCAGGAGGAAGATCCAACATAATTTGCTTCCTTTGAGGATTGTCTGACATTGCTAGAATTGTGTGATTCTGGTGTATGTGAGAGAGCCCATGGCAGTTCATGGCAAAGAGCAACAATGCTGTTGTTTACCATTTGCATTTCAGAATGTAAAGCTGACTGTGATACCTGCTTCACCAGAAACTTCTGCACAAAGTGTAAAAGTGGGTTTTACTTATACAGCGGAAAGTGCCTTGAAAAGTGCCCTGATGGGCTGGAAGCCAACAACCACACGATGGAGTGCACTAGCATCGGTGAGTCTGGTCCCCATGTCCTGCCTTGTTTTCTCAGAGGGGATGTGGGATCTAAGGAACGCATGAGCTGTTACAAAACCAGGGAAGTGCAACTTAAAATGCAAGTGTTCTTCATAACAAGATGTATTCCCCAGCACAAAAAACTTAAGGTATTTTCCAAGTCTGCCACTTCACAAGAGGCACAAAGTTGGTTGTGTCCCAAAAACACAGCCTTGATGCTAAAGGCAATACTGCCAGAGGAAAACAGCCTGTTTGGTCTGCCCTGAGGTAGCAAGTCATACATCTCTTACTCAGTTCACAGTGTTATGCAGCACCACTAACATCAAAGTTTCAAAAACGCTGAGTCAGATCCCACATGTAGTTTAAAAAAGATTAAAATGCTAATGGCTTTACTTTAGCTCCCCTATACTACCTGAGCCTTCAAAGCATGCATGCAGCAACATTTTGAAGCTTACCTTTTTAAAGGTGAAGGCTAGAAACTAATATAGTAAGGAACATTCCCCCAAAAGATCTCCAGTCTCCAAAATGGCATATGTGCATAATCACTGGACTTCAGAAAATGAGGATTAAAATAAAACAGCAAACAGGGTGTCACTGACACTGAAGGAGTGACATTGACATCACTGTGACTCTCTGGCTGTGGAGAAGAGACCTGCTTTTGTATCTTCAGCCTCTGACTCAAATGCTCCAATTATTCACGTAAGGGCAATTTTGGAGGTCACCACTCCTAAATGTCTGCTCCATCCCTTTGCCACCTCTCCAAATGGAAGAAGAACAAGTGATATGTTTGCCTGTGAACAGCTGCAGTTAGCATCCCCACCACGGGCATGCTGAAGCTGTGGTAGGGTTCAGCTTACTTTGGTATATTGGCTGTGTATTGTGGTGGCTGTGGGCTGGGAGCTGCAGTGCAAGCAGTAACCTCTTCAGCAACCAGGGAGCCCTTAGGCATAGTCTGACTGTGATGGAAATCTTCCCCACAGTATCATGCACTCTCCCTGGCATCGAGTGTTTTGGAGGGGAAGTAACTCAGGAATAAAAGTAATGTGCAGTAGTTTGGAGTTTTCCTTCTCAAATATATATTAGTTCAGGTGGTAGTGTAGGCTTCTGTGATTTTATTTTCAAGCAAAGACTTTCATCTTTGAAAGAAATTCAAGGGATCATTTTTGTTTCTTGATGGCTCTTTCCAACTGCTGTAGACTCAGCTACTTTAAAAATGAGTCAGTTTCAGATAGGAAAAGCCATTTAAAGCTATGGAGTAAAAACAGAACCTTTTTGTGCACATGAAAGCCAATTATTTTAAGAGAAGAGCCCCAGTGTAACATGAAAAAAATGACCCACACAAAAATTCACTGGAGGAAGGCTCAGAGATTGCCTGAAGTCTATTATATTTCTAGGTTTCAGAAAATTCAGAAGTAATTTCTGGATCCACAAAAATGTTGACTTACTTATTCCTCCTTATAGAGGGGCCAGAAGTCTTTCCTTCTTCAGTGGTGACTTATGAGCTTAGTGCAGTTGGATTTAAAGTAAATATATATATTTTCTATCTTTTTTCAAGAGAAATACAGTGAGATGGCATAAAAGAAGAATAGCTATTAAAAGCATATTGTTAACCTTACAAGGTTATTCCCATTTTTTGTTTACACTCTTTGGACAAGTATGAAATGACACACCTTCTGACTTTCAAACAGTACAGGATGCACATTCACACCACTCTGGTTTAGAAAGGGTAACCTGCACCATTCTGAAAAGCTTGAAACCTCACACTGACCCAAAATCTCTGCTTTGCCTGTTTCCAGCTTGTATATGCTACAGATGATGGCTCTTCAGATGGCCAAAGACACTTGACCTCTAATGTAACATCTTTTTATATCAGTTGGTCCCTTATAACTATCAATTTCTAAATTTCCACCTTTGAGATAAGCTGCAGCAGCTTGACCCAATGACTTCACTCACCGTTTACGCAGCCAAAGCATATTCCACTGAAGCTAAAAGGATTTACACCTCCATCAAACCAAAGCAAAATGAGAACAAACCTCAGTAACTGATTTCATTGAGACCAGTTGTGCTGTTATTGCCTTGTTTCAGGAATGGAATTACGAAACAGAGAGTAGAAAATAGTAACTGACATAATTATTTGACATTATTTTGTGCTGTATATCCTTAACAGTCCAACTTCTGTCAATTCATTGCTGCAACTCACTACTAACTAATTCCATTCATTTTTGCCACCTTTTGGCTCGTGCAGAATGTAAATAATGTACCATATGTATTCTGTATATAAAAGCGTATTGGTCAGGCTCAGTTTGTTCTATGTTTGTTGCAGTGCACTGTGAAACTAGCGAGTGGAGTCCATGGAGCCCTTGCATGAAGAAAGGAAAAACTTGTGGTTTCAAAAGAGGAAATGAAGTAAGGTTCAGAGATATCATACAGCATCCATCAGCAAGGGGAAATCCTTGCCCAGCTACAACTGAGAGCAGAAAATGTATTGTACAAAGAAAGAGATGTCAGAAGGAAGGAAAAGGTACCAAGTTATCATCATCATAATATGAGATTGATATTGTGTTTATTTAATAATTCACACCTGAATTTTTAGGCCTCAATTTCAGGCTTCTCCAAAGCTGCCATTGATGCGGTGTTTTTTGGGCTGGAGAGAATTTTGCCTCTGCCTGCAGTAAATAAAATCCTAACACTGCTCAAAAATGTGCTTTGTGTGATCTAGAGAAGACAGGGTGGGCCGGAAGGGAAGGCACTTTGTCTCCCAATTCTGTCTGCTGAAAGAGTTGCCAAGATGAAAAGTTGCATTGTAGTGCTCAGAACAAAAAGATCCATCATAAAACATGTTGTGGTGGGTGTTGTTTGTTGGGTATCAGGCAGCCAAGTTTCATGCCTCAACAGAGGGATTCTTCCAAGCCAACTCCTATTTCATGCTTCCCTACAAGTAAGATTTTAACTCTTGCAAATGCAGTGCTGTGGCCTCTCTCCCAGCTCCCAGCTCTCTCCCACTCCTTCTACTAGCTCTGGCTGAACAACACAGCCTGATCCTGACATCTGCATCTGGGTAGTTGAGCCCCAGCATGGGAGAAAGATCACAGTGTTGAATGGCAGACAAGGGAAACTCCAGTTGGTTTCACCAAAGAAGCAAGACTGTTAGCAGAACTGTCCCTCCATGCAAAGCAGATTGTTGGACTTACTCCCCAGCATGGCAGTGAGGGAATGGCATCACACATGTTAAGACTGGGAGATGTTTAAGAAGTCTATGAAATAATGCTTTACACAAATTCCACCCAGTAGATATTGTTGGTTGATTATTCTGCCCTTCTAGCAGAGGGGAAGTTATTTGATCTGTCCTCAGTGAAGTTACTCTAGTTGACACAGGAGGAACTATGGAATATTTCTTTTTCTCCATTCCTCCCATTTTCTCTGTTCTTTCCATTTCTCCATCTCACCTGTTTCTCTCTTTCCTCCCACCCTTCCTGAGGGTGAGTGGAAAAGGTGGAGCAGCTGCCCCTCCATGTGGAACATCTGTGAGGCAGCAGTAGATGCTGGTACAACTGGTAATCCCTGGTTCCACTGTTAAATGATGGCCAGGGTTACTGCAGATGACTTATGGAAACGCTCATGGGCTTGGATCTTGTAACCTTTTTGAAGGTTAGCTCATTCCCTGGGGACGTACCTCATGCAAAGGACAATAATGTTATTAGAAAGAGTCCAAATGAGGGCTACAAAGATGGTGAACGGCTTGAGGGGAAGCTGTGTGTGGAGCAGCTGAGAGCACTTTATCTGTTCAGCCTGGAGAAGTGGAGATTGAGAGGAGATTCTATTGCTGTCTACAACTTCTTCACAAAGGGAAGGGGCAGACCCTGATCTCTTCTCTGTGCTGACCAGTGACAGGACCAAAGGGAATGGCCTGAAGTTGTGTCAGGGGAGGTTTACGTTGAATATCAGGAAAAGGTTTTTCACCCAGAGGGTGGTTGGGCACTGGAACAGGCTCCCCAGAGAAGCAGCAACAGCACCAAGCCTGACAGAGTTCAAGAAGCATTTGGACAATGCTCTCAAGCACATGCTGTGACTGTTGGGGTATCTTGTGCAGGGCCAGGAGTTGGACTTGATGATCCTTGAGGGTCCCTTCCAGCTCGGCATATTCTCTGATTCTGTGATTCTATGGTTAGAAGGAGGATCTTAGGGACCAGAAAGCCATGGGTGACTCCTCCTCACTCAAGAACTGGGTAGATCTACTGATGCATAGGTCATAGATGTCACCTCCTCCTCCTTGTGTCAGGCAGTGTCCTGAAGAGGTAGAGAGGTGTACCTGCATCAAGGTCACAGTCAAGACAACCTGTTTACAGATTCCCTTTAGAAATCCTACAGATTTCTATGTTCAAAATGTCCATGCTTGCTTCTGTTCCTACCCAGTGGCACAACATGAAACAGCCTCTCATTAGCCCACAGTAACTGTGGAAAGAGTCCATTTTTTCCCTACCAAAGTCTAATCTTGACAGAGATGAAAATATAGGACTGAACTGTAATTTCGGACTATGAAACTGGGTTTTTTTGAGGCAGTGACATTGTGTGTTTGCTTATAGCAATTTGGCAAACACTTCAGATTGGACAAGACATTTCTGTTTGAGAAATGCCTGCTGTTCCTGTGTAATAAGAACTTTAGAAGAAACTACTCACGTATTTTGCTATCCATTCTTATTTTATGGAATTTGAGCCAAACCATACTTGAAAAATACTGTGCACCACAAGAATTCGTTCACAATCATGAATCTTTTTCTTTCCTTCTTTTCTGCAATATGCATAAAGGTGGGCTTTTTTCCTTCTTTTGAGCAAGTCACAGCCTATATTCTAGTCTATTTTATGCTCAGTTATAATTCCTTCAAAAGAGGAACCTGTGTTCCCACTCTGTCTGTGCTCTTGGGATTTGTACGCCTGTGTCTGAGAGCTTTTTTTTTTGTTCTGACATTCACCTTCTCAGTATTCACAAAAATCTTTCCCATTCATATTCATCACTTCAGGGAGATGAACTTTTTTTTTTTTAAAAGAAATAAATAATTCTTAATAAAACTGAGGAATATCACATATGAAACATCAGGTTAAAAGAGCATCAAGGGATGAATTATGGTGACAAGCTAGGAAGGTAAGAATTAAGCTAAACATTTTCCTTCTCTTCCTACTGAAATGGGGAAACAAAACTTTCCAACTTAATCTTGAGACAAATCTTCCTACTGCTACTGTCCCTTTGTACACAAAAGGAAACTTCTATTCCCCTTTGAACAATAGAATAATTGCCCAAGAAAGCAAGCCAGGATCTGCTCTTAAGGCTAGCTGTGCCCTGTCAGTGAATGCAGAATGAGGTGACAACAGAGACACTTGAAAGGAAAGGGAAAGTCAATAAGTCTGTATTTACTGTTGAGAAATATTGAAAAGGGTCTTATGTAATGTACAACTCCCTGTGGCCACTCAGGCATTGCTTTAGAGTTGAACTTCCATGGCACTGGCTTTTGAAGTGTTGCAGCATAGCCGGCAGTGACCAGCAGCGCTGCTAATCTTTTCTCCATGACCATGAAGAGCAGGTCAGCTCGGTCACTCTCAGCCATTTCCATGTTGGATAGATGTCTGTGGCTGAGGGATTTAGGGCAAAGACCACATGATGACGGGGTGTGCTCATCACAGATGCTTCAATGACTTTGCTGGAGACATTGAGGTCAGCGACAGGATGTTACTCAGTGAAGGCACTGCTATCGCACAGCAGCAAGGACATGTCTCTGGAACAACTACGCAAAACGAGATAAAGCAGATGAAGAGGGCTTTTTTTCTTTGTTTCCATCTGCTTATGTGTCATTGAAGCTGATGAGATGTCTTGGAACTCTTTTTTTCCCCTCACTGACTGTGTAATGATGTTTTACTGTGAGAAGATGCTAATATTTTCAGAACGGACTCAAACAAATGGGAATAATGAGGAGGATACAAATAGGTCAATTAGCCTTCTTTTTACTTTATTTTAGCACTAAATTCGTTGATCCCAGTGTGATCTGACATGATAATTCCCATGTGTTTCACATGCTCCTTTTGTAGTTCAGTCCTACCCAAACCTCACTATAATTTATTTCATCATTCTCCTCTTTTAATCCCATGATGGTGTGTTCCTTTTAGTCTACATGACTATATCATATTAAGTTCCAGTTTTTTCTTCTTCCTTTCTTTCCCTCACACTTTTTGTTTTGTTCATCCAGTGTAGTGTACTGCAACTTTTACCTTCTCACACTTAACACGTTCTTGGCTCCTGCCCTTCACTGACATAAAAATTGAGATGTTTCCTGTAGCCATGTCTGTTAATGGCAAATGGCAAATAGATGTACTGGAAAAGCAAAACTTTCAGAGCTCCTCAAACACTGCAAAGTATCCATCAGCATTATTTCTTTGCCTTAATAAATGTGCTCTGGCCTAACACAAGTCCCTTTGGACTGCTGTCTGCAAATGTATGAGATTGACTTTTACTGGATGAAAGACAAATACTCTGATATTCTGCATACAAAAGTATTTGTGGGGAAACAATTGCATGTTTTCATGACTAATTCTGCCAAGAAGAGAATATTCACCATATGACTTTCTGTTGAGTTCCAACTAAACCCCTCCAGAGATCAGACAATTTCAAGTACTTTCAGAGAATCTGTTTTGATCAGTTTGAAGAGAATAAAAGCAGTCACCAAAATTAGTATTAGTTATGAACAAGGAAGACACCTAAGAAATCTGGGTATTATGCAAGACAATATATAGATGATTTTGGTTACACAGCTGCATTATTGTAAGCAAATAAATACATTTCAATTGTTTCTCCTTCTTGTATTGAATTTTTGCATGTTGGTGGTGTTTAGATGTTCAGAGGACAGAAGCAATATTGTTTAATTGTGTCCCATTCTGTGCAAATACTGACCAAAGTAAGTTCCTGTTCCCGACAGGAAACTTTCAAGCATTAGACATGAAGACATGAGTGGGTGAACGTAGAATAGCATGTTTCTTTTTCACTGTGGAATGTAGCAATTGTCACCTTGTACAGTCTGAAAGCAGGATACTGTTATGAGATGAAGAGGGATAATTTTAGTCAAAATTCAAAAGACTACAACCCCCTGGAGGTGAGGTAGCTTGTCAGTTAATGGTTTAAACTCTAAGGAGAATAGAGATACTATGCTATGATTTTTTTTTTTTATGTTTACAGCAGAAATAAAAGGGAGAGAAATGCCTTTGAGATGAGGAGTTAAATTCTAGATGCAGACTGGTGAACAGAAGGGAACTAAGGTAACAGGATTTGTTGCTAAGGAGTTTTAATGAGGAAATGTATAAATTTTGGGTAATTAAATTAAAATAATAACTTTATACTGTACAGCATACATGTAAAACCACATGTTCCATTAAAGCCTAGAGAATTGAGACTTAGATCATTTCTGATGTTTATTTGTTCTTCCACGTCTTATATGGCCAGGTAATAGTTCCAAACATACTAATCAGATCATGTCTGAAAAAGTCTTCAGTTGGCTGTGGTGTGAGGAGGGACACCAAGCAGGACTAGTGTATTTCAGGGGAGCCACAGGTCAGCCACAGTATAACAAAAATTTGATTTGAAAAATAGTCATGTCCAATACTAATTTTACCCAGTCTTGGCAAAATCAGGTTAGAGCAGCATTTTGTTATGTCGATAAATGGGTAGTAATGGCTGTACCCCTTCTTATTCAAATGAAAAGTCCATCCCTATACACTCCATACTCCAAAGATAAAAATTTCTTCCCAAGGCAATGGAGACCCACACCATTTCAGTAATTCCTCAGAGTACTATTTTAAAACAAATATTTTTCTCATTTAAAAAATATAAATTAAAAAAAATGGTTGACAATTCCAGATATTTGTGGTATTGACTACTTTTACTTAATCACATTTAAATCCTAAGCATGGCTATGTGGGAAAATAAGATATCCCTATCACAGCCCATTCCACAAGTCACATCCTCTCGCTCATATATAGCTCAGTGTCACTTAAAACAAGAGGGCTGGAGCATGTGAGCCAGGGAGACATCCCAGTACACAGTTTGCTTGTGTAACTGTGAGAGATGGGGTGTCCTGTGTGAAGGCCACTAGTGTGGTTATGGTTAATGACCTTACTCCATGGCAGGTCACAGGACTTCTGAAACCTCAAAATGAACACGAAGCTAATTACTGCATCCCTGTGTTTACATATTGCATATGCCAATGGGTCCTAACTCTGGCCTTTGCAAGCCTGAGTTACTATAATTGAGGAATCTGTCTTGTGAAGAGTTTGGTTGTTTATTTTCCGTTTGCTGCTGCCAAGAGGGCTTCTCATTTCCTTTCCTTGCAAGGGTTTTGACTCTTTAACTTTAACACATTTCCAGCCTCCAATAGTAGGGCTGCTGAGGCCGGGAATCCACTAGCTGCAACACAAAGGGAAATGGCATCCTGGGGATACCCCAAGTGAGGCAGAGCTCGGTCAGCACTCAGCTGCCACTGCCACTGGCCGGCAAACAAGGGCACAACCTAGAGAAGAGATCTGGGTGAATACGCTTCAGAGGGAAAATTAAGGCAAAAATAAGTTAAAACGATTTGTGAACCCAAAATAGCTAATAGCAGAGGATGTACTGACTAGAAATCAAGGGCTGAAAAGACTGGAAAAAGCTATTTTTGACCTTTCAGCATTTTCAAGATTTGATCATAGGCAGTGTTGAAAGTTTTTTATGTTACTACCTACAAACAGAGACATTAGAATCTGAACTAATTACTAGTAATGTTTCATTTCACTACAAGTTATTTTGTTTGTGCTACTGTGAACATTAAATTTTCATCAAACCTCTCAGTTCTGACAGACACACATGAACCACACAAGCAGGTGGTACACCCGTGCTGTGTGCCTCTGCATATATGGTACTACACATGAATGCACACCCTCTGTACTGCACCATGCCAAGGTTGTGGTCTCTGAATAATGTGCATCTTGATGAACAGTCAGGTGAAAATGGTTGTGCCCTCAGATATCAAAATTAATTTAAGCCCTGCAGGGTGCTGGGCTGACACTGTGTCTGTGTTCTTTCAAAGATGTTCTCCTTTCCTTTGTTGCTAGCTCATCTCTTGCCACCTTCTGCCTCCTCTCTGTCCTGGGGAGCCTGGGAGCAGTGAGGAGGTGACTCAGATGCCCTGAGGTCCTCTGGAGCATGCTACAAAAATGTACTGGTCATGCTGATGATAAAAAGCATCAACCTCATATTAAACAGGAATAGGTCAAAGCTGAGACAGAAGTATGTGGTCAATTGTTCTTGTAAGGGAAATGAATGAGAAAAAAAGCTGATTGCATTCTTTTATTAAAATGTGAACAATGTGAGAACTGTCTTCCTCAGATCACTAAACCAAATAAGGGATAGAAATCAGCTCTTTTTCTTTTCTGATCTTCCCTTTTGGTGCCTCCTTGTGCTCCAGAATTGGCTAGCTGACTATATTTTAGATGCCTAAGCTTTGTAGGAAAAGACAAAGGGAATACAAGCCCCTCAAGAACCCTTCTTCAGCACTCTTTAGTGCTGAATGAATACCTGATGGATACTTCTCCCAAAGTATCCATCAGGTATTCATTCAGCACTGAATTTCCATCACGTGCCTCAACTCTTCCTTCCTGAATAAAAATGTTTGGGATTGAAAGCTCCAGCTTCAGAAAGTGAAATCTGCATCTGTGTCTATTCTGCACAAGAAAAGAAGGCAGAGATCTGCTCCTTGCCCACAAAGTCCAGGTCCCCCTTCTGGCTTGCCACCAAACCAGCTGAGGCTATTCCCCCCATGCAGATCTGACTGGGGAAGAGGGCAAGTCAAACAGAGTCCTTAAACAAACTCCCAGCTATGTTATGCAGACATGCAGGAGTCTGCCCAATCTCTGATCTTCCTCCCTGGCACAGCTGGGAACAGCTGTGGCACAACTTATTCATGGCACCTTCACCTTCAGCAACTTCTCATTGTTTCAGGGAAACTGAGCCTACTCTCCCCTCTCTGTGCTGCAATGCAGAGACCATGTGCAAAACAGCAGTGTGTGGTTCTCCCCCACGCCTCATCCCTTCCTTCCTCTGCCAGAACACCCCTGCATACCCCACTTTGGTCCTTCTCCCCACACTGGTCTTCTATCATAACTCACAGTTAATGCTTCTGAAGTCCTTCCCCTGACTCCTGGTGATGTAAGGAGCTCTTTCTGAGGAAGGGACACATTTGTCACTGCTTGGAAGAGGAAATTAGGCTCTTCCAGCATGTGTGCCACAGTGGGACACCGTGACAACTTCTTTCTCTTGACACTTCAGCAGACGTCACCTCAAGGTGTTCTCTCACTTTTGGACAATATTGCTGCAAAGTAAATGTGAAGGGATATGGCTGCTGGGAGCAGGGCCCACCTGGCTCTCACCACCTGGAGACCTAAACCCCTCACTGTTTCGACCTGAGTGTCCTGGAAAGAGGAACAAATGCAAGAGAGGAGTTTGATAGTGCATCTATCAAATTAGTCCAAGAATGCAAAACATTTGGGGTATGTGAGCTACAGAGTAAATCAGGCTGTGGATGTTTCAAGTCTAATGGCGACACATCCAGCACTGTTTAATCAGCTAAATCCTGGGCTATGGAACACTTCCATGTATAGCAATGCTGTTATAATGCTGCAGTCATGGGCAGCATGGCACTCATTCATTATTTTGTTACAGCTGCCCTTATTTTAAAGGGCCTGATCCAAGACCCACTGAAATCCCATTGACTTCAGAGTACTGTGGATCTAACCATAAAGCAGGGATTTTCAGCATTCCTTTGTAACAAAGTGAAAACAAAGGAGCACTTTTTTGGCCGCTGTTTCTCCTCATCTCTCTGGATATTTGCCTGTTCTTCCCCACCCAGGCAGCTCTGTTTGTTTTTCCCCACCCAGGTCTCTGCATCTCCAGTCTCATTGTCTGTTCTCAGCTCACTCTCCCTGCCAGCTCTGACACCTGATGTAGCTTTTGGTCTGCTTCAGCTGCCACCTCCTAGCTCTCTTTCACCTTCCTAACTTTGAAAAGGGTATGAAGTTAAGTTATGAAGTTATGAAGTTAAGCACTTGCTGCCATAACCTTGTGTTATAAAGGTCCAAGGAAGCTTCAGAACATTCCCCATGAGATGGTAGCATCCAGTGTTATTCTCAGAAATCCTAAAGATCGGGAGAGAGGTTGTGGGAACATCTATGGAAGATTTTTAAGGAGGTTAGACTAACAATCATAAGAGCCAGCCTAAGTATAGTAGCTCAGACTCATAGAAAAGTAAGGGACTAGATAATTCTTTGATAAGCATTTATAAAATGGTTGTAAAATCTTCACAAAACTTTTTCTTGCCTTCTGCCTTCTGCAAAACTCCCACAAAAGACAGCAAACTGCCCATTTACAGAGCATAAATCCAAGTATCTCTGTCCACTGACATCAGTATAAGGCCTCCTGCTGTCATTTACCAAGCTCAGACTTTTATTTGGGCGTGAATGAAAGAACTGAAATCAACTATTCATTCTTTTTGTCCAGTTCAGTCATTTGCATTGCAGAGATATCTGTTCATTTTTCTCCTTGCATTCACCAGCTTTGAATAATCGTTACAGGAAGCATACAGGGCTGGATTTTCTTGCTAATTTACCAGAGATATAAGGTATCATCTCTCTGCCAATGAAAATGTGTCTATTTTAAGAACAGATGCAGATATGGTCCATGAGTTGCATATTGCTCTATAATTAGGCCTGAAAAAAAAATAAAATAAGGACAGATGCAAACAAATATTATTTTTCAATAATTTCTGTTGCAGTAATTTTGCAGTGACAAAAAATATTGGAAGAAAAAACCCAATATTCTTCATTTAAAAATGTGGTGGCCATGCAAAATTCAGAAAAAGCATTTTCTAAATTTTCCAATTTTAGTTCCTTGAAATTAAAAATGGTAGCAGAAGAATTAACTGGTGTCCCATGAGTGAAACATATACAGCTGACAGTAAGGTCAGAATTTGACAATTAACAGTGGGAATTTTCTATTGTTGTTTTGTTTTACAAGCAAAGTGACCCAGTAATGAAATTTCTCAGTTCTAATCTAATCCTCCCCAATATCTACAGCAAACAGTAGCCCCAGCATAAAGATTTACAGCTACAGTTATGTCTCTGCTTTGTTCTTGGGCGTGTATTTACTTCTGCCCATTTGCTTTCTGAAATTCTCTCTCATTTGTCATCTGAAGAACTCTGTTTAAAAGGAAAACAGGCTTCAGACATGAAACACAGCTACATTCCTGAAACATGAGATGAACAACCTTTAATTCATGCAACCTTTCATTTACAGTAATGTTTAATGGATGGACTGGTTTCATTATGGACAATGCCTCTCCCTGTCATTAGCCTGCAGAAAGGTCTAAAACTCTTAAGCATTTAAAGGAGCTTCATTTCAGTCTCTGTATTCCCTCCTCCCCTCCCTCCCCCACTCCCCATCACCCCTTGTGACTGGCCTTTTTCTAAGCGCATAATCTAAATGCTGTACTCTGCAAATTGCACTTATTGCTGTCTTCGAGCTTCGAAGAACCCTTCTGAACACTTTTTATACAAACCCTAACAAGGTCAAAGTTGGAAAAATCTCAGCTGGTGGACTTGGATCCCATGAGCTAGTGACCATTTATAATTAATATTAATGAATGGCAGATGACAGATGTTTATTGCCTAAGCAGAAATGTGCATTGCTAAACCAGAAGGATTTAGTTTAAATCCAGAGGAACTGACTTTATTTCTTGTACGGATGTGGGGTGGTGGTGGGGAATGCCAGTGAGTGATCCAGCCCCTACTACCTTTAAGCATGAGCATGGAAACAATAATTCTGTAAAAATGAATCCTGAACTCTCTATTTGAAGTATGACATTTGGTCCTTCAACATTAATTGAAGTAAGGAGGACTCTCTGTGCACTTTGGCAGCTCTGATTTGCAGCAGTAGCAGGTTTTATCCATGGAGTTTAAAGCACCAAAATTAAGGAGCTCTTATCTCTGTTTTACACTTGTAGAACCTGGGGAAGTTATATAAAGAAGGTATTATAAAGAAAGGAAATCTTTGTCACTGAGACAAAGGATTTCATTCCCAGTCACAGTATTTTTTTTTGCTGCTGGATTTTTTTTCCACAGTGGTCTTAAATTGAACTAAAGCTATGATGCATAAATCTCTCAAGTTTACATGTGACACAATGGAAGATGTAACATGGAGATGGAAGAATCTTTTCTCTGTGAATACCTGTGAATACTTAAGGCTGATGGAATCTCTGGTTTCTATCTGAAAGAAACTCTTTCACAGCGCATAAATTAACTTCCTGGACATAGAGACATCTTGGGTAACATTTTCAAAAGTACAAGAACAATTTTAAGTAACTTAGAGTTTCTGGTTGAGGTTGGAGTAAGAGTCTATTTGTTCTGAATCCCTTGGACAAAGCATCCTGCTCCTTATATCATCTTGCTACAGTATGTGTGCACCAACTATTTGCTGTTTTCTTGCCCCAAGATTTCTACACATCTGTATTATACTGTCTGTAAACTGCTCCTGAGTATGCCATTCCAGACTCTTGCAAAATATTATTTAGTTTAGTGGCCACAAGTCTTATAAAAGAGTGCCAAAGGAGTTGCTAACAAAAGCAGGTGGTGCTCAAATCTGTAGAAACAGTGAGCAGTTTCTGCTTTTGGCTAAAGCAGTTGTTCTTGGAGAAGGCAAGAAAATGATTCATTACTCAGTTTGAAAGAGAAGCATGAACATATTTGGTGGGCTTCTTTAGCTGGAGGCAGGAGACAGCTGGAGAGAGAGGTTGCTGATCCCCATAGTCCAAATTTTTCCCAGAGAGGCTAGAGAGGATCCTGACTTGTTGCAATACATCGCTGTACTGAAAATATCACTTGCTGAACTTTTGCATCAGGTTCCTTAGAACCCTTCTGGCATTCCAGCAGTTCAGCTCCTGTAAGCAGCCCTGCTGTATGGGCTGTGCACACACCACAGGAACACCTAGGGGTGTTACCATTTTACCAGCACTGCTGTAACACTCTTAAGGCACCAGCCAAGCAGAAAAATAAAGCATGCAGGTTGTGCTGAATGGCCACTGTGCACTGCTGGCAGGATCTGCGTGAGACAGGACACAGGGCAGATCTACTGGTGGAGGTGGATCAGGGGTTGCAGATCTTCCTTAGCATTTGGGGGTGCTCTGTCATGAGAGGCTGTGTTCTCATCTCAGTGGGGGCTGCATCTCCTCCAGCCTTTGGGCCACGCAGCCTTACCCACGTCCACCTCAAGAGCATGGCAGTCAGTTTGTGAAGTAACCTAAGTGAAGTGGGCTCTGGTGATGCACTGTCACATGGCAAAATCATTCTTCACATTCCACTTCCAGCTACTCATAAAGTTGGCTGCTCACTTCAGTGTGCAAAGCTGTGTTACTACAAAAAGCTCTAAATGCACAGTTCATCCTCAGAGGGATTTAAAAAGAATAAACTTATCACATTCTTGGGGAAGAAAAAAAAATAAAAGAAGGCAAGACAGCCTGGATAAAATTCACATGGACAATTCCTATCTGTGATTCATATTAAATTGAAGACTTACGGGCAATGTTAAAATATTTGCATTCCTTTTCTGCATATCCACCATGACCCCTACTTAGAAATATATTTTTTAATATTTTATATGTGTTGATTTTCCAAAAAAATGGAAAATACCAAATTACCAAAGTCATCAGATTTCCCAGAAACGTACTGATTTCAATGAAGTCCTACTCAAAAATAGGCAAGTTTTTGAAACAACCTTGCCTTTGTGTTAGGTTTCTGCCTAGTCTTCCAGCTTGTCCATTGGGTTGGCCACTGGCATCCCTCCTGGCAGGCTGTCAAAGACTCAATAGCCTGAAAACCCGAGATCCCTTAGGAAACTTGGTCCAACATTCCCAAGCTTCCTTGGGCTAAATTCTGAATCCTTTTGGCATACAAATTTCCTGAGCCTTTTTCAGAGGCAGCCCACTAGTCTCCCGGATCCCAATGTCCTTTTCCATAAGCTTCTCTCCACCTGGTAAACTGCCAGGTATTCTCTCAATAGGTGAGAAAAATCCTTCAGAAACATATGGAGATGGCCAAAGTTAAATCTCATGTCACCCTTTTGGAGTCTCTGATCCATATGAAATTTAGAAGCCTGATCTGTCATTTTAATCAATGTGAAAATGTATTTGGAAATATTGGTGCTACTTAGAGAGGGGAGAATGAATGCTTTGGCCAGCTGAAATAGTACACACACACTGGAGACACAAAACAGAAAGAGACAGTCAATTTTCAACACCTTGATTTGAAAAGTATTCTTGAAAGCAATTCTCCCTTCAATTACACCAAACACCAACCTTGGCGATCTCCGTGTGTTTGAGCAAGTACAACACAGAGGTCAGAATCAGGCCTCTGGTGAATTTAGGTAATAACATCCTGCTTCTGTGCTGATGGTTTTGCTGAGAGGATCCATCAGGAGCTGCTGTCCCCCTGCATGTTACCTGCTGCTGACAGGCTGATCCAGCTGTCCAGCTGGCCTGGGGTGCACAGGGACTCCTGTCTACCTGTCAGCACAGGTGTCACCCCAGGCAGAAATGCAAACAAACGATGCTCAGAGTAGAGGGGACAAGTGAACCGTGCAGAAAGGGGCCAGAGGCGCATCCTGTTGACTCCTCATCTTCCTTTATCTTCTTGGCATATCAGAAAACTTAAGAAAATGTAAGGAGGGGACTCCAGGGGGAGGGTATAGGTGCACCTATACAAGCAAATGAAATGGTGGAAGATGCCCAGGCTCCCTGGTCCTGGTGTGTAGTACCAGGGCGGGAATTGCTGGCCTGATCCAAGTGTTGGAGTCAGCACTTGCAAAATGCCTCCAGGATCTGTACTCAGTCACCAATATAGCTCAGCTCTGAGCCATGGTCGATAATGGAAACAGGCATTCCTCGTGATGCACCCAGACATGGGGGTCATCCAAGTATCATCTGAATTACCAGGTTCCATTGAGGCAATCAGTTTAGGGAAAGCCAAGGAAAACATCTTTTCTCACTGATCACTCCCTTCAGAGCACACCGAGCACAAATCTGAGTACTAAAGAAACAAGTTTCTTTGGGGGTTTTTTCCATTTTACTATTCTACAAGAAAGAGTTTAAATGTCTGCTGAGGCACTAGCATCTGTCTCTTATCATGTATAACTTTTCTTGATTATTTCTAGAGCAGCAGACTAAACATGCAGCTCTGACATAATGCAGCATCACATTTTTATTTCTGGTTTGTTCAAAAGCCTGCACCAGCTGAATAAGGTCTCTAAAAAGGACTATATTTATCACCTTAATCCAAGGTAATGGGAGCACTTGGATTATTGGTGACTAAAAGGAAAACAAGCTATTAGAGATTTCTCCCAATATCCTGATGTTCTAACAACAGGGTAAGGGCTTTTGGCATTATTATTCCCAGTCTTTGTACTGGTTCCTGACTCTCCTAGTTCTTAAAAGAGGCCTATCCAGTGGATTTGGACACTCACAGACCTTTTAGCCTCTTTTAGGAGAGCTGTAAAAACCCAATCCCATTCAGAAGTCACCATTAAAAGTCTCAAAGGAAGAAAATGCCATTTCCTAAATACCAGCATGGTCTATGTCACTTCCTGTCCTAAGGAATGGGGAGTGATTTTCTGGTCTGCTAAACTGCCATTCCTTTCCTGTCTTTGGAAACTGTGTTGAGACTTTATAGGCTGCGGGTTCTTATAAGATGAAAACTGTTATGTAATTACAAAATTGGTGTTGTTAGCACATTCATTCTGATTTAAACAAGGCTGTTAACAAATTCCCTTAGTCCCAACAGACAAGCATGAAGGGAATAAATCCACACAAGCACTTGTTTGAGGAGGCAGCAGTAAATGTCTCCACAAAAATCAAACAGAACTCATTGCAGGAATCCTCCTTCTCTGGCTGCTTCTTTGACTGAAGGATATTCTATTTTCAGGCACTGGCAATATCTTTTCTATGGCACAGGAAAGGCACATCCAACCGGTTTCTATTGCAAGAGGTCATCACAAGCCAGGGACTTTCCATGTCTTGCTTATGAACTCATGAGTGTAGAAGTGTCATTTCCCAATCATCCACAGAAGAAATTGTATCTCTTCATTTCCCATATACCTAACAGGACACAACTTTCTCCTTATCTCCTACCGCAGTGAAAAACCCAACATCTCCTGTCTTGGCATAACTAATCTGCTCAGCCTCCTCCCATTCCTCTCTGCCTGCTTTAGGCAAACTGCTGGGGTGCAGGCCCGAGCTATTTCTGTATTTGGAAACAACATTCTCTGTCCCGCTAATATGCCTCTTTCAGCGCTGTTCTTGCAAGGACAAGCTAGCACACACAATGTAAATAACATTTTTCAAGTGAATGCAATCTAGTAGTCCAGATCCTATTTTCAGAGGCAAATGAATGTTAAGGATCCTCATACAAAGACATCTAAAGTCTGCATCTAGAGAAGTATTTCCACTCTTAAGAGGAAAAAGGACACCTAAGTACAAGTTAGTCACCAAGTCCCACAATACAGTTGCTCAACCATAAGTATCGATAGCTTTTGAGGAATAGCATCATTATAGAATCACAGAATGGGTTGAATTAGAATGGGCCTTAAAGATCATCTAATTCCAACCCCCTGCCATGGGCAGGGACACCTGTCACTAGACCAAGTTTTTTGAAGCTCTATCCAACCTGGCCTTGAACATTTCCAGGAATGGGGCAGCTACAGCTTCTATAAGCAATCTATTATAGAATTTCTTTCTAAGATCTAATCTAAACCTACTGTCTGTCATTTTAAAGATATTCTTCCTTGTCCTGTCACTACCTGCCTTTGTCAAAAGTCCCTTTCCATTTTTCTTGTAGGTTCCCTTCAGGTACTGTAAGGCCACATTTAGGTCACACAAAAGCTATCTCTTTTCCAGGCTGAACAATCCCAATTCTCTCAGTCTTTCCTCATAGGAGAGGGGCTTCATCCATCTAATCATCCTGGTGTCCCTTCCCTGGGCTTGCTCCAAAAAGTCAGTGCCTTCCTGTGCCTGGGACCCCAGACCCAGATGCAGTGTCCCAGGCGGGGTCTTAAAAGACAGGAGAAGCAGAATCCCCACCCTCGCCCTGCTGGTCACATTGCTTTGGATCCATGACACCACTGGCTTTCTGAGCTGCAGGAGCACATTTCTGGGTCATGTCCAGCCTCATCCGTCAGCACCCCCAAGTCCTTCTCAGCAGCACTGCTCTCCATCTGTTCACCCCCCAAGCCTGTACTGACACTGCGAGTTATCCCAACCCAGGTGCTGCACCCTGTACTTTGTCTTGTTAAACGTCATTAGATTCCCATGGGGCCACTTTTTGGGATTGTCCAGGTATCTTGGATTATCTAAGATCACCACACAGAACTATGGGTATGACATGTGCCTTAAGATCTGTATCCATCTGGACTGATATGGAAACCAGGTAGGCTATTGTCATGCATCTCAACAGCAGGAGAACATAGGTTTGGCCAAGTTACTTGCTCCTTGAATGTCTTTGGACCTTGGTTGGCTCTGTGAAATTTTTTGCCTATATTCTTTTCAGCATTTGGAACATCTTCAGCAGCAAGGCGGGTCAGAAAATGCACTAAGTCATGTAGCATCTAGATTGTTCTGAAGTTGTTGACCTTCACACTCTGGATACCCAGAAATCTACTGATTATAAAATAGGGCCACAATAGCAAAGGAAAAAAAAAAAAAAAATGACTACTGTGAAAAAAACTTATGCAGTTATGCTGTTTAAACTTCAAAATCTCAGACCAGATGAATCAGCCACTTGTGGCTTGGGAATGAAAGGAGAAAGTCCATTGCATCACTGGGCAGCTGGGGGTTTGGAGGATTGTTATCTTGGCAAGTAGTGTGAGTACATGCTACAGGCTATGTTCCAGAAAAAAATGTGTCACTTTTCTTGAAAATGAGAATGATCTGCTCATTTGCATAATATGGCATGACTGTGTTGTTGACAGAGCTAGAGTAAGGGAGTTCAGAGCCTGGGGCATGCTCCTCTTCCTGGTTTCTTTGCTCAGCATGGTTTCTTTGCGTCATGCTGTTGTCCAGGCCACATCATGAGGGAACGTGTGACAGACTTTTAGTCTAACAGGACTAAAAATGCCTCTGAGAAGGGTGTGGACAGGTGGGAAGGAGAGCAACACAGTGTGGTGGAACTTAACCTTTAGGTTTTGTCCCTGTACCTCATGGGGTTCAGAAGAATTGGGGCAGTGGCACTGCAGCACCGGTGCTGACAGGGATCCAGTAGCCAGGAAAGCGCCAAGAGGTCAGACAAGGCTGTGAGGGGTGCGAAAGAACACTGTGGCATGTTACAGCAGTGGCTTGTGGTCTTTTATTGCAGCTCTTCAGCTTATTACAGTGTAGTGGGGAGGATTTGTGGTCCGTGGTGACAGTCACAGTAGAAGCAGTGGGACCCTTCCAGAGAGGGGCCGGTTACATCAGTTCCTGCAATCCCAACAGGAGAAATTCCATGGACTCCTCTTGCTCCTTTTTCTCTCCCTTGGTAAATGTCTTCATGGGAGTGATGAAAGAAATACAATCATCACAAACGTCTGATGCCTGATTCTCATCCCTCCAGGATTTCCATGAAGCCTACCCTGTAATACTTCCCCCCCATCAAAGTGAAGCAGTTTGCCCAATCAGATTTTATGTTTTCCTATGGTGTTTTGGGATTTCAGCACCCAAGTCCGCTGTAATAATTACAGCTCCATATAATAGGTGGGACTAAGTGACAATGCTTAAAGCATCAGAAGTCTGTCACCTGTGGTAGTTAATCCATGTCAGCCATGATTTTCTAAGTAACTGTCTGTCACGTAGTCCTTTTGAGTACAAAGGTCTCCCAAGCCATGGCCAATGCTTCCTCCTGCTAATCCATAAAATACAGCTATAGATCTAGTGGAAACACCACATCTGATGAGATAATGCAAAGGCTTCTCTGAAATACCCTGCCTTGTTTAAATAGATGTTTTCAGATATGGATTGCATAAATACAGACACAGGAATTTCTTTGATCTGGGGCTACAAAATATATTAAAAAACNCAGAGACGGGCGCCGGGACACAGACACGCGCCACGCGTGCATAAAGTGTTACAGGCTTCAGCCCGGGAGAACTTTCTAACGAGAACATTCTTCGTAAATGAAATTGAAATTCCAGGAGAGTGTATTCCTCCAGGTCACGTTATTGCATCGTTTACTTCTTCGCTGAGTTCCAGTTTTAATTATGGCCTTGCCTTGTCATCTTCTTCAAAGGCAAAGTACGTCAAAAAAATACGCAATGGTTTGGGTTGGAAGGGGCCTTAAACGTCATCCAGCACCCCTGCCNTCATTAGACATGTAATTATATTGTTATCCAAACTAATTTCATGTCTGCATTTAATTTGAACTACTGCACTTCTCAGAATTACAGCAAGTCTCTAGATTTTCATCAATATAGGAATTTGCTATTATTAGGAGCAGCAAGGTGTCTCCTGTGTACCAGAAAACTCACAGTGCCTGCAGATCAGTTCTTCCAGTACAGTCTATACAAAGCTTTACTTCCAACATAAAAGCTACTTTAACACCAATTAATTACTTTAGTGTAATATATATTGTAAGTATTATACATTCATAATATAATAGTTGTAATATATAATATCAGTGATGTATTAGATTCTCATGAATACTTCTCTGATATTATATATATTTTCTTCATAAGCAAAGCACTCTACTGGAAAATGTGTCATCTCTTGTCTAAAAATATTTATCCTATTTAAAAAAAAAATAAATTGAACGGTTGTGTTGAATCTATAAGAAGAAATAAACATTAGTTTAAATAAACGTTAGTGCAGCATAGTAAGAATGACCCATCGGGAAAGTTCACCCGCAGGCAAAATAAAGCAAAGGNGTCATCCAGCACCCCTGCCGTGGGAGAAACACCTTCCACAAGACCAGGTTGCTCCAAACCCCATCCAAACTGGCCACAAACACTTCCAAGGATGGGCCATCCACAGCTTCTCTGGACAACTTTTTTTCAGTGTCTTGCCACCCCCACAATAAAGAATTTCCTCTTAACATCTAATCTAAATCTCTTCTCTTTTAGTTTAATACCTCTTCACCTTGTCCCATCACTATCTGTCCATATAAAGAATCATCCTTCATCTTTTTTTTATAAGTTCTCTTTAAGCACTGAAAGGCCATTTCTTATTCAGAAAATGAACTTGTAAACATAATGGCCCATGTAATTTTTGCACTTTTCATTTCACAGATATCCAAATGCCCAAATTTCCAATGAATTTCCATGATATCTAATACCTGGTTCAAAGTGCTGCTATAAAGTGTATTTCAGCAAGAAGAAAAAAGAAGGAAAAAATATTCAGGAATAAATCTCTGGGGAAAAAAGAGAAAGGATAGGAACAGAGAGGGTGATATGCACAAGAATGGGGCCCCAGCCATATCCCAATGCTAGCAGAGAACTGCTGGTAGAATCTTCTTTTGTGTCTAAACTGAAACATGGACTAACTAGGAGTAACATTACACTTTCATATAAAAATTCCCATTTTTAAAAATAGTAGTGAAAGGTACTAAAGAACCAGCCAAGATGACCCTTCTATGCTTTGCTATAACAGTATAGGTCTAGAGGGCAGATCCTTTTACAAATGGTAGCAGAATGGAGGTGGTAACATTAAATCACGTACAAAGCTGCACAGACGACTCCAGACTAGCTATCCTCAGAACAGAAGAGAATTAGGACTCAGTTTAAAGTATTTTCCAGAGATCAGTTTTCCTTGTCATTTGTAAAGATACCAGTCTGATTAAAACAGAAACAGTAAAGCCGTGCCTAGATAAGTCTCCAGCTAGACAAAGATATCTTATTCTTAGTATATCCACACATATAAATACATATATCCTGGCCCATGACTGAATGGGAAACCATTACATGTCATTCCAACATACTCAAAGAACTGTGGCTGGGAAGTCACAGCTGAATGATTTTGGCTAATCACCAAGTGAGTAATGTCAAACACAATGTCTGGACAGTTTCCATTCAAATAACATTTCATCTTGGGCCAACAGTATTTACAAACCACTGGAATGAAATCCCATACTGTCATTTATCCATTAGTAAGAGACAGCATTACAGCTGGGTAAGATGCAGTCTTACTTCTGCATGGAGGTCTCCCAGTTCTCCTAGTGGTGGTAGCTCTTTCTGAGCCTCCCATGACAGTTCTGCCAGTCTCCTCTGCTCACCTCTGCACATCTTAGATGGCGTTTACAAATTCAGAGAGGGATTCTGCAGGTATGTGGGTGGATATTCAGGTAATCTCTGACTGGTTCCCTGAAATTTAAGGTGTCATTTTACATTTAAAATTTTACTGTTTCAGAAACAACAAATGATAAAGGCAGATATTGGTCCCTGCTTGACTTAAAGGTGTATCTAAACCTTCCCTTGCTCTCTGATCCCAGGCAGTGGTGGTAAAGAATGGAGAAGCTGTAAAATACTCCCATAGAGCTACACAACAAGAAGATACAGCATATTCTCGCATCTTGATCTGGCTCATTGCTTTCTGCATTCTCTTCACCTCCTCTGAATCTCCCTTCATCTGACCTGCACCCTGCACCTCCTTGGATGGTTATCTGTTCTCAGAACAAAGCCACTTCCCCTGCACCTACTCTCTCATTGTGACATACTCCCACAGAGCTCAGTGAGGCATCAAAACCCACTGTCTTTGGTTTCGAGGCAGGAATGGGCAAAATTTATAAAAATTTAGCACCCTCAACAGCAAGAGCTACTGCCAGGTTTGTGTAACTCCCCCTACACCAGTGTAGGAAAGCCTGGATTATCTCAGTTAAAATTTAAAACCAAAAAGTATTCTCTCTGTAACAAGAAGGATAGATTACTTTCACTAGTATCATTATTGGAATATCATAAAAGAGAGTTTAGCCAGATTTTTTCATTACTTGTCCAGAAATTTCTCCATGTAAGAAGGCATACGGGTCAGTATGACATGTATCAGGAAAGTCTCTAGAGAGGCTGTCTTTGAAGATATCACTGGGATTCATCTAACTACAGGTGAATTTCAGCTGCATAGTTCCATAGTTCCACACACACAAAAAAATCTAATCTGTTTTAGGCTTGTGTGTACTTACAATTCAAGCCAATGTCATTCCTGCACTGCTTTGTAAAGCTAATAGAAGAAACAGAATCATAGAATCACAGAAATGTTTTTGGTTGGAAGGGATCTTTGAAGATATCTCTGCCATGGCTAGCAACATCTTTCACTAGACCAAAGCGCTCAGAGCCTCATCCAGCCTGACCTTGAACAATTCCAGTGATGAGGTATCCACAGCTTCTGTGGGTAGCCTGTTCACTTGCACCACATAGCCTGTTCACTTGCACCACACTCAGCATAAAGAATTTCTTCCTCACATGCAAGCATAAATGCATTCTGTTATATCATCTCCACCGCCAATATACAAAGTTTTATTGTTCCTAAGGGGACAGGATGCTTTATTGGAGAAGTTTGCAGCAGCAACAAATTCCTCAACATCCTACCTTATTTAAAGCAATAAAGTAGTTGAATACCTAATTTTGTGACAATGGTCTAGAGTTTGATTTGCGACACATTTTAGGCTGAAGACCATCACACACACCTGTGCTGGAGCAGACACTTTGCCATGGGATTCATGTTGCAATACCAAGAATCCCCTGGGATGTGGGTGTGGTGATTGGACATTTCCAAATACTAATACTAGTGTCCAGCTCCTAATGGGAGATGCTAATCCAGGGCTGGTTTTGCATGTTATGGCAAAGTAAGTGACTCAGAAATTGCAATAGTCTGAGCAAATCTTCTAATGTGCCATCATTTTTTTCAGGGAAAAAAAATAGGGAGGAGAAAAGGAAAAAATCCAACAAAGATGAAAGCAAGGAGACAAGACAGGAAAGCAAAGGGCGAGCAGCCCGAAGACAAAATCGAGAACAGAGGGAAAACAACAACAAAACGCAGCCGAAGAAAAGGAAAGCCCCAAACAAAGAACAGGACCTGGCACCCGTTGACACTGCACATTAGTGGCCCTCCATGATTGTTTAAGTCTTATGATGCTGCTATCTCTACCAGATCGCCCTGACAGGTGTTCCAACCATCCAGGCTGCAAATGGACAATGCTACCAGTTATTATTAAACTTTAAACAACATTCCAAATACTTCCTATATTCTCCAAGCAAACATAGTTTATTAAAGAGATTGACATGAGCCAAGGAAAAAAAATCTAAAGATGGGATACTTTAAAACTGTTATATTATATGCTTCCATGCATCTGTAAAAGGCAATTAAGAAATTTTGTATATATTAATAATAGGGTATAAAATATAGCAATATAATAATGAATGACGTTCAGATGAACAATGTTCTTTTTCTTTGTAAAATATTTTTCAAGTTATTGTTTAAGTATGAGGCAAGAGATATGTCTAAATCAAAGACGAAAATTGTATCCCTTCATATATTGTACATAATTAAGAGAAGGAGGAAAACATTTCTGAAGAGCCAGTTGGAGCCCAAGGTTTTACAACCTCTGGTGGAGCAGGATGGGATTGCCCTGAATTTTTCTGGTCCATGCTCCAGATATGGGTGAGAAACATCAGGAGAAAGCCAGCAGGGCTTCAGCTGCTGAGGGATAAGAAACAGAAGCATCTGCAGCTTTGAAGACTGAATCCCTGAGGCAGAAGGAAACTGAGCTGAGCTTGAATAACGCTCTTATCTGTGGACAGCACAATGTTTTCTGGTCTAAACAGTGGTACCGTGTGCTGTTTTATGCTTTTTATACCCATGTGTAACTTAAGTCTACATTTCAAATCTTCTGGTGAATGACAAATCGTATTTGTAGGAGAGAACGTTGAGTTAATAAAAACCAGAAAAATAGTTCATGTAAGTATGTGTTTTTCACAGTGATGGTGTCACTTTTTCTACTGGGGAAGGGAATAATTTCATAGCTTCACAGACAGAAGAGGGCACAACTTACACCCACACTGTGCATCTAGCAAAAGAGTATCCAAGAAAATAAAATTACAAACATATACAAATTACAAACTTCTGTCCAATTTTACTTAAATTCCTATTCTGATTCTCCTCTCTGACACAGCAGAAGTGAAACTCTCCACTGCTCAGAGGACAAGGCAAATCCTGTGGTAACTTTCTGGGTATGTTAGGCCCATCAGTGAAACACAGACTATGCTACGCACTGAGTTGCTGCTCAGAAATGGACTTACCCTTTACAGAAACATGTTGAGGAGACAACATACCTCACAATATGTGTTCTGTTGCCATGTTTTGCCCAATGACAGCTGTCAGGGGGGTAGCAGCCTGCCCACTGTGGAGTGTGGATTAGAACAGGTGGCAGGAGTCAGTTCCCCTCCTTGTTCACTATTTCTGTTTCTTACAGTAAGTTTAACCTTAAAAAAGACCCTGTTGAACACTGAGGCCTGTCTCTCAGGCTGAGGACACCTGAGTGACAGGCCTCAGTGACTTTCCAAAGAATATCCTAATCATCCAGACGGCAGTGCAGGATGGTCTCCTACAGTTTGCTTTGTAGGAGCTTTGTCTCTAATGATACGTGTAGATGCAGTAGTCTAACCACACGGTGTTTAAGGCTTCCACAGTTTGCCTCCTACATTCATGAGAATTAATTAAAACTTTCTGTAACCAGCCTCTGATTTTATGCAAAGCAGCGTGTGCTGAATGCCTGTGAGGAGCACCTAACAGTGGGAGACTGGAGCAGGGGTGACTTATTTGTGAGGCCCCAGCTCCACTGCATAACTTGTTTACACCCTCCTCCAGTGTGGTCTCGTCTCAGCCTCTCACTACTGATCCCACTACTGATCCAGCAGCAGTCAAACCCCTCCACCAACATCTTCCCACTTTGTTGGCAGCAGCTGAGGAGGAGCTGGTCTTAGTGGTGGAGGATACAGACAGAACCTGTGTGCAGCACTGAGGCTCTGGGTGATGCTGATGTAGAGACAGGAAAGGAGAAATCCCCATGCTGCCAGACTCGGAAGCTGGCACCAAAAGATGAGGTGCAAGTAGCAGTTCTGGGCTGAAAGGTGTTGGTGTCACTACAGAAAGGGGAACCCAGCGCTTCAAACCCTCTCCTACAGCTGCGGTCATTAATCTCTCTGCAGTGCTGGTGATGTTCAGCTTTGCAGAAAGAATTTACTGTTCAATACACTTCCTCCAAGGATAGGTTTTTGGACAGATGAAGCATCCCTACTTGGATTAGATCAGCAGCTGGACCACATGAATAGTTGCACTCAGGGAAGATTTGTCTGCAACTCTTAAAACTAACCAGAAGGACTGTGTATTTTCCCTGCCTTGATTAAATATAGGAGCTAAATGGCAAGGGGGTTTGGTATGGAAGAATGACTTTTGATAGAAGCACAAACAAAATCTATAAAAATGAACATGAGTGTTCAGAGAGGAATTTTAAAAAAAGGAAAAATCAAAACGAGACTCTATTCTCAGAATGTCCCTAATCTCAGTTATCCTCTACTACAACACCTGGAGGAGTCAAAGGAATGCCATTTATCTGGCAAAGATAAACAGAAGACTGGGAAAGCAGTATCAAGTAGTTCAAGAAATACAGACTGAGGGAAAAGAAAGAGGGAGAAAGGAAAAGAAGGTAATTTAGGATACAAATGTCGGCTCTGTTGTACACTGTCACAAAAACCTTTATTACAAAATCCCTGTTTACACAAGAAGCAGTGACAAGTCTGTCTTAACAAGAGCAGAACTTGGAATGCTGTTACCTTTCAGCAGGGAATAAAATGTAAACAGAATTTGGCCCATAGCAGTAATAATTTATAGCATTAGTACCTGAAAAACATGCTACCTCTTTCCTGGAAATGAACAAGGAAGTTGCTGTCATGTTGCTTCGTCCCACACAGAAAAATGTTTGATAATTTGCCTGTAGCCATGGTGAAGTACTAAGAAGTATATCCAAGTCACTTGGGCAACTAAAATTTTCTCAAGTCCTGGCACAAAATGTAGGTCACCCTGCTGGCAGGTGAACTACCAAATGGGACTCCCAAGAAACTGAAGGAGAATATGGACCTTTGTAGGCCAAGTGTATTGCAATAACACCTTTTGCCCATCCAGTAATAAATGTGTAAAATCAGGAGTCAATGATCTTACATGCCAGTGAGAGTTAGTGAGAACTCATAGGACCTTACTGGAGAAGATCTGATTAAGTAGTAGGAGTAGCTGTGACTCAGTCTGTACGAAACTTCTTCCCTGGCAATTGCTTCCCAGTTAAAAAAGATCTCAAAATCTTGAGTGGATTTTAAGTGATTCCCAGAGGATTATGAACAGCTGTTCTTAAAATGGGACCTAAATTGAATGGACATTAATTATAAACCAAATTCATAGTGTGCTAATTATTGAAGAATATATCTGAAATGAAATACTAAATAAATATCAGTTAAGGCCAGTAGATAAACACAAATCAAGTGATACTTCTGAGACCTAGGCTGCTCAAGGAGTTGTCATCAGTAACAAAGAGACAGAAAAAAGCAAACAACTGTTATGTTACAGGTTTCAGATCTGTCTGACCAAGCTGTAGCTTGTTCTCTCACATGAAGATCTGAATAAGGGAATCCAGTGTTAATGAGTTTAAGTGCTGAACTGCTGAACCCTTCACTGAATTCGCCCCAGCAGCTTTATTCTGAGCTACCACAGCAGAATTGTCAGGCAGTACAATGCACTAAATAAAAAACAGGTCTTGCTCTGCCCTGTAGCAAAGTGGCAGCAGAAGAACCCATCAACAGAATGGGACCATCATCATCACCATCATCCCCACAATGTCTCTACCAGCAATCTCTGGGTGGTTGTGCTGACTTGTGGTTGATGTGCTGACGGGAAAGCAGTACATGAATATTGTTATTAATTCGGAAGAATTCCTCTATAGCCCTCATGAGTCACTATAATTATTTTTTGTTTCTGTGGTTTCAGGCTCTGAAACTCATTGAAGGCTGAACTTTCTGATGCAGCATGAATTAACCACGACACTTGTACTTAACGCTATGCCTTGTTATTTGCAGAGACAGCACTGGGTTTAGTTCGCATGGCTCACATGCAGTTGCGCAAATTCAAACAAAAACCTCTGCACAGGATGACATAACAGCTGATCATGGGAGCTACTCTATAAAGACATTCTGCAAACATCAGCTACAGCTTCAGTCTTTCCTAAGTCCATCAGCCAGGGCTTGGTCACATTTTCAGGCTCAATCTGCTACTTCACTGCTGTTACTTAGCACAAAGCTTACTCATTAAAGACCTTGCACTCTTACAAGCAAGCACACTCTGTAGTTACACATCCACAAATAATTTCTCATGTGGCCTCTTGTTAATGGGGGATTGGACTTTCCCTACTATTTTGCAATAATTTGGCATAATGTAAAGAGAATTTAAGTCAGCATGCTTTTTCATCATTTTAATAATGCATCTGCCCCTTACATCTTCCTCTCCCAACTTTGCTGTGATAGTCTTAGTGGGTTTAGCCCTGCCCTTTCAGACCTGGAATGCTAATTGCATTAAAAAAGCTAGAATACCCATTGACTGGTTTGACACATAAATTTCTGTGTTTTCATGTGAAAATTCTTGTTGATAGTGTTCTGTGCAGTGTTTCAGAGTCCTAACAATGTCCATATAAAATAAAGTGAAACCAGTCTTACTAGCAGACTCACCTGTAATCAAGGAATCTCAGCCTGGGGAAAGGAGGGTAGGGTAAGCAGTCTCTCTTGGATAAAATTGGCAGCACTACTCCTTCTGTAGTCACTACTGTGGAAGCAGAACAAATTCTGCAGGTACCACAAAAATATGAGGCAATATAGCAAGGACAGGAGAGAATAAAGTTGTCAGCTGATCTGCCACCCTTAAAAGGATGATGTGAACAAAATTAAACTAGTAACAGCAACCACATTTTCTTGTATAAAGAGAATAAAGCACTAGGATAAATGATCCCAGAATGGCACCAATGGGATTCGATTAATTTAGTTCTTGATGTGCGTATAGAAGGAAGCCAGAGAAGAGACAAATTAATGTAGAGAAGGGAACAGAGTGCTGGCTGGCTGCAGATAAGCAAGAAGCTGAAAAACATGCTGCCACTATTATTTAATCTATGCATGAAGTAATCTACTCATTTATAGTCTACTCCAGTACATCTGTGTCTAAACAGGTTATTAAAGTTCTACAGATATTCATACAGACCTTGTCCAAGGCAAGCCAGTAGAGTAACTAATACCTTGCTCTAGTAAAATTCCAGTGTTTTCCCAGACCACGATATTAAGGAACTGCTTTTGTGATTTTGAGGTAATGTTTGTGACT
Organism: Hylia prasina; assembly: GCA_013397195.1. NCBI lineage: Eukaryota > Metazoa > Chordata > Aves > Passeriformes > Sylviidae > Hylia > Hylia prasina. Next base: position 1,483,884 of record VYXD01006564.1, read on the forward strand.
GAACAAAAATGTGACTGAACAAGAGGGCAGTTCCCTTCCTACTTTAGGCTATAGCACAAAAATACCTGGATTTACAAATTATTCAATCCTTACTATATCATCCACGTACTGTTTAAATACATAGCAGTTCATAAAGGAAGCTTACAAGAAAAAGGAAGTTGTGCTAATATTTCTTATGGAAACCAACATAATCTGCTCAGGGCTGTGCTCCTTTTTCATAAGAAATGATGTATTGGTTTAGTCTGCTGTCAAAGTTGAACAATGGTAGAAATTGAAAAACATCTCACAGCAAAAGCAAAATTCCAAATGGTAGAGGAGGTTATTTTTCACAGTGATGCTTTGTTCAAAAAAGAAACCTCCAGTGAGTAAATTAAAGCAGAATCTGTCCTATAGCTACTCTAATAATTCTGTTCTCTGGAAACAGGTTTTACAGTTTCAGACAACAGGAGGGAACTAAAAATGAGTAAACCTATGTCCACAAGACGCTGTTGGATAACCGTGTATTCCTGCTAGTTATTGGAAAAGTAATATCCAAAATAATGAACTAATGGTCATCCTTTTATCAGACCTTTCCTCCCACTGTTACTCCTAAACTAGCTGATAAAAAAGCATCTGGTTTTGCAAGCCAGAGACCAAATAATGAGCAAGAATGTGTCAGTCTGTTTTTAAACCAGGAGATTTCTTGAAAAGTGGCTAAAGAGCACAACTCTGACACGTTTGGTGATAATGTCTCCCATGTCAGAGGCTTATGTCCTGCTGTCACTCTGTTCACTAATAATACCTGAGATATTACTGCTCTTCTAATGTGTCACTTCCACTGATGAGTGACTTTGACCATTCACAGAGTGTGACAAGCTTCTGTTTTTTCCAGATGCCAGTTACTTCTTTCTAAAACACTTTTCTACCCATCAGCCCCTGCCTTCTGTTCCATAGATGTGCCTCATGTAGGATAACTAACCCAGTTCTGCTGAAAACAAGACTGTGGTTTGGATGTCTCGTGCTTGTGTGTGTGACTGGGGTCAGGGATGGAAGGACTGGTAGAGATTGCATTTTAGATCAAACACCTCTAAAAGAGGGAGTATATTAGATGAGCCAAAATTATACTTTAAAACACCTTGAAAGCCTTTGGGAGACCATTCACACATTTTAGTCTCTTCTAGTCATCTTTGAGATGAATCCCAAGGGTAGAACCTGACACAGGCTACAGCTTTGGCCCATTTTGACACCTTTGGAATATATTGTGCTATTTCTGTATTACTCTCCTCATTATGGATGTTCAGCTCCCTTCCTAATGGGATTTGTAACAAATGAACAGTCTTCTTGAATGTTAATTAAGTTGTTTACATTATAGTTAATTAATAGTGAAGGCTGAGCCACCTGCTACTCCCCATCCTGACAAATCCTCTTTGGAGTACCTTTTAGTGATAGCTTTCCAGATAATCTTGAACAAGAGCACATATTCTACTCCTTATGAATCCTTTTACCTTGCTGGCATTATCTGAGCTCCAGTAGTGCATCAAATGATGTAATTAGCATCCCTCATCTGTGCCTTCTTTTCACAGCCTGTTTCCTACAACCTTACATTTGCTGTGCCAAGTGCATTACTGAAGTCTAGACATATTGTACTTGCTGCTTAGAGGGAAAGAAAAAGAAAGCTAAGTATTCTCATGGCAGTAGAAATCTTGCTTGAGATATCAAATTCTTGGTTTGGTTTGTTTTAATTTTTTATACAAAAGAGAAATGTCAACACAAGAAAATTGCTTAAGCACATGCACCAATAGACTTACATTTTCAAAATTAATCCCAGGGGAAAGAAAAGAATGATAATTAAAAGTAAGTATTTGAGTCAGCTGGGCACCTTAAGCTGAAATTCTGGTGCACCATTAGGGGGCCATCTCAATGTAAGATCTTAAGAATGAAGGTTTTAGAAAGACTTAGAAGTTTTGTTCAGCTGACACAGACTTGCTCAGGGATAAGTAAGAATTCTTTGCAATTTTCTCATGGGTCCTACAGCATCCTAGGAGCAATTTCATACATTAGGAAATGCAGGTCCACTGCACTTTAGTGTCTGTCAGTGGGTGGTTAAGAAGCACAATGCACACATTGTACCTAGGCTGTAATTAAAGAGGTATCAGCTATTTTTCAATATAGAAAGCTTTGTCTTCTGACTACAAGAATAAATAATCCATCACTCAGGAATGCTGGATAGTCACAACTTCAGACCTATAAATCATACTTAGTGTGTTTTGTAACCAGCTATACTGAAATGTTACTTTATAAAAAATCACAGTAGCAGCATCATGCATTGTGTTATTTATTGCTACAAGGGGGAGCTGCAGAAGCATCCTCCTCATCATTCAGCCATCCCCCCCTGTGGGAGAGCAATAACTGCCGTGTTTTGAAGAACAGTTGACAGTATCAAAAGGAATTTCAGTGTTAATTTGAAAAGTGGACATTCTGTGCTTGCTTAAGGCAACAGGCGATGCAAAGTGCTGAGGATTACTTAAAGGATGCATTGACAGCACTGTGTTTTGTTTTAAACAGCTTTTAAACTTTTTTACTTTGATTTTTTTAATACAGTGACATAGATCTGTAGTCAAGGTGTCTTTGCACCATGATTTGTGCAAGCAGTAACAGTGACTTACAATTCTGTACAAAGCTGTCTGTATAAACAGGTGATCCCTTGAACAAGCTCTGCTGAAGCTGGTCTGAAGCTCCCACAGTCTCCTTCCTCAGCTAAGCACAAGAACAAATCTCTCAGGCGGCTGTGGCTAAAGACTGAGAAGGTTCCTGTGGGCTTCTGTAAAGGCACAAGATGAAAATCAAAGGGGAGAATGCAGAGCATCACATGAAGGCAGGAGCATACGAATTCAGAAAGTAAGAAGAAAAGACCCCTTAGGCAGCAGTGGTAATTCACAGCTGAATGTAAACACTATCATATGACAAAGAAAGCAAACATCATACTGGGACACACATGCAGAAATATAGCCTGTAATATATATGAAACATCACTTCTTTTCTGCTCAGTATTGCTAGAAGTATCAGCTGAAGTACAATGTCCCCTTAAGGTACCACAGTTGAAGGAAGAAGTGGTATAACTAGAAATTGTTCAGGCAAAAGCTCTGAGAATGATCAAAGCTTCAAAAAAATAAGCTTCAGAAAAATGTTCCCACATTTCCCTACCTACCTATGAAGCAGATAATAGCCATACAGCAGCAGTGCCAAGGATGAGAGGGATATGGCCACAAATGGGAATCAGCTGGAGGAAACAGAAATAAGTAATTATTTATCTGTACAAATTTCTCCCTTTCTGGATATACTAAACAATATAACTCACTGAGGGCATTTAGCAAAAGAGAAAACAAAACACAAGACTCCTGTCACTAAAACTAATATATCTCTTCCATCCCATCTGTAGCCAGTATCTAATTTTACCCTTTCTCAGGATGTGTGTGTTTGCATTCCTAACTCCCTCATTCATTATTTTAGAAAAGAATAACACCTTTCCTACTCTTTTCTAAATAAAATTTACTCTCCTTGTTTCCCAGTGATTCAAATAAACACTGGACCATCCTAATCTGGAAGAAAAATGCAAAACATGTTATCATCTTTCTTAGAGGAACAAAACTTGTGCTATCGTGCTGGAAAACTGGTAGTGAGCTGACCTAGTAAATTTCCACCTTGAGGGCCAGTTTCACCCTAATTTGGGGAGGAAAAAAAGTTAAGTGTGTACAAAGCAGATGTTCAACAGACAGATCCTGAGCTGCCAGTCAGCAGACTTCCCGATATCAAAATAGTCCTCCCACTCCAAGTGTATCCTGAAAATGAGGATCCCATATAGGTATCCTCAGAAAGCAGAGCAAAGAGCTACCTAATGTAGTCAGAATTAAAAAGTGAATTCTTGGACTGAATCTCCAGGTGTGTGCATCAGTCTATGTCTACCTAAGCAAGTGATTTATTTCATGCATAGGCTGTGACCCGCAAGTAAAACAAACACATGCAATGGGACAGGGTCCTGTACTCCAAATACCTGGATCCAGGACAGTGACATTTCACTGGACTAGTAGACAGCTGGGCTCACAGATGTGTTGCAATTTGGCGCAGACATCTGAGCAGAGCAGTGTTCCTACTGTGTGACTGTTCCAATTCAGACCATGCATGCTAAGGCAACTAGGATCACATGGCCTGGAAGCAAAGGAACATCCACTAAAAGATCTCTGACACGAGCCTCAGCAGCTGAGCAGAGCTACATCTGCTCACCAGCAAAACTCAGGTGTGCAGGGCAGAAAGTGATGTGGTTGCTGAACTGATCTGAGCACAAGGAAGGGTCCATTTGAGGAAAGCAGCGGTTAAAGGAGTCCCTCCAAAGTCCCTCCAAAGGAGGCAGAAAAACAAAAGTGTAGAGGAGGAATGAAACTACATGAACCACTGATGGGATAGAAAATTTGGCCATAATATTAAGTCAGTAAAACATATTTTACCTGGAACGTCTTAATTTATAGCTCTGGATCATGTTTTTTCCTCAAAGTTTTCATTACAAAAAGAAAAACCTAGTCATCTGGCTTTTGTTTTGACCCTACACATGCAGGGTATTCCAGACTGCACAGCTGGTTGCAGCCTTAAACCTGGAGATAGGATGTGAGTGGGTGAGTCACATTAAAATTGTTCTCTTTCTTTTCTGACTCACTGCAGTTTTGTATTTCAAAATTTGAAGTAGCTTTTGCACTGTCAGCCAGTTTAAATAACGTAGCAAATTCTTTAGCTGCAATGCTCTCACTCGTTTTCTACAGAATCTGAGGCGATACTGAAGATCTACCTGGAGACTTTTTACTATTTGTCACTGTGTCCAGGTGACCTGAACAATGTCTTCATTTTAAATTCAGTGATGCATTAACAACACATATGAAACATAAGACATGAAGATCTTGGCCTTAACATCTGACAGTAATAAGGATGTGAACAAATACTTACATACTCACATGTCATATATATTCTCAGCTGTAATTTAGAGAGCTCATTTCGTGGCAGAAATCTTGAAAGGCCACATTTGTCTTTTTTTACTTTATTTACCACAATTCTATTAAAACAGAATGATCAAGACTAAGACTCCCAGCAATACCCAAAGGAAAGTGAAATGAAGCTCTGAAAAAGGGCATAAGAAGTGATTTCAGCCTATTTTTATTAGTTAAAAAATAAAAATTTCTCTGACCACTGTTTACCAGTGAGAGGCCTCCTATATAATTTTCTGGTTTCCAGTAACTAACAGAGCCTATGTCGCTTCCCAAGGTGTTTGAGGTACATCTCTATGAGACTTTGCCTTTCTTGGCAATGTCCTGCATAGCAGGTAGGTAATGAGAGAAGCATTTCAGTGACTCAGACCATGGTGTGATGCCTCCATAACCAACAGAGAGTCAGGCATGAAGCAATCTTCATGTGGGAAAAATCTGAACCACTGATTCAGGGGTTGCTAATTGGGGATCTGAGACTCAGAGGGGCCTAACACTATCATTTTCTTCATTCTTGTGTTGTGGACTCATAATAATAGGTTAATTATGGTTTTAATTTTGGAAATAGAGATCATTGTTCTTCAACACACAGGCCAGACATATAATGATTTCTTTGTTGCAAGTCTGGCAGAACACAATGCTTCTTGTTTATAACAGCAACTGGACAATTTATCTGCATGCAGGAGGTAGTTTGTTCCACTGGATACCCTTTAGCCTTTACTTTTCCATTGTTCAGAAATAACACAGTATACTACAATTACAATTATACTACAATAAGCCTTCAATTATTGGGTAAACAAATTTAATCAAACAAGAGCATGGCTCATACATAGCTGCAATTACCTGTAAAGCTATTGATACTGGCAGACAACAGTACTGACTTTCACTGCCTCATGAGAAATTATATAACTTTATTTAAAGATGCTCAACTATCAGTGAACTCCCATTGCTAAAGAATATTATGGTAATTATTCTATTATGGATTTACTCCACCTTACTACTCACAGATGGACAGTGGAAATATGAAAACTTTGGTGCCCCTTGAATATGTTGTCTCTTTGCTGCCATCACACAGTGGGAATTTCTATGTATATCTCATATTTTAAAAAGAACACAAGTGCAAACTCTTGGGATCCAATTCTTCATCATCTGCCATCAGGACACAAAAGCCTTTGCAGTTTTGACCCATGCAACAGCCTCTCTTTTGCTCACAGCTGCCCTTAAAATCTTTGGCTTCTACCAACACATGGATGCTTGGGTACAGGCAAGAGCAATCCCCAGCAAGAAAGAGCAGTTTCCAGTGCCAGAGTCAGTGACCTGCTGGAGCACAGCTCATTGGCCAAATCAGCCTCTGCATGACCTCTCTGTTTCAGGGCTGAGGCAAAGGATAAGGTTCAAAATGAGATTACCATACCAAATTTTCACTGTTTCCATGGAGGTGTCTGCAAAGATTAGGTGTCTTAAATCCTGGTTTTGTCAACATTAAATTGGTGAATGCAGTAGTGGAGGCTGGAGGGTAATGCAGCTGCCCAAAGGTAGGTGCCCAGGGCCATTTTACACCTCTTGTCAAGCATGTGCTGACTTCCAAACAGAACATCAAGAAGGGCACGTCTCCTGTAAAGCTTGTGCCATATCTGAAATGATGCATGGCTGTCACTTGCCTTCTAAGACACCTTGGGGCAAACTGAGTTGACCCAGTGGCTCTTCTGACTGTACTGCCCAGGACCTCAGTGCAGCTTCCTACAGAATCCATGAGATCACGGATTGCCATCTGAGATGCCCTGGGACAGCCTGCCTGGAGTTCAGATATCACTGCAGACATGGGTATCCCAAAGGCTCGGTGTTAGATGCACCAACCCCCAGTGGGTGTCTCAGAAACTCTGCAGCATCTCAAGAGGCCCAAGACACATGTACATAGACACCTGAAGCCTACCTATATTTCCACAAATTTAAATGAGTAGCACATCCATAGACACTTAGATAGAGAGGCTGACATGTATTTAACACTCATATTGAATCTCCCAGTGTGACCTACCTTTGACCTGCTCCTTTTGGTTTAAAAGTTTACACAAAGACAGTTACAGGCACTCAACTAAGAGCATCAGCTCTTAAGCTGTCACAACTGGACTGTTTGTCTACTCTAAACAAAGTTAACAATTTTAAATGAGTTTAAAATATGAGTCCTCCCTTCTTTGCCCTTTTCAGTCTACCATCACCCCAGGCGCCTCTCCTATATGGGTTTTCATTTTTTCCTGAGAGATCTTGACTGCTACTGCATTTTAGCTGGGTGATCAGTCAAAGAAGAATGTTCCTTTATAAGTTCTTGTTCTGTGTAAAGCTGTAGGTTTTCTCCCACTCTTATTTTAGTTGCAAGAGCTTTCTATTCCATTGTTGGAGATAATGAAAAAACAATGCCGTAGAATCTGGGCTCCTGAAGAAGATTCAGCAGCTCTTCAGCTAACCAAAGAGGAGCAATGATATGCGCCTCACTGAACAATGAAGCCTGATAATATCAGAGACTAGAACAACAGAATCAGTAATCATACCACTGCTAACCTTTTCAGCAGAAATATCCAGCCTCAGCACAAACCCAGCAATACCTTACAGTCCACCACACCTGTCCAGATACCCTGAGTCCTGAATATTCCTCTGCAAATCTTGCAAAGCCTTCTGCTTCTCCTGCAGAATTCTGTAATTTATCCCTCCTGTTGTTATTTTACAGCAAACTAGAAACTGAGGTGGGAGTAATGAGGTGTAGTAAGCTAGATGGTGCAAATAATTGCTCCATCAACATAATTAGTAGATACTACATCAAGCTGAACCAAAACCACCAGCATTAATTCACCTGAACCTACACAGAATATCTACTTTGCTGGGTGTAAGCATCACAGAAATTTGCCACACAGCACAAAACACAATGTATCTTCAACTGTATATGTGAGGATGTACACAACTGCACACATTCATTTAAAACACCTTTTAGAGACCTTTCACACCATGGAAAGTCAAATGGAAGTACAGATTCATTCATCTCCACTCAAGCCAAGCATTATGCCTCCTGTAAAATGTACGGCCTCATCTTTGAAATCTATAGCCTTGCAGAGTCTTTAATATGAATCACAATTAAGTTCATTCATTCATTCATACATATCTCATCACCTTTTCTAGTCTTACTGCTCACTCTTTAATCTCTTACATTCTGCTTCAACCTTGTTTCACTATCCAACTGTGTTGGAATCTTGGATGAAATCATACAAATGAGTCTGTGGATGGTGTAAACCAGAGTCACTGGAATTCAAGAAGTTAGTTATATCCTTTTACAACAGCAGTGAATTTAATCCAGGATCAGTGGAATAACATAATTCCAGCATCCTGGTCAAAATGAGTAATGGGGGCAGCCTTGAGGCTCCAGGTAAATAGATGCTATAAATTGAGCCCTCATATAAATCCAGGCATTTATACAACTGGAAGATACAACCTACTCATCTTGCTGATCACATCCCTGTGTACTTTAAAAGCTACACATTACTCATTGCTGATGTGAGTAGCTGAAAGTTTGCTAACTCCACAGAATGGCACTGAGCTCTGCTGGCTGTGAGTCCCTGTGACATCAGGCAATACGGACCTAAAGGCAGTGGTGCTCAGTGGTGCCACAAAATGGAGAAATGTAAAAGTGAGATCTTTTAGAGCTCGTTTCAAAATTAGTGGAAATAGTGTAGCCATTTCCTTTACCTGAATTTTAATAAGCTTAACATAAATTCCCTGAAGAGAGAACAACAATGAAAGAAGTGATCATCATGCAACTGAATGACTTAACTGAAATCAGTGAAAATAATTCGAGTTAAGTGCTACTCAGCAAGAAAAGCAGCCAGAATTGAGCTCAAAGTTGCATCCTACCCAAAACCAGGAAGAGTGGTGAACTGAAACTCCTCATCTGTTTCTAATATGAACCCCTCACGGGCTTTTATCAGCACTGCTGGAAGCCAAGAAGCAAGAACATCTTATTTCATTGCTTTTCCCCCCAGCTTTCAATGCTCTGCATAATAAGAACACTTCTAGAAATGCAGCTCATGTGAAGACTTCAAATGAAATAACAAAATGCCTGATCTATTTACCTTAGCCCTTTATCAGAATACATACTCTTGAAAATTAATGATGCATTAATACATCAGAAGCTTTTCAGGATTATAAAACAGGCCTAAACCACAAACAAACTCCAAGCTAACATTACAGCTGTACCAAGAGACCTAATTCACACAACAAGAAGTCCTGGAATAGCACTTTTAAATTCCAGTGAGATCAGTAATTATGCACTGGTGCACACAAAGGCTCAGGTGAGTCATCCCCAGGGTAGCCTCACCATGAATTGAAGAAATTAATTCCATCTTGAGATCCTATCAACCAAAGAGAAGAAAAAATGCATCAAAGAAAAGCCATGCAGATATAAACTCAAGCATACAGAATAGATACAATAATTTATTGTATGCAAAACAAACGGTAATTGCAGTTTGAAAACTATTGCTGTCCAGAGTTCTTGCCGAGTGTTGGTGGCAGGACAGTTATATGGAGATAGTTATGGCGGCCAGAACAGCCTGGGCCGTCCTGAGACCCAGAGCTTTCTTTGCTGGTTGCCACAGCAAACGAAGGTGGTCCTAGAAGCTTTGGTACCTGCCGTCAATGCCTCAGGCGAAAAGGAGGAGCACAGTCCAGAGCTGGGGTGCAAAGTGAGGTTTATTGAGGGTGGGGAGGAGCTGAGGACTGAGCCGACTACCCCTCTGTGCACCGCCTTTTATCTTGGGGCGGGCACTGGGGTGTCGTCAGAGCCTAGCCAGTCAGGGTACAGCAGAGACTCTATCAATCAAACACACAACCAATAAACTTGGNGGGTACATTAAACGAAACATAATACAAGTAATATTTAACTTTACAGAACCTTGCAATTTTATAAAAACGAACTCCTACAGAAAACAACTGCTTTACCCAGAGAGTCAACTACTGACACTTGGGAACCTGGAGAGGATTTTGGGGTCAGCAGAATACTACCACTTTGTAGTTTCCATCTTCAAAGGACTGTATCTAATGAATCCTGACAAGATCCCTGTGAAACAGGTCAGTATTATAGTTCATTTCATAGCTGGTTAAAATGACCCTTCATCTGGCAAATTTAGGATGCCAAAGGTACTATGATGGTTTTGTGAACTTTCCTTTCCTGCTTTCCATTTTCCTTTGCCTGCTCTCTTCATTTGGGTTCAGAGAGAGAATATAGTATTGCTGCAGCTACTTTTTGTCATCCTATGAAATCCAAGAACTGATATGAACTCAATCAGAACAACCAGGGCTATTAGAGCTAACAATGAGCAGGAAATGGCTGAAGTTAAGGGACTAAGCATACAGCAGGAAAGGGCTTTGCACTCTAGGCTGCAGAAAATGCACCCCTTCTCTTTTGAGATTACAAGTCATTTATCTTCTCTTGGAGCACCTCTTCCTGATAAATTGTGCTATCAGGGCAGCCTGCCTATGCCATTTCTAAAGCAGTCTGGCAGCAAATTAAACCAGGATGTACATTTGTCACTCTCAGCCCCTCAGGGAAGATCTACAGAGGGGTTAATGGCACTGTCATGTTTTCAAACCATTCCCTTCTATAGGAGAAGGCATAAAATTTTCTGCATGTGCCTTTGGCCAACCCAAGCAGGTTGCAGGTAGCAGGCAGTTACACACATATTCACTTGGGCAGTCTATCCTGATGGATCTAATGAAACTACTTGCAAAATGTAAGGTGTGTAAGTACTGGTCTGAGGGTTATGTGGGTTATCAGAACTACTAATTTTTGACTGTATTATTTATTTTGCAAGCTATGCTGAACGTCCCTTTATCAGCTTATGGACACTATTTCCCCTTACTGAATTTGTTGTTAAACTCTAAGATATAACAGGCAGTACAGCATTACTGATTAATGCATGCATCAAATCCTCAATGAACTCCTGTCATCTCAGAGTTTCATGCCACTAAGAAATTTCTGTGCCCTGCTGTCATACTGTCTCAGAACACTTTATTAGACAGATGCAAGAGCAAGTGACAGTGTTTCTTCCATCTGCAACATCGCCTTTGCATTATCTGTCTCACTCTGTATGGCACCTAGAGGTGACAGTTATCAAAATTGCAATTGGAATAATTATTTAAGCATTGATTCAAACTACTTTCCTTCCAAGATTTTACCGTAACAACTCCATCTTCTTTTTGTTCTTTATGAAGAAAAGTCTGGTGAAGCCATAGAAAGATACTCTCTCCTCATTTGCTGCCTTGGTGCAGTGCTGGGGGATTACACACCACACAAATACGGCTCTGTTCCTCACTCCCATCCCAAGTAACCTGCCACAAGCTGAGGAGAAGACCAAGGGGAGCAAAGGCCCAGCAGGGTCAAGCTGTGAAGAATGGAGACCTGCACTCTGAGTCCTTCTCCACAGCATTTTCCTGCTGCTGGGGAATCTGGTGACACCATGAGAAACAGTTATGAAAGCTTCAGAGGGTACTGCCCATCATAATGGGTCTCGCACTTAGAAAGCCACAGAGTCTAAGCATACAAGAGACCAAGAGAATGCACAAAGCACAAGCCACCAAATAGCAAAGTAGCGGAACACCTTTTTTCCTGAAAACTGGACACATTTTTTTCTAAAAAGCTCTAAGAAATTTTTGGGTTCTACAGAAGAGGAGAAATAAAATTTAACTGTGGAATTGTGTCTATAAATTTTGCTTATGACACACTTTTCATGCAAGTAAAGCCCAGAGGACAGAGCCATCCAGGAAAGGTTCAATTTTGAACTGATAATTTTCAAACTACTACATGGACTAGTAGTAGTAGCAGTCCAGTGTCATGGACTACTACAGCAACTACATGGAAATAGCTCCATTTAAGCCTATGAACTGTTAATCTGAATAGAACAGCATAAAATGTTTTTGGTTCTTTTACAAAATCCTAGCAAACATTTTATACTAGCATATTTTTAAATTTATATACAATAACTATAGGAGATACTGTATTGATTCTGATAATGTAGCTTTCAAAAATATTACCTGAGAAAATAAAAATATGCCCTCTAGTGTAAAAATAGGTCCTTGCATGGAAATTATAACTAAAATTTCAAACCTAAACTTCCATTGGTTCTGTCTCCATATGAACTTTTACACCTACTGAGCACTCACCAGCAGGTAGCTCAGAGGATCCACAATGTTTGAAGACTTTGCTAACCTTCCAACAAAGCGTGGATGTTTTCATGCATTTTAATACAGAGTTCTCCTTTTCAAAAATGTAATTCTGAGTTTGAGGGCCGAAGTACTGTGCAGTTTCCCAGAAAACATAAGCACAGAATCACTAAGTTTTGCCACAGTCTGCAAAAGAACCAGGGGTTTGGTACAAAAAGGAGCAGGTTTAGGTGTCAGGAACAGCTTATCAGGCATTCCCTCTGTAAGTAAGGAGACTGGTCAGTGCAACGTCTGGATCAGAAGAGACACCAGTACCTGTACTCTATCAGTTTGGTTTTTTAAAGAGCTCAGCTTCCTCACAGTTACCATATACCATCTAGTGATACAAAAGGAAATTGCAATTGCTCATTCACTATTTTTTAAAATGAAAAATGAAGATGACATTTTTTTATGGTTTGCTGTCCTTTCACTAAAACAAAATATAGTATGAGTGTGCTACGCCCTCCTTGTGATTGTTTTTCTATATCTCAAGAATCTTGTGACTCCAGCTAGTTTTCAAGACTTCATTTCTAAAAATGTATGATTATGCAAGAATTTCAGCTTCAATAAAGTTCAAATAAAGCCTGACTTATAGCTACAGATGGACATTTTATGTGCAGTTGTAAGTTCCTGTTAAGTCCTACAGATGTAAAACTTGGGGCCAAATTTAAAAGAAACCCAAAATCTAACCTTGCAAATTTTGTAAATATCATGATTTTGAAGATCCCAAAATACTTTTTTTTTCTGAGTTTAGTTGCTCTCCTGGTTGATGGGGAAGATGTCAAAGAGAAAGATATTCAAGTGATGATGAGATAAAGGCACAAGATTTGCTTTTGGGAAAAGAATGCTTTAATCCTGCAAGCTCTCTTCCTTGAAAATGAAAAGATTTAAACACACTGCATTGTAATGCAATAACTGTTTTGTGGTGGGGTTTTTCTGCTTGTCTGCATCACCATATGGATGACTTCAATTCCACAGCAACATATACTGTGATATGATTTTGACAGCTGGGATAATGGAAAAAGTCAATGTTTACTTATTGGCAGCAGAAAATGTTACCTTGCCTGCCAACTGGGGCAATAAAATAAATTTGTTTTGTATGCTGTGTGGAATTTTTTAATGCTACTAAATGAAAACAAAAGAATCAGGATCTCTCCTTGGGAGTTCAGAGACAGAACGGGTACAGATACAGCAAAAGTAACAGATTGAGAGATCTGAGAAAAAGAACTCGCCCTGAGCTCCTCTTCTCCCACTCCTCCTCCTCCTCAGCATCATTCAGCTTCCTGTTTTTAAAGCAAAATGGGATTGTTCTCATGACTAACCAGCACAATCCTTCCAAAGCCGTTAAAAAACAGCATTTTTTGGCAGAAGTTACTAAATATCTAGATTATGTAAGCAAAATACAGATATTCCATGAGGTACAGTAGTTGCATTTCCGTATATCATTTCAGCCTTTAACTGACACTTTTTTCTGAATCTACAAATAACAACTGGAAATCAGTTTAGCTACAGTGCAGCAGGACTGTAAATGCAGATTGCTGAAACAGGCATAAACCGCAGCAGTTTCTAGACAGTCAAAATGAAAAAACACTTGCAAACCCAAAGGGGCTTTGGACTTCCATGAATCAACTTATATTTCATACACCATTGGCACAACTGCAATTGCATTTCAAGAGAGTTCAAGTGAATGTCATTTTGTCTCACTGACACCATCTTAAAACACTTGTAGCACAAGGGATAAGCTTGTGTCTTGGACTGTGAAAAACTATAAATATCATTTGTAAAAAGAAATAATCCTGGAAAATTTGTGTATCTTAGCCTTTCATGACTGTACAACATTTATTACTTCAATGAAAATGGCATTGCAATGTGGGGATCTCCTGCTTAAGGACAGCTTAGAAGAAAAGGAATACAGGGAGTGATAAGCAACAAGGGATTCACAAAGGAATATGCCACTTGAGCAGAATCATGATGTCTTTAGTACATGTTGTAACTCGATTCTCAGCCCCTCTCTGGCTCCCTGCAAGGAAGAGACAAATGCAGTGAACTGCCAACTTTACACCTTCTCTGTCTTTACAGAGGGTTTGCTGAAGGTGTGGAATTGGCATGATACCACACATCATCCACTCTATTGCCAATAGGGTTAACTTGAAGCAGTTTTGAGGTTCTCCACAACAACTTCCCAAACTGCTTTGATATAAACTGATTCAAAACCACAGCAGAAGGAAAGTGCTTTTCTCCCCTCTCATCTCAGCTGCACCAAGTGCAGCAAGGGTTGAGCTTTTGAATATAAGATGATGGCACATCTGCAATGGTTTATATAGTATCATATAGATTTGAAGAAGCAGAAAAAAATGCTTTATAAATAGAAACACTCACATATGGATTAATAGTTCTCTGCCATCACAACATTAGCAAAATATTAATGGTGGGACTGTAGACACTTAGCAGAGGAAGTGAAGTTTTTTAAGAATTAGTCTGGTGAATCATTACTTTTCAAACCACTGTATTAATTAAAAATTTAGTGGCCAGCAAAAGACATAAATTTCACAGTGATGACATTCTAGACAACAGTAAAAATACACAAGCACAAACATAGCAACCAACAGAAATGTGAAGCAAGTAGATGTAGAAAAGGTACAATAGAGGTGGTTTAAATTTTAACAGACATGTACAAAGTAATATGCATAAAGAAAGCCATCAGTGGAATGGATAGGTTGTGTCCATGCCAAAAACAGAAACACAAAAAAAAAGTTCAAATAATATGTGTTCTGACTGAAATAGGAGGATTGGTAATAAGGATTGATAACCATGTAGGGAACATTTTAGAAGGTGTATTACTAGAACTGATCCCCTTATTGCAGTGTATTCAACTAGGTACCCATTCATGCTCCTTATTCCCTTAGTCTAGTAAGTGCAATGCATTTAATTCTTTGGTTGCTCTCTTTGGCACTGTCTGATATGTCTGATTGCCATGCTTGTTCCATAACTCATAGAATGTAAAATTCACAAGCACATTTTCTCAGTCCATTTGCAGCTGCAATGAAACTCACAAGCCTATCCATACACAGCCACAGACTTCTTTTGCACTTAGTAAAGTCTTTTCAAGGTGTTGCCTTTCCGACAAAGCTGCACACAGTCAGAGTAGCTTTGCCTGAACTTTTTAGATCCCTTAAGAGCACAAGCCTGCTTTCTTTTTTTAGGTCAGATTCTAACAGAAATTGACAGGAATTTGGCCTCAATAGCTTCCACAGGATCAAGGTCTGATTCAGTAAAGGATTAATGCTATTGTTGCTGAGCACACACTGCCAGTAAGAGACCTTTAGTTTTCCCTAACCTCTATTCTTTGACTCAGCCTCACACAGAAATACCTAAATAGAACATTGGTTACCACACAGATGTTTGTCTTTGGATGCAAACATGTCACATTTACTAAAACCAGTGCTAATTTTGGGGAGGCTTTTCCAGACTTTTAGAAAATAACAAGTGATTTAACCAAATGAATTTCTTTTGGTATTCCTGATTACACTTAGAATTCAGTATTTTTAGAGTTTTCATCGCTTATGTTTTCTGATGCTTGTGATTTCCATGGGTTTAAAAATTAAAAAGAGCAGCCAAACATTAGCTGTAGTTCTAACAAGCCCATGGTTTGATGGTTTGCACCTTGAAACATTGTTTAGGTGCAATGAGTAGCTGGACACACAGCCCCTCTCCCCCATCTAAATACCATTCCAGCCTAAATGATGCGTGGATTATTGTTTCCCATCCTGGTTTATTAAAATATTAATACAACAGGCTTCTCAATTGACAACAGCAGGTGGCACAGGTCTCCTCCCTGCACCTCATCTACAAGAGCAGCTCAGCTTTGGGAAAGTCTGACCCCCTGCAGTTACATCTGGGTCTTTCCCAAGTCCATCTCCACCTGTGGGTGACCATCAAAGTGGCCAAACCTCCGCAGCCACCCAAGCATGGCCAGGCAATGCACAGCAGCATGAGGCACATGCCTGACTGTCAAGCCACCTAAATTTTCAGGCAAAAAATGAGCTGCAGTTTCCCTGAGCCACAGAATATGCTCCTGGGAAGGCCAACAACTGTTTGTGGCTCCTGCTGAATCCACTGTCTGGCCTCATCGGAGGGAACAAGGGCAACTGCAATCTGCCTTCACATTAACCAAGCATGACAGAGCTGTGCAAGTCCATCTTCCCCAGCACTGCCACTGGGCACTTGAACAATGAATCCCAAGGAAGGGACTTTTTCTGGTCAGAAAGCTCCAGGGAATACACACACTGAGGCTCCCATCACTTCCAGATCTTTCATCTCTGATGTATTTTGTTTGTGTGGCAAGGTTTTGGTAGAGCAAGGGGCTTGGGGGGGGGCTACAGTGCGAAGCTCCCAGAAGGCTCCCATGTGTCTGACAGAGCCAATGCCAGACAGCTCCAAGATGGACCCACTTCCAGCCAAGGCTCAGCCTGTCTGTGATGGGGGTAGTGCCTGTGGGATAATAGATTTAAGAAGGGGAAAAACATCTGCAAGACAACTCCAGTTGAAGAGTGGAATGAAAGTGACAGCAACAACTCTGCAGACCCCAGACCAATGAGGAAGGAGGAGGAGATGCTACGGGCTCTGGAGCAGAGATTCCCCTGCAGCCCCTGGTGCAGACCATGGCGAGGCAGCTGTGCCCCTGCAGCCCAGAGAGGTCCATGGGGAGCAGAGATCCACCCACAGCCCATGCAGGCCCCCATGTCAGGGCAGGTGGGTGCCCAAAGGGGGCTGTGACCCCGTGGGAAGCCTGTGCTGGAACAGGCTCCTGGCAGGATCTGTGCACCCATGGAGAGAGGAGCCCACACCAGAGCAGGTTTGGTGGCAGGACTGTGACCCTGGGGGGCACCCACTGCAACAGGCTGTTCCTGAAGGACTGCGCCCCAAAACTCAGGAGTGGTAAGCCAAAAATCAGCCTGGAAAGGAGGGAAGGCAAGGATGGTGGTTTTAGATTTGGTTTTGTCATGATCCTGCTCTGGTCTGATTTGACTGGTACTAAATTAATTTCCGCACATCAAGATTCTTTTGCCTATGATGGCAACTGGTGAGTGATCTCGTCTCGTGCAGATCTCGACCCACAAGCCTCTCGTTATATTCCCCCTTCCCTGCCAACCTGGGAGGGCAGTGCCAGGGCAGCTTTAGAGGGCACCTGGCGTCCAGCCAGG
>VYXD01006564.1:1501749-1605056 GCA_013397195.1 Hylia prasina
CCCTGCCCGGTATTGTTTTGGCGGCGGGGAGGGTGGGGGGTGTCGCCCGCCGCCCCGCCCGCGGGGTCACGTGCCGGGTGTCGGGGCCGCGGCGGCGCAGCCCTGCCGGGAGCCCTTCCTCAGGCCCCGCACGGAGAGACCGGGAGGGAGAGCCGGGACCGCCGGCAAAGCCGCCCGGCCCCTCCTGCCGAGCCAGGCCCCCTTCCGCGGAGGCGCGTCCCTGCAAGAGGCGGCGCCCCGACGCCGGTGCGGAGCGAGGTGCGCGCAGAGCGCCGGACCGGGCCCGGACTTAGGCTGGACTCGATGGTCCCGGAGGTCTTTTCCAACCGAATTGATTCTGTGGTTCTGTGAGTCAGGGGTTTCGGTGCTGGGCAGTAAAATAGGTCAGGGGCATTAGCCGTGGCGGCGTCACGCGTGGCGGAATCCCCTGGCCGAGCCGGCGCGGCGCTCTAAATCCCCGGGCGATGTG
This sequence comes from Hylia prasina, assembly GCA_013397195.1. Lineage (NCBI taxonomy): Eukaryota > Metazoa > Chordata > Aves > Passeriformes > Sylviidae > Hylia > Hylia prasina. The sequence continues at coordinate 1,502,219 of VYXD01006564.1, forward strand.
CAGCGCTTTCATGTGTGGCTTCGCCCCTGCGGATGTCACCGCTGCGCCCGGCCGGCCTCGGTCACTGCCGCCGGCGGCACGGGCGGTCACGGGTGCGCAGCGCGGAGCACCCAGACAGAAGTAACTAAGTGTTCCTAATGGAAGTGCTTTTGTTTCTTTGTGCTTGACGGCCTCGGCTCAAGTGTTTGCATTGCATCCCTTCGGAATGTTGAAAGGGGACGTGAAATGTGAAAGCGGGGTCCCGCGTTTGGCGCGGTACGTGTTGCCGCCACTGAAAAATTGTTGTAAAATATTAACTAAGTGCGAGGTTTTTGTACGAACAAGACGATCGGAATGGTGAAATAGTTAAACTGAAACTGTGGGGGTTTTCATCTTAGGACAGCTTTTCAGTGATATGCCTGAGAAACGCTGTAGGTTTTGTTTCTGGTGTCTAATGTGCAGTTATATATTAACAACTACAAGGAGAAGTATGGAGCAGAGCTTTATAATGTTTTGCTTTTGTCAAGTTTGTAATACTAAAAATCCAGTGCTTCTTGCTTTGTTTGCTGCCTCTGGACAGTGGGCTACTTAAAAATAGATTCTGAAGCATCTCTAAAAATGCGGTACCAAAAATTACAGTCTGTAATAGTATTGAAGACATGGTGAAATCTGAATCTTCATTTGGTAATTTTGAATAAATCTTAAATATTGAATGTCGTGCATGAACTCGCTTTATAGTGTTGTGTGGTTAATACCATAATTTTTTTCTAGGTCTGTTGAAGTGCCTGTTGTTTAAATTGCTGTAGTACAAAATCTGTAGTGAGTGGAAGAAAAAGTTTGTTCATGTTTCCTTCAAAATATATTGCATCAATTTAGATGTAATTGAATTGTTATTTATTTAAAGAGCTGCAACTGCAGTGTTTTTATAGTCTATTGAATAGTGAACCTCTGGAAAAGTCCTCATATTGAAATTGATTTTTTTCCCTCTCCTTTGAGCATGTTAATCCTATATATCTATATATATATAGATACGAAGAGATATCCCTGTACTTACCTGAGTTTCTGAAGCATTGGTAACTTAAGATGAACCAGTTTCTGCTTCATTTTTTGCACACTTTTGCTTTTGAGTGAGAAATTAACATTTTTCTTTGTTAAATGGATATATGCTCAAAATTCAAGATGAGTGCTCCAGTTGTAGCATAGGGAACAACCTCATTTTCAGTACATGTAGCATTTTAATACTGAAATGGCTGACTGTTCTGCACTTGACTATTCTTCTATGATTCAGTTCCAAGTGTACATATAAATGTTGGGGGGTTACTAATATGCAATAGCCAATGATAAGGAATGAAGCCTCACCACAATCAGCAATTTCTGAGATATTCTAAGTTTAAGAAACAGATACAAAAAAGTAAGCAAGCACAGGAAACAGTGAGGTTATTTATCTCTTGTGCTATTCAGTGCCAGGGACCATTTAAACATATCTGATAAAACTCAGTACCTTGAGCTGGTAGTGTATTGACAGTAGCAGAGCATCAGAAAGGAGAGTGATTTTTCCTATTAAATAAAACAGCCACCTCCTTTCTTCCCACATTGTCTGTCTCATGGTTACTGGTGGGGAAGGGCAGAATTCAAGGGATCTTTTTCCCCTCCTACCCCCCAACTGAGTTACAAATTAGGGAACTTGATGGAAAAAAAATCCAAGTATTTAATAACAGAAGACATTTACTCTTGTGAATTAATACTGTAACTGAGTTTTCAAGGGGAGGAATGACAAATTTGTGATAGCTATTTTAAAGTAATCTGTCTGGAGTTGCAGTGTTACTAGATTTCTGTCATTTGAAGTAAGACTCATATAATAGTCTTTGGCGGGTGTTGAATTCATCATTGTTGCGCTTATGTGTTTTTAAAAAGCTAAGATTTTACTTACAGACGAAGCTTAGGGCTGTAGGTAACTTCATCAATATATAGAAGCTGGCTTCCTAAATACGTATGCTTCTGGTTTGGGTGGGTTGTTTTTTTGTTTGTTTGTTGTAATTGTTGGTGGTTTTTTCCCCAAAGGAATAAGGGTGGAAAAATTGTGCTGGGCCTGATAATTTACTGGTTCTCATAGTTTAATGAGCACACTTGACTGAACTGACAAGAAATGGTTTCATTCCATCTTGGCCTAGTAAAAGCTTAACATTTTTCTTAAGGAGAACCTGAAGTCATTGTGGGAGATAGGTCTGGTAGGAAGTCTACCACTTCAAATTTTTAAAGCATGGAAGAAGTGGACATGACTTCTCCCAGTAAGCATCCTGAGAGACTTTCAAGGGGACAAAGAGAACAGTTCCATGCTGGCTGAGCCTCATTTTGGATGGGGATGGTCGTGATCAGTGACATTGTCCTTCTGTCTGTTGCATCTTTAAAGTTTCAAAATCAGTTTGTGACAGGATGCAGGGGTTTAGGAAGGGATACCTACAGGTTGCTGCAGATAGTGTAACTCCTCATTCTGCAGGAAAAAGAAAATGAATTGCTAAGTAAAGAACACAGCCCTTACCCAGGTGACTTCAAAGGAGGAGTCTTCGTCCAAGAAGGGGTGTGTCTGTAACCACAGGGGTTTGTCAGTGCAGTCAGTAGAATTTTTAAGACTGTCTTATTAAATACGTAGCAGTGTCGTGCAATGTAGAGGTTACATGATGACAGTGTGTGAACTAGTTCTTTTCAAGAGCTTTGCAGCAGTTGTAAAGTTACCTTATCACAATCCTGTAATTATGCCTTCCTTGGATTCTTCTAGATATAATTGCCTATCCTGAATATGTGGATGCATTTTTATTCCCTAAGAGATCTCCCAGAACTGACCCAGCCTTTTTCTGCCATCTTCACGTAGCATTTGATTTTATGATGTGCTACCTCTAGTAGTGGATTATGAGAGGGAGTAGATAAAAGGCTTCAGGTGATACCTATTGAAGTAACAGAAAGCCAACTCCCAAGATGAAGGAATGAATTCCACACCCAGAGCATCAAGCTTGTTGCAGCTGTCTCTTTGATCATAGAAAACATAGTATCTTGTCTCAGTGGATTAGTAGAGGCACAGTCCTTAACGCGATTGCGGTTCTTGGTTTCAGATTGATGTGTGAAATAAGGAAAGCTGCTAGAACTGTGAGGGGAGAAAAGGTGTGGATAGGCTTGTTAATTTTTGCATTTTTCCTTTGGAGCTCATTCTAAAAATAGCTGTGCAGAATGTTGCGTGGAGCTCAGCTATAAAGAAAACATATTTGAGTAATGCTTCATGCACTGAAGTCATCTGAACACTGATATTATTAATGATAAATGTTTGATCATTTGATGAAGGACTGTAGCACAGAACACTATAATGCTCCATGTTCTTTCAGGAACTTATCAGTCCTTGACTTTACTCCACTCTTACATGTCTGCTCTGCACTGTATTTATGCTGAACAAAATGAAAACAAAGAGGAGACATTCTCAGATTTGCTTCAAATCATTCCTGTATATAATGCTTTGCAACATCACAAGATGTTTGAGAATCATCCAGAAAGCTACAGACCAGAAGGAAGAAGTGATTCTGTGGCTCCTCAGTCTTTATGGATTTGCTGAAAGTGGTTCTCTTAGGTCAAGACCTTCCTGTTCAGGTTGTGAGAATGAGAGAGTGATGGTTTCTCTTCCCTTTCCCTGCTGTAGGAACTTTTTAGGTATTTGTTAGACACTTAGTGATTATTACATATTTGTGAAATGACTTGGCTGAGATGCTGGTTGGTGGCATTCACCAAATACATTGCAACTGACATTATCTGCTAGCCTGAAGAGGGATATATTACCTCTGAGGTGTGGAGGCTGGGTTGTATCCTTGTCCTCTTTTTTAGAGATCATGTGCACTCTTTCCATTGTTGAACCTTGGAGCCCATCAGGACATTTTAAAGAAATAGAGGAAGGTCCTAATTAATTGTTGTTGTTGTTTATTTACCTCCGTAAGTATCAAGTGTATGTCATAGAGTTTGTTTATAAGCTGGTATGAGGACATACAAATGTAGATTTATAAAGAAGAAAGTGCTGAATGGTTCTGAGGTTCATTAAATGGATCCAATGATTTCTGTAAAAGGATGAGGATTCAAGGCTCTCAGCCTTGAAATATGAAGAGGCAAATTTCTGCTTGAAATATGGAGAAGACCTGCAGGAAATCAGTGGCTCATGTGTATTGCTTTTTCCTCAAGCGTCTGATACTAGTCTGTCAGGACATGACACATGGCTAGATGGTCCTTTGGAATGGTGTGATACAGATAGTTTTATAAAAAGCTTTAGGAAGCCATTGTGACTTTCTAATTTGACTAAATATAAAGGGATCATTTATTAGAGGTTAAATTTGCAGAAACATAACATGCTTCCGACTTCGGTCTTGCTTCTCCTTTTGTGTTACTTTTTGTGAGGTCACTCACAAATGGAAATGACCAATTAAATACTACAGTCAAAAATAGTCTTTTATAATGCTTCAAATACATGATTTGTTTAAGCCAGACATCAAAATAAAATCTGTGGATCAAAATTGATGGTTACAAAAAATGAAGCAGAAGTCCAGTGATAGTTTTATTAAAAGTAAAATGCATCAATTAAATAAAAGCATAGTAATTTCCTTTCTGTAACAGAACCATGGCATTTTACTTTGCTTGCTTGTACCTCTGAACAACATTGTAATGGTGGTATTATTGCTTTCTCTTAGTTTGCAGAGAGGCTGAAACGCTGTAGTGTATCCCTGAGCAGGACAAGTCAGGAATGAGCCAGCCTTGGGAAGGAGGACCTGCTAGGAGGACCTAGCTGGAGACATCTGAAGAGAGGACATTTCAGTCTTGTGGCATGCTTCAGTAGAAATTATTCAGAAAAAGTAAGCTGTTGTTTTGTTAATGAACTTAAACATGTCAGCTCCTTGATGGACTGCTTAGTTGCAGTTAGAATTTGACCTGGAATTTGAAGTGTTTTTGTGTGAATTTGCATTTTCTTCTATTAGAGTCCAAGAAGGCCTGGGGTCTTTCATGTAGTTGTTACACATCACCTCTTCCATACTTCATGTATTGATGAAGACCCCATAGCTTAGAAATTAACTGTATTATTTAATATTAAAAGTAAAAACCACAGCAGGTGGGATCTCGCAAGATTTTGGACTAATTCCATCTCAGTTGGTTTTAGGCTATATTTATGTTAAAATGCAGAGTTCAGGTTCTTATTGTTCCCTTATTTATACCTGAATTGAGGATCAAAATACTTAAAATAAAATTATTTTTAGAATTATTCCTTGAGTTTATTTAATTTTTAGTCTAGTCAGTAGTCGAGTATGATTTTCCACGATGCCAGGAGTGTCTTAAAGGAAACCCAATCCTCCAAAAAATAGAGCTTTCTTATTTGAAAACAGTTCTGATATAAAGCCTGTTTTGACTGAATCTTGTTATAAAATATTACTATTCATTTCAGGAAAAATACTGTGTGGTCAGTTTTGTTAAATTCTTATTACCATGAAGTTGCAGTGGAAGTGCTTCCACAGCCATAATGTAGCAAAATAGCAGTCTGAGATGTTTGTCCTTGGTTCTGAAGGATTACCTTTTCAGTGAAAACCTATGTGTACATCCTACCACCTTATAAACAAACTCTGTGACCTAGATTTGGTATTAAAAATGTAAATTAAAAAAAAGTTTAATTAGCATCATGATTTAAAAACAAAAAGTGCGACAGCATCAGTGTAGTTGATGTAAATGTTCAAGTGCATAATTGTCCTGCATTCTGAGCACATGCAACTGCAGTTGTGCTTATCATATCAGAGTTTTATGTTCCTGGGTAGCACTTTCAGAGATAAGGGCTTGCTCCTCCAGCTCTATTCGTTTTATACAGAACATTTTCCTTAGAGTCATTAAAAATCAAATCGGAATTTCAAGAAAAAGCATTTACTCCTTTTCATATCCTGCATTATTATCTTGATCTAGTAAGGAATCAAAGATCCCTCAAATTAATGGGTGACCTATTGAGCACAGTTCAAATGTTAGCATTCTTTGCTTTTGGTGAACAGGTAGGAACTTTTAATTCTTCTTTTAGTTTACCTTGGGGTAAACTCTTTAGTTTAGCTCACGGTATCACAATTTGGTTTGTCAAAGTGCATGGCCTTTTTAATCCCTGCATTGTATTTTAATCACCTCCAAAATCTTAATTATGATAGGTGACTTGTATAGAAGTTACTTATCTACAGCCTGTTGTGATCTTTTCTTTGACTCTGAAAAAGATAATTTTATAAGGGATATTAAAGGAGAAGCATTCTTTTGTAAAACTATAGCATGGAAGTAAAAATCTCTGCTGCTGTGCTTTTTTGCACTGTACTATCTCATTATGGGAGCACTTGAAAATTAACTTTACCTCAGCCATGGTTGGCACAAATTAATTAATAAATGGATTTTTATTTCAGCTCTCCTGTTGTGAAATGATTGTTGGGTTGTGTTTGTGGCTATTCTGAAATCTCAACAGACTTTCTTGTCCCCTTTTTCTAATAAGTTTCTTAGTATAAACCCCTACATTTGCTATAGAAATCTGTCACAAAATACAGGCTCAGAAGTGTGAGGCTTGAAAAAGCAACTTGTTCACAACATTGTTAGAATGGATCTCACAGATGTGTGCTGTAAAATCACAGTTGCCAGCTGGTAGGTAATGCTGTGTCTATATCTGGCATGCTGATTTAAGAACTGTTGTGCAGATCGATCATTAATCTCAGAAAAAGAAATTCAGATATGAAACTGAAACATAGGTGAATACAATTTTGTGCTACTTTAGGAAAAAGTATTTGAGCTGTAGAGCTTTTAAAAGAATTATTCGATAAAAAAGGATTAAAGAGGCATTGTTCTTTCAAGAGGAAATTTTAGTGATAGAAGGGAACAGACAGCATAGAGTAAAATATTCTAAGTAAACAGCACATTATATATTATTGTAAAGATAAATATAGATACTGAAGATTTTTTTTAATCCCAGCATATATTTATAAGATTTTTAAAACAGTGGAAGCTTTTACAGTAATACTAGGCATTTTATCTTGAGGTAACACATTTTGTTAGAAATGTGTATAACATTAGAACAGGCTGTCCAGGGAGTCTGTGGTATTTCCATCCTTGCAGGTTTCAAAACACTCAGTTAGACAAAGCCAGAGTGGGTCTAATCTAGTGTTGGTGTTGGTGCCATGTGGAGCAGGAGACTGGACTAGGTGACCTCTAAAGGTCCCTTTTGGCCCACGTACTTGTGGTAGTTTTGCATGAACTATTCCTAGCTGCCCGTACAACAAAGACTACTTTCACTGAAAGGATGTTTTGTTGAATATCAGTCTTGAAGTTTCTTGGGAATTTTAAATTTAAAAAGGCACCTTTTTACGCCCCATTCCCCAAAGCCCATTCCCCTCCCTCATTTGGCGTCTGGTATTTGGTTTTGATTGTTAATAAGTAAAAGGAAAATTACCATGAAACAGATCGTGAAAGATTGCCATGGCAAAAATGTAGTTGAGAAGGCATTTGCATATTTAGGCTAGAATTTTTCAACTACTTAAATCCTACACAATGACAAAGTGATGTGATGCAGTTTTGCATTCCCTATTCTCTTCCAGTTACAAAATCATCTTCAATAACAGAAATGAGAAATGGCCTGAGAAAGTAAAGGCAATGACTTCACAAGCCAGTCAAGTCAGAGTTGTATGTCTTCTGCAATACACTGCTGCTTCTGCTGGTCTGCAGTGATCCCTTTCGAGAGGCACTTGAATATATCAGAGTTCACTTGATGTTTAAGGAAAAGGAGTCCAAGGTATCTTTTCAAAAGGCCGCCTCAGTTTTCAAATCTGGTTCTTTCTGGAGCCCTGTGGTTGTTCTTAGCTCACTTGGAGGGTGGTGTACCATTGTGCATGGAAACTAAGAAACAGAGTGGGGGAGTTCTTCAGCTGGGTGCTGCTGTTGTCAGCATATTTTCTATTGTGTAAACCTAGTCCGAGATACTGTTCAGGCAGTCCCTTAATCAAACAGATGATAACCTGTGGTCTGAAGAGAGATTAAGTTCAATTTGCAGCCACATCACCTCTTGAGGAAAGAACCATAATTTCTTTCAATTCTCTGTTTCCTGAGGAGGCACCAAAGTAACTGGTTGGCTAAAGGTTCATTAATCAACTCTACTTTAGGAAATGAACAGAAGAAATTCCAAAATTTGTTTTCTAACTTGGTATGTTAACATGCTGAAAATTAAACAGATAAAAGGCTGGTGATCAGCAGAAGAAATCTTCCCAGTACTCGGTGTAGTCTGCCACCTTAATTTGAAGTAAACATCTTTTTGTGTGGATATTGAGGTGAAATGTAATGTGAGGTGCTGGTTTAAGTTGATATAATAAACTGATACAAATTTCTTTGATCCTCTGCAGGATGGCTGGCTGTGGTGAAATAGATCATTCGATCAACATGCTTCCCACAAATAGGAAGACAAATGAGTCATGTACTAATGCCACACCTTCCCTGCAAGTCCCTGAATGTGCTATCTGTCTGCAAACTTGTGTCCATCCAGTAAGTCTGCCCTGTAAACATGTTTTCTGCTATCTGTGTGTTAAGGGAGCTTCTTGGCTTGGGAAACGATGTGCGCTCTGCCGGCAGGAGATTCCTGAGGATTTTCTTGACAAGCCAACCTTATTGTCACCCGAAGAACTCAAAGCAGCAAGCAGAGGCAATGGAGAATATGCCTGGTACTATGAAGGTAGAAATGGCTGGTGGCAGTATGATGAACGTACCAGCAGAGAGCTGGAAGATGCCTTTTCCAAGGGTAAAAAGAGCACTGAAATGCTAATTGCTGGTTTTTTATACGTAGCAGACCTTGAAAATATGGTTCAGTATAGGAGAAATGAGCACGGACGTCGCAGAAAAATAAAACGGGACATAATAGATATACCAAAGAAGGGAGTGGCTGGGCTGAGGCTGGACTGTGACACCAACACTGTCAACCTGGCACGAGAAAGCTCCGCTGATGGTGCGGACAGTACACTGACTCCAGGGGCTGCAGCTGTGCAGCCTCTAGCATCCATTTCTGTGAGGCCCCTACCAGCACTAGATGGTCAGCTCGTGAGCCCTTCAACGCCGTCACCTGACGCAAGCAATTCTCTAGAGAACTCTTTTGCCCACTTGCAAATAAATGGAGACAGTATGGCTGAAAGGAGTCACAGGGGAGAGGGAGAAGAAGACCACGAATCATCATCTTCTGGTAGAGTGCCGGCCCCCGACACCTCTGTTGAGGAGACCGAGTCGGACACCAGCAGCGACAGCGAGGACGTGTCTGCCCACCTTCAGCAACGCCCGTCCTCTGGTCAGCAGAGACACTTGAATGCTGGTGCAAGCCAGGCAGGAGCAGATAGACCAGGGGCAGGGGGTGGGGTGGCAAACACAAGTGTAAGATCTAGAAGGCCAGATGGACAGTGCACAGTCACTGAAGTTTAAATCTAGAGCCATGCGAAAAGAAAATACTCAGTTGTAATTTTATGTAAATTTTCTGTCCACATTGGCATTGCACTCAAACCTAGCAGCGTGTTTGGTGGGAGGGTGGGGTGAAGGGGAGAAAACAGATTTGGCCTGTTTTAACTTAAGTCTCTTAACGTGTCTCAGCTGGAAGACTGTTTAACTCTGGGAAACTGGGTTGTCCTGTTAATGGTTTGAAAGCTGTTTAGCAATGCCGAGTTTTCTTGAAAATGTCTTGTGTTTATTTTGTAGCATTTTCCCCTTGAAGATACTCTATCCCTTTTTGGCCAATGTATATCTACTGTACAACTTGAATTGTCTTCATTATCTGACTGTTGCATTAAGTGTCTTACTACTTTCTGCATGGATTGATGTACGAAAAGAACACTAAAGCTATGTGGAATCAGGCAAGGTATCAGGTGTGAGCAGGATGCTTAATTTAATGTGAGAAAATAGATGTGAGTTTGGAGTTAAAATGTGTTTTTACTAGACAAGAGCAATCATTTACCTTCTTTCAATGGAAATGTAAAAATGCTTTTAACTTGTGTTGCAAATCCTTACCTTTACACTCTCCATGGCTTTTTCACTGGCTTTGCCATCTAGTCCTTGTAGTTTTGTTTTTTGAGATCTTTCTTGATCAGTCTTGTTTTTGTTACAGAATTTATAATTTAATAAAACTACATTTTATCAGTAACAATCTCAGATATGTTTCCAGTTTAATTGAACTTTGCTGAAGGAATTTCCAAGAAAATTACCATAAAACAGCTTCCCATGTTAACCAAAAGGGAGGACTAGTTCTGAGTGGCATGCTGATATTCTTGCATCCCTAACTGGCTGTCTCTCCAACACAACGGTGTAGGAGTATCATCCTTTACTGAAAAACCATGAGTTGCAAGCTTAATACTCACACAGACATCTGAAGAGCTGATTAACTCACTTCACTGTTGATGGCAGGCAGAAGTGTCACACACAGCCTTATTTTAACAGCAGAAATGTTGAAATAAAAGAGTGTAAGTTATCAAAGTTGACCCTATAACAAAGGACATGGATATTAAGGATTATAGTGCTGTTCATCTGTTCATAGCCAACCTGGTGGCAGCACAGCAAGGGTAGCTGTACTTGTATTAGCAGTATAGGAGCTGCACTTCTACAGACTCCTGAATGTTAGAAGCCAGATCTTGAGAAACACAGCTTGTCTTTTCTCTCTCTGGCAGTTCTTTTCTTCTACATTTTTTCAGATTCAGAAACTGCATCAGTTGATTCCGGACTCAGTCTTTAAAATAGAGCTAATTAAACTCCAATTCTTAGTGCATCTCAATAGAAAGGGAGAGTAGCTGATACTTAGGTACTACTGATCTTAAGATGAAGGTTGCTTTAAGCAAACAACCACTTGAAGGGAATTAAAAGGGCTGACTTCTAAAAATGGTAGATTTAAACTTCTATAATGTTCTTCTTAGTGTAATGATGGATGACACATCTGATCTTGGACAAAGCTGTGCACCCATCCCCCCTCTGCCTACAGGTGAGATCAGTGGGTCAGGAAAGTGCAGACAAGACTAGGATGGAATAAGGATTTCACTATCATCCTCCAGTCCCATAAGGAAATAAGCCAATTACATGGACTTCAGGAAGGAAACTGGATGGAATGCTTTTTTTCTCCCTTAGTTGCTAGCTGTCTTATTTCTCTGATTTGAGTTAGTGGCTCTAACCAAAGAATTCCTTTGTGCTGCAAAAGCCTTCACTAAGAACATTTCAGCTATGTGCACACACTTCATATGAGGGTATAGGTTGAAAAAAGCAAGAAACGAAATAGAGGAACATGACTCACTATATACTTAATTTTAGGATTTGCAGCCCAGTCTACAAATAATTCTATCCGTGATTATCCTTGGGGTTTTTGACCCAAGTAGAGATCCAGCCCCTCACCTGTGCTGCTGCTTTTGGGTCCTGTTGGCTGACTGCAGCTATGAAACACTAAAATCAGTTAAAGTAAGGCTGGTGAGAACTTAATAGCCAGCCATCAGAATAGTAAATGCTCTCCTCAGGTCAAGCTAGGGAAAAGTAGTAACTGATAATTCCCATCTTATATTTAAACTATTATTTTCATTAGGAAATGTGTTCTCTGTCCATTTTAGCAAAGCCACAGCCACACTGCATTATGTGGTTGACTATAATTCCATGCACTAAGTGATTTTCAACTTGTATAGCATTGGCAGAGAAATGCACAGTGGAGCAGAAGGGAAAATGAAAAAGGAAATTTAAATACTATAAAATTTACAGCATCTCCTCATTTCCAGAACAGATAACCACAGACACAGGAATCCTCTTTCATAGCTAAAAAAAATATAAATCAGATAGTGAACCAAGCATTCTACAGAACACCTTGCTTATCTAGATTGACCATCTGGTAAATATATTTCTATCAGCAGCAAATAAGATAGAAGTACCTGTATTGCTAAAAGTGATCTCCAGTATCCAACCTTTACAAACTTGGTACAGAATTCCCACTCCCATTAAACCCTTGGGTTTTCTCAGTACACAGAGGAAAAACAAGATAGACATTTCACAATGTAATAGGAAACTTGGTTTGCTGAGGAGGAAGCTGGCAAACTAGCCCCTAGGAAGTACAAAAGCTGGGATGCTATTTAATTAGGAGACTGAGACTGTTCCTAATTTATTCTGCACATTGTTTGTTTTTAAGCCATTTCAGAAGGGGGAAAAAAACCCTGAGATGAAGCTTGACATCTTTAATAATTGTAAAGAAAATACAAACATTTATCAACTACTGGTTGAAGGTATTTGTCACCTTAAGATTATAAGAAAGTATTCTGTAAAATAAAGCGTTTAGCTTTCAAATGGGATTCCATTTCATCTCAGTCTGGAACTCTCATCCTAGCACTCATGGTAATTTAGCTAGGCTGGTTCTTGTATGAAGGACTCTGCTTACTTTTAGAAGAAAATAAACCAGAGAATATGGTATTAGACTATTCACAAAATCCTTGATCACAACCTGTTAATGATCTTCAGAATGTCCTGTACCTATGCTTGGTATATTTATCACATTAACAAAATGGGTTTCCATAACCCTCTCTGAAACTGTTCTGAATGTGTCTTGGTGTGTCCTGGTTAATTATTTGTCCTGTTTTCTTAAAAGCAAGCATTGGCCTTTGATACAAATCAGAGAGGGTAGCTAGGGAAATACATTTGCTGAAATGAGAATTAAGCTCATTGTCTATAAATGAAAATGGAAAGAGATCCCCCACAGGTGTACTTACCATTCACTAACAGCCAGCACAGATCTAGTTCAAAATGTGAAAGAAACCAGATTCTGCCTTTGTCCTACAATCTCTTCCCTATCAAATTTCTATCCACTTAGGACCCTAAGATACTAAAGAAAAAAGATTCAAGGGTCTTAGGTTCTAATAAATTTTCACAGCAATTTAAAAAATAATAACAGTATTAGTAATGGCACATTCATTCTTGCTAAAAGCAGACATTACCAGTTGCCCTTTAAAACTTTTTTTTTTTTTTTTTGACTCACAACAACATTATGTGCTATTGCTTCAAAAAGCTGGATGCATATGGACTGGAGTGTGCCTTGAAGGTTCAGTGATGCTGCAGTCTGGGATCCTTCATGAGACTTGAGAAACTTTGTGAAAAGCAGAACAGCTTCACTACTAAACACTCAAGTGCTGCCTCATTATACTAAAGCATTCACACTTGAGAAGTAACGGGTTTGAAGTTCTTTAGGGCATGGGAAAGAATCCAGCTACACAGGAGTAACAACTGGGCTACTGGATAAAAAAATAGCCAGGGGAAGAAAGGCACAACCCAAAACACTACTCTCTTACCCATGTTCTCATTCCTGTCTCTTCTTTAACCTGAAAGGAAAAATTGACCTTTATTTTTGGGGAAGAGAGATTTTAAATCTTCTTCCATTAGCACTTCAGATAATAAGGCAAAGGTGCAGGATCAACAGGGTGGAGGTAAGTCCTTATCTTCTCTGAGCTGCCAACTCAAAACACATCCTTTTCCTCAGTTTCCTTTGTTTGCTTCTGGCTATATTTATTGCTGTGAAAACCATACAGTAAAACATCCCCAGCAGATCACAGAATCTTCTTGAAACCTGCAGAATCTTAACAGGCAGTCCAAGCCTAATTTCCAACATTAATTTGTCCCCATGTCCTCAAACGTATGTAGTTACTTCACTGTCTAAAACTCTGGACTCCTGCCACGCTGTAGAAATTGTAATGTGGACTTCCATCCAAGATACTGCCTTCTTTTCTTAAGGGAGCTCGTTCCATGATCTCGAGCTAGTTATGCCTGGTCAGAGCAAGAATACACGTCAGTGGCACACAGCCCAGAGCTTCCTTCTTTACGTGCCCCCACAGAGTACTTAGGTCCTTGGCTCATATCTCAGTCCCAGCTGGATTTAGAGACAAGTGCATCCTAACCAACAGTACAGGAAACTCTCAGTCACAGATATGTCTGTATGGTTTTGCTCTCACAGATGTTTATTTTTAAAGCAGGCACTCTGTGTCAGTTTCTAATTTCTAAAGGGAAAACTTTCCCACTGAGTTATCCAATTACTTGCACAGTCACTGGCATGAAGTGAAAACTGAGTTCCAAACCTATTCTAGTCAGCCCAAATATACCCTACCAGTAAAAATGCATTGAAGAATGCATTTTTATAGGCATATCCAGTCACATCTTACCAGAATGCTGAAGTATTCACATCATCCAGTCACCTAAGGACAAGCCATTTCAGGGCATGATACATCATGCCCTTCCAAGATTTCAACTAGATTCTGTGTAAAGAACCAGCCCAGCAGCTTTGCACAGGTATAGGATATAGGATTGTGCAGATGCATGTGTGGGTAGTTGATTCCTTGAGCAGTGAGAAGACACCAAAATACATTTAAAAACCTGAATCAGTGATAGTGAATGAGTGCTAGAAACTTCTTACTAACTCAAAGCTTCTCTTGTAAAAGCACCATTAAAATTGAAGGATATTTTCTCAGCAATTACACGAAAAACTAACTAGAATGAAAAAGTAAAAGCTATCCTCCCACTAGTAATCATCTTTTCCAAGCTGTTAAAAGACACTGGTCTCATGTTGGGGAACTCGTATTTTGCAGCTTTAGACGCACCTGTTCTGCAAATGAATAAACCTTGTAACTTTCAAGTAATTGATTTCCACACTAGTTAAAAAAAACAAACAAGCAAACAAACAAAACACCAAATAACATAATCTTCAGCCTCATTCCAAATGAATTATAGTTCTATTTTCAGCACAGTATTTACCTTTACATACTAATTTCACTAATCTCGATTCAGTGGATGATTAGGACAGTAGAGAATCTGCCCGGGATTTCTCTGTGCTTGCACACCAAATCTGCCTGCCTGACCTAAATGGCAGGAACGTTAATGCCATTTCAAATGGACAAGTCCTTAAACGATTCCGTTTAATGGCTGCTGTACTGAAAGCTTTGTTTGCAAAAAAGGTCAAGCCCATTTCTTACGCATAAACCATCACTTATGTTTTGGTCTTCTAACCAATGCCTGCAAATTGGCAGGCCCACCCCATACAGTTCCAAAAATGTCCTTCTCTGTCCTTAGGGCGGCTTCCAGTGGGAGCTCTCTTCCTGCTGTCACCACCTTTTTCACAGCCCGAACCACAGCGGCCGGACCGTCTGTGTACTGGCTCAGCCAGGCCCGGGCCTCTCCCAAGGCTGCGCTTTCGTCTGAGGACGGCAGCGTGTCCTCGGCCAGCCGCAGGCTCCGGGCCCTCTCGGGGTCCACCCGGGCGGCCCCTCCCAGCAGCTGCAGGGCTGCGCCGCTGCCCACGATCCGCACCAGCCGGGCAGCTCCTCCCCAGCCTGGCACCAGGCCCATGTGCTTGTGGACAAACCGAATTTCACTTCCCGGCGTCATCAACCTGTCAGTGAAAAACACACAGAGGTCAATCCATGCACTGGCTTTTGTTTTCAACTCGATGGCTTTTAATTTTCTATTTTGTCCTTCCCTCTGCTTCCAAAGGCTGATACAACTTGACAGCATGCTCATTACAGTCAGAGCTGGACTATCTTAATTTTTACATCACATGGTGCCATAACTGCAGCTTTTGGCTCTTCCCAAAATTAGATACATCTGCTGCTACAAGTAAAGATTCTTAGTGCCCATACTGATACCCCTAGTCAGTTCTAGAAAGTGTAGAAAACAGAACTGCAGACACAGGATGTTACATTTATTCAGTGTGGCACTGCCCTGCTAATTCATGCCTAAACCAAGAGGGTATTGGGTAAAACCCAAGCAAACTAGTGTACAAAACATTTCTCAAGAGGTTGGATGTGGTCTTAGTACTGATCTGAACTGAGGAGGTTCTGTCAGCACCATGGTGATTACAGCACAGGTGGGGCTTTTTTGTTCCATATTTTAGAGGTCCATGTGAGTTTGATTTCTAATTCCTCATTACAGAAAGAAATCAGGATGGATGCTCTACTTATGGCTCACAATGCACAATAGAATCGCTTTCTATTTATGCTTGCAATGTGTAATAGAATTGCTCCCCTCTACAAGATAACATTCCTCTTTCCAAAGATGTCACATCTTTCTTTTCTAGGCTTCTTTTCTACAGCTTCTCACGTCCTTTACTAAGAACTCATTCTAGGGGCTCATTAAGCAAGCTCCCTGGAGGAACTCTGCTGCAGCAGATTGTCCTGTCTTCACACAGTGGTCACACTGACACACTTGAGCTTAGTGGAAAAAACCTCTAGAAATAGAAACACATAGAAAAGATGCACAGAAACAGACCAGTATTTGCTCTTTCTCAAAGTGATGTTTAGCAGTGTGGTTGCTTGCTGCTGATTGTAAGGCAAAGGATGGGAATTACACTTGTGAAGTAAATTAGCTTCTACTTCAAGCACTAATTGGCTTTTTGAAGACAGATCTTGTAATACTGAGGTCTATACACAAGTCTGTTTCCTAGCCATGCAGTTTTTTCCATAGTGAAAATACTGACGTGAGCAGCTTTGAAAGGGGAAATAAAAGGAAAAATTTAAAAAATGCAACTACTTCTAGGAACTCACTGTTCTCAGATCTGATTAGTTATTGTTAATTGTAAGTTTGCTTGGTTGCCTTATTCTTAACCAGAGCACCATCAGCATTCGTGCCACACTGTACAGCATCAGAATTGAAGAGCTTACGCTTTATCCCAGATCCAACACAATGCACAAAAGCAACAGCTGACGGGCCAGATTGCATGAAAGCCTTTTTGTAGAGATAGCAGGGGAAGGTTGTGTGACAAAAGGAAGAAAGCAGAGTATTGCAGGGGAGGAAAGGCTTTAAGCTAACATTATCAAGTGCTTCCCAGACCCAGCAAATCCCAGGGAACTCAGGTCTCTTTTCACGAAAGAATGATTCTGCAATGTTCCAGAACTCCTTTACTGGCTCAGCTTACTCTGCAATTTGCTCACACCCAGTGTCTCACTGGAAAAGCAATAATGAAAACATTATTAAGGGTTTAATTCTAGCTGTGCTGAGTGAGGCACTAGAAAAGAAAGGGTCATAGGCAGCTGGGCATCTGATGCTAGACAACCTGTAGGCAGTCTCACAGGACAGCCACCACAGGTCAGGGAGGCCATGTTGCACTTGTATATTGGATCTGAGATTGCTTCAGACAATGTTTAGTATGTGACAAGGGCTCTGTTTCCCTGCAGTCTTCACTCCCCGCAGAGAAAATGGAACCAAACACAATGAAAGGAAAGTAAACCACTGACAGCTTGACTCACAGAGAGACTGTGAGGCTGCAGCTTCCAGAACTTCACTGGTATTCACCTCTTCCCACCACACTCCTTTGAATAAGCTCCACAGAAAAAACTGAGATAAGTGGTAGTCAGTGGAAGGTTTAACTGTAGTATTGGACTGCCTTCAGGCTTAAGAAAGGTATCTTTGGTTTTTCAGACTTTTCAACTATGAATCCTCTCCTGAAGTCACACCATTTCTTACGGAGACCACCCATTATACTCTCTGTTAGATTTATCACTCACTTGCAGTCCCCATGGCCCAGGAAGCAATGGAGACCTGAGCTCATGTCTGAAGAGGCAGAAGCAGCTGCCAAGCCAGAGATCAGCCTCTGAACGTCACCAGCTGCAGCCTCGCATACATATTTCCCTTTTTATTGTAAGAAAGAATTGAGTCTACCTTCTGATACATGACAGATCTGATCTCCCATTAAAAGAATGTATGTAAGAAAAGCACATCAAGCATTACTTAACATAAAGAGACAGACAGGAAAAAGTTGGAAAGACCAAAGTACTATTGCTGAGCTGTTTAAACCTTATTCATCTAGTACTGGCCCTGCCTGAGACGAAGTAGTAGATGAATACAAAATTAACCTTGATTTCAACAGTATGCCTGTTCTTGTCTTTCACGGGTAAGGAATTAAGGTCTGGGTCCCCTGTATCACAGGGGAAGGTCATATTGCTAGACTCCTACACATATGCCTTCCCTGCCCTAATAAAGAAAATCTGTTGCATGACAGTACTGAAAAAATATTTATTCAATGTAATTAATGTACAAAGTGACAGAAGACCTTATAGTAAGCAGGAAACATCCTTCAGTAAGGACAACATCCTTCAGAAATGTGAAGGGTAGCAAAATCCTCAAAAATTAAATTTGAAATAAGAGGTTAAGGTAATATAAACCCCAAAGTGCAGCTGAAACCTTCTTTGAGAACCTTTTATTTCCATGTTACAAACACTACAACCCCCCCAGGAAGAAAGCATAGTCACCATGGGCCACATCCAATTTTGTGTTAGTCATCTAAAGCAAACGAGCTACAGCAAATGTTCCTGCTGTACATTTTAAAATGTTCTCAGCTGCACTAAATGTTACAAATCCTCCCCCTCTGATCTGAGGATTCATCCATTCTGCGACATCTCATTGCACCCACAAACAACTGACTGTCACATTGCATCTCATCACATCACTGGCGATGCACGTGAGAAGAAACCTTGTTTGTTATTAACATTGCAGCCAAACAAATCCCACCCTTATAAAGGTGCACTTGGTCCCCAAAGGTAGCACTTGCTGTGAGCTAACAGCTGTGCTTTCCTTTGCTAAAGTATTTCCCAGCTACCTGAAGCCAGAGCATATACAATAAAAGCTGAAAATGCAAACAAAAATATACTTTCTCAATTTTTCATACCTGCTTATTATAAATACTAGTGTTAGTGAGCTGTTCCAATGGGTATAATCAGTTCCTTGGCAGAACTATGATTATATTAAGATTTGTGCTGGCCCTTACCTCATAATTTCCTGGACTGCAAGGTTTGAGTTATATTCAGCATTTTGACAAGGCAAAGGTACTAATCAAGTTTACTAGGGAAGGACAGATACCACCCTCTATTTTATGCTTTTTAAAAGCTCCTACAACTACGCTTTTGAAAGCCATTATAGGAAAAAAAGACACCTAAAACATTATATGCGTTATCAGCAACCTGAATTTTGTTCCTGTTCCCAGTTTGACTCCCAGTGTCACATAAGGACACAGCTCCTGATTTCCGATCCTCCCCTTTTAGTTGGCTGAGACTGGCACGCCATGGTGGGAGGCAGCCGGCACCACACAGTGCTGCAGCACCTGGTTCCCAGCTATGGCTGTACCCAGACACGGCAGCCAGAACTGCAGGAGATGACTTTTATCTCCCCCACAAAAACTTTGGCACCCTGCTCTCAAACCACCAATATTAATGTAAATAATAAACAGAACTTACAGCTTTGGGTCCCAGTAAGTTCCCTCACCAGATCCTCTACAAATTTCAGTAATGCCTATCTGCGAGGTGATTGAATCAACACAAAGTGGAAGCTTTTCCAAAGAGTCAAAGGCCTTGGAGTACAATTAAAAGATATCCATGATTTTAGCATGCTGTAGAGCAAGAAATAATAATAAATCTTCAAGTAGAACTACATATTTTGAAAAACACAGACTCAGGACACCGAGACAGATAAAAAGCAATGTCTGTAGTCAGCCACACACCCATGCTGGCACAAGCAGATGGGGAGTGTGGGTTATGGTCAGTTCATCACATGTTGTTTCTTCCTCTGCCTAGGGAGAAGAGTCCTTCTCTGCTCCACTGTGGGGCCTCTCACACAGAGATAGTGCTCTGCCAACTTCTCCAGTGTGATTCACTCTTCCACAAGGTGCCATCCTTTAAGAACAGCCTGTTCCAGTGTGGGTCCACAAGTCCTACCAGGAAACCTGCTCCAGCATGGGCTCCTCTCTCCACAGGTGTACAGGTCCCTGCAGGACCCTGCTCCAGCATGGGCCTCCCACAGGTTCCTCTCTTGGGCATTCACCTGCTCTGGTGTGGGTCATCTCTAGGGGCTGCAGGTGGATCTTTCCATCCCCATGGTCCAACATGGGCTGCAGGGGCACAGCTGCCCCACCATGGTCTGCAGGGGAATCTCAGCTCTGGCACCTGAAGCACCTCCTGCCCTCCTCTTCCTCCTCCTTCTCCACTGACCTTGGTGTCTGCAGGGCTGTTGCTCTGACATGTTCTCACCCTGCTCTTCTCTGGCCACAATTACTTTTTGTAATTTTTTGCAGTAACTTTTCTCTCCTTTTTTCAGATATGCTATCACAGAGGCATTACTATAATTCCTGATAGGCTCAGCCTTGGCCAGCAGCATGTCCATCTTGGAGCCAGCTGGCATTAGCTCTACCCAACATGAGGGAAGCTTCTGGCAGCTTCTCAGAGAAGTTGTACCTACTGCTACCCCTGTAGGTACCTACTGGTATCCCAGTACCCCTGCTAGCAAAACCTGGCCATACAAACCCAAAACACCACCCAAACCACGTGCACAACTATTGCAGGCACAGGAAAAAAGAGCTGTTAAAGAAAAAAAGGAAGCTACTAGGAAAATGGTAACAGAAGGAAGGTTATCAAGAGTCAAAAGCTTGTTTTAACCAGCAAAGAACAGAAGAACAAAGTTGATGTACAATGCCACCAAACATTTTGCCCAACATGTATGCCTTTCTAATACACTCACCAATACGGCATCAGCTTAATTAACTCTTTTTAAATTAAGTAACAGCAGTGTTATGCTGACACATAGCCAAAAGAGCTTTTTAAAATACACACTGCTGGGGAGTGCAAGTTCAAGAGTTTGTTGAGAGGTCAGGTATGACATTATCTGCAGATGGTGTTTATCATGCAAGTCGAACTTCCCTTGCCAGGAGGACATGAAAATTTAATGACCTCGCTGGCAAGTGGACAAAAGCTCATGTGTAACTGGTTTAGGACTTTGTAACTTTTCTAGGTGAGTGCTACAAGGGAAATTCACAACAGCAGCAGCTTTCACATGCATGCTGGACCTTAAGTGAGCAAGAAAGCCAGTCCACTGTCTACTTCTTCCCTGTTTACCAGTTGCAGCTTCTCAACACTAAAAATACAATCCCTGTCCCACCACTTCACGAGCAAATTGCACCTCATAATACCACTCCATTGACCTCAGCATCCCAGGGGACAGACACAGCAGATCCCAGTATTGATGGTGGGCTCCTGAAGCAAGTGAATGGAACTCAGGCAGCAGAGTTACACAGGTACTATCTGATATCTGATCTCACTTCTCTTGCTGTGGAACACAAAATCCAACAAAAATAAAGTGCTGCTCTTACACACAAAGTGCTGCTGAACATATGTAGTGATGGTATGTTTTTAGTCAACTAAATTGTTACAATACATGAAAACAAAGCAAGAGAGAATTGTGATTGTTGAATTTATAGCATCAGAGCAAGAAACAAACTACCCGTTCTTTTTTATCAGCACAGCAAAAGCCTTGATTTCGGATTAAACAGAAGTCCTTTATTTCAGGTTGGTTCAGTGCACCACATAAATCAAGTAATCTTTTCTAGGCTGCATTCTAAGCTTCTTAAATAGGGAGGAAAAAAAAGGCAGCTTTAAAGTGAATGGCTGAAATGCAATAAATGTTCAGATAAGGCAGAAATGGATAGTTCGATGTGAAAGCAATTCTGTAAGAGAGAAACATCACCTTTGCTGCAAATGCACCCAGATAATTCTGTAGCTTCAGTTCCTTGGCTCAGGCAGGGATACTAAAGGATCATGCCAGAGGCAAGTGGCAGCTCTGAAAGCTGGACCATAAGGAGAAATTAATTGGGACTGCAAATACTGTTAGCCTAAGGTTTGGGCAAAGATAATCTCTTAAGCAGTCAAGCACTGTGGAACTTCACACCACTTTGAACAGTTCATGTAGCACATACCAAGAGGTTTGGAATCCTCTAAGCTCACTGCCTTCTCCCCATTTTCTTTAGCATGGCATATGGATTTGCAAGGTTTAACTTGTACCTAGCGCTCAATCCACCTGCAGTATTCCAAATGTGAGAGTGAGAAAGATATTCCAGATATCATGTACTTTCCCATTTAATATGTCTTATACCTGCTCTCCCCACCATGGAAAGACAGATATTAAAGCATGTGTGAGAAACTACAGAACTTCCTTAGCAATAAGACACAAATTGTTCAGGCATTACATATGAATGCTCCTTGGCAACTGTTGCAAAACTAATCCCTACCTTCTCTGGAATGTTTAACAACAAAAGTAATTCCTGAGTACAACCTCGAAAACACAACCTGAATATGAACTACTGCCTTGATATTTTCACAAAGCCACAGAGAGCCTGAAATGACTAAAGGTAAGGCTGCAGTCTGTGCCTGCAGAGAGCTGACCTGGAAACCTAAACACCAATAAGTTAATTACATGACAACATTGTGTTCTGGTAGTGACAACTTGTCTCGTGTAAGCCTTGTTCAATATTCCAACACACAAGCCTTCCACAGTTATTACAGAAACTCATCTTAAAACAACAAATATGAACCAGTCATTTTTGCAGTAAAAATTAATTTTGAAGCAGCAAGGTACTGTGGGAAGAATATTCTGCAGAAGAAATATGCAGTACTATACTAAAATAATTTATCCAGTCAGCGAAGTTGCTGATAAGCAGCTTCCAGTCCTTACTTCAATTTTCATGACAGATGTTTTTAGAATTAGACCCTTAAGAATAAGAGTCTCCTCCAAAAAGCAAGCTGAGACTAATTAATCCCTCTCTGTCTATCCAGTGCAGTGTCTCAGCAGTCTCTTTCTCAGTACACCATCAAATAACTACCTAGATACTCTGTAAGGGGATTAGCTACACAAAATGGCTACAGATTTTTCTGAAAGTCATCTTATTACATCCTCAATCACAAAAAAAACTCACCCTAGGTTTTTTTTTTTAATGTTAACAAGTGGATTCATCCTGAGAAGAGTTATAATTTCACTCACCTTCCAATCTCACTTGATTAATTGGATAGATTTTTGAGAACCAAAAAGACACAGATCAAACATTTAATCAATAACTCCTTGCTAATTCTATTTAGCAGATTTTTGGACTGGAGCACTGCAGTGAACATTGGCAAGCCATAACTGTTACATGCTTTCCCAACACAGCTTGCTAGTATTAATTCCCTCTGCATCTCTCCCATATCTTCTTTCTCACTGAGAGTTTCTCATGTTTCTGCCCTATGCAGAGAAATAATAAGGCAATTAGATATTGCAGCAGTTGCTACTTCAGACCTGTGACAGCACAAAGTGAGACTTCCAAAGTTAAAATACTGTAAAACCTATAAAAGTAAGGATTTTTGATGGTTTGTGCAGACCACTATGGCATCATAAAAGTAAATGCCCCCAAAAGTTTGCTCTTTTCAAAAATCCTTTAGTCACAGATATTCACCTGACAGATGACTAAATGGTAACTACTAAAGAACACAAAAATGAAGACAAAGTAGTTTAAAGATAGTCTGGGGGAACTGCATGCCTTGCGCTTATCTTAGATACAGTTGCTAAAAGATGCCCAGCAATTCCAAGTTTCAATAGGCTAAAAGAAGACTGTGCACATTAATAATCTTTCTGTTTATCAGCTTTAATCCATAACCTTTTCTACAAGAAAGCAATGGAAAGAAGTAGGTCCAGCTACTATTTTAACAAGTCCATCAGAAAGTCACCTCTCTCAAATCCTTTCAGTGATTTAAAAACACTCCAACAATTAAAATCACAAAACAGTATACCTTCTTTATTTAAGGTTTAAATAAATTAAAATAATACCCAAGAAAAACGAAAAAGCAAGCCTCCCAAGTACAGAGTGTTCCAGTCACACTCTAAATCACAGTGTCAAAGGAGTGGGCTCGATGCCATCCTAAGAAATTTCACTAACACAAAAGCTAGCTTTTCTCACAGCTCTTCTCAAATTGCTGTACAGAGACTATATGGACTCTTATTTATAGTTACTGAATTATTTTGTAACACTCTTAGTGCATCCATTTTCCCCCCACTCACCACAAAAGCTAAGAATCAAACTTTACACAAGTAGCCCAGAAAATTCTCACATCTCCCTAGCATATATTGCCTTTACCCCCCACCTTTGCTGTCCTCCAGTAAGATTTTCCAATGTATTTTATGGAACTCTAAGGATCAGGGTAAAAATCAGATCAAGCAAATAGACTCCTAATTACAGAAGTATTTTCTTAAATAAGAGTTAACATTCTTCTGAGTTGTCTGGGAAACCTGAGGGCGCTTCCCAGAGGGGAGCAAAGGGGCCTAAACAATGAGAATTTAATTCTTCAAAGGAAGCCTTAAAACAGTAATTTATAACATGACTCTATCACACTTTCTCACATCACCCAGTCAAATAAAATGCAGATGAACAAATGACAAAGACATACTTTCATTTAGAAGCCCAAAACATTTGGTTGATGCTAAAATTCTGAAAAGTGGAGTCTTGAATCTAAAAAATGAAATATGAAGCAAGGGACAAGGATTAGAGGAAGAGTTGGAACACTGGGACACCAGTGCAGAAATTGTTAAACAGACATGAGCCGTTTTAGGAGGAATGTGGTCTCTAGGAATAAACAAGAACTTAAAGTGTGGATAACCACCACCTATTGCCCAAATATTGGGATAGTCAATGTAAAAGGAGCCTCCAAAATCAACAAAGTCAGCTCAAAGGGGCTGCAAGATTAATAATTCTAAAAGAAGCCATTCCAGGGAAAAAGCACAAAAATAACACTGTTACTAGAAAAAGATCCCTTGGATAACCAGAGGTAAATTATAATAGGCAGACACAGAGAACTACATGTCCCCAAAAAAAGAGCATCTCATCAGTAGCAAAGTCTGCACTCAGAAAAATCGAGAAAAGGCCCATCAACAGTACAAGGGAGATCAATAAGAGAGAAGACCTTCTGGGAGAGTGCCCTGAAGACCCAGATTAAAACTGATCTAGACATGATTATGTAAGAACAACTAGAGAAGTAAAATAGGGTCTATTTCTTAAACACTTCCCTGATCTAAGGAGAGGGGCTAAAAAAGGGCCAGAAAGACCATTAGTTTGAGAGAGGGATAATAAAAGGAACAAAACATGGGGAAGGACTGCTGCTAATACCCTTCAAGGGGAGTAGTACAGTCTCAATCAAGACAAAGTAGGTAAGGTCTCCCCAAAGTCTCCTGCAGGTGATGTCTGCTGTCACACTGGCTGCCTTCCACTCAAAGTTTCAATCTCATTCTGGACCAGAATCTCCCAGAAGTCAGCTACAGATGGAGGCTCACACAGCAGACCTTGATTAGGGGGGTTAAATCTAATTTTTTACCTCAGGCTTGACACTTTCTCACTCATGGCTTCACAGAAGCCAGAGAGAAAAAAGCAGGCTATAAAAAGCTACATTTCTTCTAAAAGGGATAAATGAAGCTGGGTATTGGAAATTGCAGAAAGACATTTTCTGCAGTAGGAATAAAAAATTGAATTAGATAGCAGATCACAAGGCAAGAAATAAGGGCCCAAAAAAAGCATGATTGATTAAAACTCCACAAGCAGTGTTAAAAGAAGATGAGCCTTTTTATTTTGTTTTCCCCTTCCCAGTAATTTTTCAATAAACTGACAGGAAAGAAAATCATTTGGCCAAACCACAAAGTGAATCTGCCCCATTTTCCAGGTTGATACTTCTTTAGGCTCCCATGCAATGGCCACAGATTCCATCCCCACCATGGTGCTGGGGGTGGGCAGCACCATGCAGGAGGGCTCAGTGGAGATGGGGACAGGGCTGGCCAGAGGGCTCTTGCAGCCAGGCCGTGTGTGCTGCACACACACATTGGGTGGCCCCTTCTTCTGCAATGTGACATTTTAAAAGCTGTCTGAGCCACACATCACTCCCTCATCCTATCTTGTGCCTAAGCATCCAAGTGAGCTTAATATTTTCAGAGAACAGCAGAAAAGGTAAATTAAAAGGTCTTTCCTAGGTAGGAGAGACAAACTTATTACAGTGACACAGTCAGCAATAAAGACTGCCCTGTCCACAGGTGCTGCCTTGGACCTGTTTAACACCCTCTCTGTGCACACTGGAGAGGAGCCAGCAGAGTTTTACAAAGGCTTATTGAACACACAGGGCTCAGATCACAATTTAAGAAGAATAAAGATAGTTACACTGGGGAGCTCTAATTCCCTTGAACTGTGCAGTACAAACTAAAAATGGCATGAATCACCCAGAGCCATAAAGTTGGACTGATGTCCCATCACTCAAAATGCAGTGCCTGGATCCTCCTTACCACCTGCAGATGTTACAACAGCAATCCATTGGCTACTGCCCTATTTCTCCTCCCTGCTAATGACCAATATCTTATTAACACTCTCTTCTTCTAATTACCAGTTATGACCATATTTGAATTACCCTGGTGTCAGTGGGTCCCAGGCACCTCAGTTACCATACAATCATTTTCAGAGCAGTTTTTATCTTGTCATAGCACTTCGGCCTTACCCATGAAGCAGGTTTTAGCTACTCTTTACAGGCTGCCAAAGCCTCTGCACAAGTGAGTGAATGCCAAAATAATGCTCACAGAAAAATTACTCATGTTGAAAATCTGAAACATTACATGAGTCTTTCCTTCCCAAAAAAGAAATTAGACCTATTTGAATTCTGTTCAAGCAAACATTTTCAACAACAGATATGCCTTTTAGACTAAAGCAAAAATTTCTGTCCGGAAAGATCCAGTGAATATTTTACCAGATTCTCTGATGAAAAAGATCACCTGGAGGCAAAGGTGTTCCACTATAAATTTTTAGTCAAATTTAAATGACAGTATTCCTCTAGAAATAAATAAATAAATAAAAGTACAGTGGAGCTTGTTTTCAAAGAGGACATATTGCATTTTTTAATTATGCGCACACTTTCATGCAGCATATGCAAACCATGCTCATAACTTTGGCTTCTCACATCTTTTTTTTCATCATGTATGTTTATCAAAACCATAGAAAACAGAACAAAATTCTCCCAGACCAAATTCAGGAGTCTCTTAAGGCAGGAACATCTCAATCACATTTTCTGCTCATCTCTACTGCTGATACACAAAGGGGAGGAGGGCCTTCTCACCAGTGGCTGAGCTTGGCATCTAAAATGTCAAAAGAACAAAGACCACCTCAGTTGCCTGAATTCAGCTGACTGGAAAGGAGCAGCATTCCTTGACATCAGCCCTGAGAGACGCAAGATTCAAGCTGTACTATTACTTTAGGATGGATTTGTGTTTTCAGGTTTCTGCAACTCACAGCACTAAAGAACTTAAAATACAAAGTAACTTCATTCTAACAACCCTTCACAAGACACAGGATAACAAGACACACTTTGAAATTCAGCTGTCTCTGCATGCAGTGCTACTGATGCTGCTTTTGCACTTCCTACACAATTTCTGACTAAAGCAAAGAGAGATCATATACTTAGTTGAAATCACTGGTGATTCAACTGTAATGGAATGTTGCCACTTTGTCAGGATACCATGTTAATTTCAAACAAAAAAATACTGACTGTCATGGCTTGGTGGGGGTTTTTGTTGTTGTTGTTTTTGTGGTTTTGTGGTGGTGGTTTTTTTTGGTTTTTTGGGGGTTTTTTTAATTATTGCCTGTGACCTAAGTTTTCCAGATATGATACACGTCTTAAGAGACTTTTTTGGGAGGGAGGGGAAGAGCACAATGATATAACTCAAAAAGGCCTAAATGAGATAGATAATTTAACACTGAAATTCTACATTGAAGTAGTAACCTGCTGATTCTCTTCTTTACTTTTTAATATAGAGTGTTAGTTATACAGATGAGGATCTCAAACCAACTTCAGATCACTGATGTTCAGACTACCCGGACAAGAAGCAGGCACATTTTCAGCAAACTGTAACAGATCCCCCATAAATATGCCTAAGAGTGTGACCAATTATCACCAAAAGTATAATTTCCCCTGGTATCTTTTTATTTACAATCATTGTCTCTTTCACACATATGCAAATCCATGCTAATTTAAATTACTGAGGTTTCCTCAGTCTATATATTTCCTTTTTGTTTATGAATCTGAATCATCAGCACAGAAAATAGGACTGGAAGATAACACCTAGTAACAGACCATGGATACAGTAGAAGTTCTTATACACACAACTGTTTAAGCACAATAGGAATCTATTTAACACAAGAATTTACTATTTGATTTATTCTTACTGAGATGGCCGAGTCACAGCATAGTAATTAATTTTTTACTGACTACAGAATCCAGGAAGCTGAAGCCACCAAGGTTAACAAGTTCAGTTTACAGACTTGTTTCACACAATTTTGCATAAATCTGGAAGGAAGAGGAACACAGGGGTCCATCCTGAGGGGTTCCAAATCTTCGCTAAGACCTTGGGTTGCTCTGGCTCAGAGACAAACTGGGGGCTGAAGAGGAAAACTGGAAGGTGCAATTTTGAAGGCAATGTTTACAGTGAAAATAAGTTGAGATCCACACAACGCCTGCTTACACCCAGGGAAATTGAGTCATTTCAGGAACATCTGGTTATTTCAGGGATGTGGACCTGATGTAACCCTGATGTGGATGATTACCCTCCAGAGACCTACAATGTTAACTATATTGCTACTTTGAGTGATAAAGAGAGGAAGAGTTTGTAGTCCCTCAATAGCACATGGCAGGGCTGAAAAATGAAAGAGCTAACAGGGACTCAGGAAGACATTCTCTGGAAACTGATCCAGTGCAAAGTCAGGCAGCTGAAAGCTGTGGCTTCCAGGGAAACTGAGCATATTTAACATCTCCCTAGAGCAAAAAGGAGTAGATTTTATTCTCACCCCTACAGTTCTTTGCTATCTCCTACAGACTTAGCTCCTCCTTTACACTGGCTCCAGTCAATATTATATTCCCTCACAAGTCACTCGACTGTAAAAACAGGTAAAACCCAGGCTTCCTGTTGTTTTTCAGTGAGATAATTAACTCATACAGGTATCTTGACTGGTGCTTGGCAAACCAGTAGTAAGAAGTGAGCTGGGAATATGCAGCAGGGACACTCTGCTCCCACATCCATGGAAGCTGTTCAGGCACTGTGTCCTCATGAAGCCACAGCTATGCATAACTAACTTCACCTCAAAACCAGCAGACTGGAATATATAAGTGCTTCTCACACTTCTTATTATCAAATTTGTGGAGCTATCTGATAATAAATATATATATATTTAAAAAAATAATAGTGAAGATCAGTAATGATGCATCAAACTCAAATACCAGTTTTAACTGGGAATTAGCCACTTCACAGATGCAAGAAGAATGGAAAATTCCAATGCATTTGTATTCTTTTTCTCAAATTCTCTTTGAAACCTAAATACTTCTCCACAATGGATTAACAACTCAGTGTATCAGCAAGTATCAGAATTAGTCTAGACCTGTATTCTCTAAAATCTGCCTTATCTAGGTTTTCCATTATCTGGACTATCTCTGTTTATTATTATCATGCAGCACATTTTATCAGCTGCAGACAGGACTGTTCAACAGAAAGGATGTAAGATTGCATGGTACAAGTGGTCTAAAACATAGACACATGCTGATAAGAAAAAATTCACTTATGCAGGATAAGATGGTTTGGCCTCCCAAAGGCAAAAAACACCAAAACAAACTAAAAAAAAACAAGAATGAAGTAAATCTCTGCAAAAAGACAACTTCAGAAAGAAAGCATCAACTCAAATTCATGTTTCGTTGATATTATTTAAATTTCTACTAAAATCAAACAATTTAAATTTCTACTAAAATGTAACACTGGTAAATTTGAATTGTAGACTACATCTAAAAATCCTCTGCCTGAAAGACTGTAAAAGCACAAAATTCAATCCCAAATGAAAACTGGTAAATGACCCCCGATACCAGCCCATCAATACAAGGCAAATAACACAAGCTCTTGAGACGAAAGGAATGAGTGCTTACTTAACCAGATGTCAAATATACCATGTCAAAAAATCAGAACAGCCTTCTTAAAGGCAGGCAGTGTGAGACTTAAAATCATAACCAGAAACTTGTAGTAACAAACCCTCCAGGGCTCTAAAAATGTGATGTAGGACTGCATTGGAATTCTAAAATTGCCAACTGATTTGCAGGAGATTTTAAATACACACGCACACACATATATGAGACCAAAATTCTATTTAGTTTAAAAAAGTGATCTATGCCACACAGAAAGCACTTGAAGATGTGACAATGTGGTGTCCCAACCTTAAGGAGAAGGGAGAACCCAAGATTCATAAATGCTCATGGTTGAAAGGAATGGCAAAAGTCAGAGGGTCTGCAAAAGCTTATAGAGTTTTATTATTAATTTACATTCTTGGTATGGACATTGCTATTCCAGTCCCTGACCTCCCAGTATAAACACACAGCAGTGGGTTTCGGATAGGGGGTAGGGTAAAAGGGAAGAGAGAGAGATATAAATTAAAGAGCATGACAGAGAAAGGAAGAGAGAGAATAAAAGAGAGATCACCAGTTCTAGCTCCACTGATGCAGGTGGAGCATCCAGGGTCCTGGGGAGCACACATGCCCAAGCCTTGTGAGGGTACCTTTTTATAGATATGTTTACCCACTCCTGGAGGCAAGCTTCTCACTTTCTATGCAAATCAGTTATCATGCACAGTCCTTTCTTCTAGATCTTTCTGGGTTGGAGGCTTCAAGGGTCTTTGATGGTGCATGACTGCTTCTCAGCCTCATTCCTGCACTTCCCTAGTATTGTATTGTGCTTATCTCCAGGTGCCAGAACAAGGACATCTGTCCCAGAAAAGTGCTGCTCTACCTTCATCTGGCCCACATCCTGTTCTTTCTCTGATGATGTAGAGCAATCTTACAGTCACATGAACAAAAAGTGCTTTGTGAGGCTGGACTCTGCAAGAACTCATGAATATGTGAACCTCATCCTGCTACATTCATATCAGGCTCTGCAGAATGAAAAATGCTACAATGTACTGAGGCACTCACATTTCAAACAGCTGCATCTTGTTCACCTAAATGTTCCTCCTGATAAAATTAAAACCCAAAATCCTTGTACAGAGTGAAAGATTTCCAAAGAAGCTCATGTACTGTGCTCTGATGTTCTGAAACCTGTTTTGGAAAAAGTTTACTGTAGAGTACTAAAGTCTTTATGGCTTCCTCCACTTCTCTTTTTGTAAGGTGAAACAACTGAAAAGCTGGTCATAGTGGAGCTACATCCATGCAGAGATTAGATTATCTTCTGCTTCTTTGATTTCCTATAAATTGCATTTAATGCACTAAATACAACTTGTAAAAGCAAATAAACATAAATTATCACAGGAACACACACCCCAAAAGCTATTTAATAACATTTCATTTCATTGTATCTCTTACTGTTTCATGGAACATGTTTAACACCTTAAAATGTAACACTAAGCATGCCTACATATTTCACAGAAATATAGGTAACACATTGCTAAAATGAAAGCAGGCCAATTTGATAAATGCAGTGTTATTAGCATAAGCTAATAATTAGCTCAGTACTTACAACAGTAATGAAACTGGCCCTTTGCTATTTAACTGTGCAACATCAAATACAGTTGAAGGAATTATAGTTCATTAATTGACTTTCTGAAAAAGAAATTACTTCTGTCTCTACCTACAAGCCTGTTCTGAGATCACTGGTATGAGAAATGGCCAGTTTTCCATCTCTGCACTCTCATCCTCTGCCTTAAGACACCATCATTTAAATTTGATTGACATGGTGGGGACACACCTCTACTTGGACTGCAGCAGCATTAGAGGGGAAAAAGGAGGTAGGGGGAAAGAGACTGTCTCAGAAGCACTCAGATACAATGGAAGTCCATTTACCAGGCAATGTAGATCCAAATTTTCAAATTCATAGATGCGTGTAAAAGAACTACACAGACATTGCCAGCGAGATTTCTCAAAGGCACCAAAGTGAAATAGAAGACATGACAGCTCAGAATTCAAAGTTAGCTATTCTGGCTATTGGTTGGTAGTGCACTGCAGCGACTGCACTCAGAGATTATTGTGATCTGCTAATTGCACAAATGGATTAATTACCAACTGTCTCTTCCCTACAGCTGTTAGCTTATTGACCAACAATCCACTACCATTCCTGGTTTCCTGTCCAAAGTCCTCAAACTAGCCTGCCAAATCTGCTCTCCTTACCTTCACATACTGTGTGAGCACAAGTCACAGTTCAAGTTTCTGTATAAAGGAACCCAAAGCAGGTACTTCAATAATTTGTAAAATTCCATCTCTAAATCCAACATCACATTCACTTCTGCACCTCTCTGAAATGGCTGCAGTGTCATGCAGAGCTGTAAAATACATTAACATTTGGCAGCAGAAACCACAAGCCACCTTCACAGGCTCAGCTGTGGCACACTGAAAAAAGTCAGTATTTCTTGAAAATATTAATAAAATGCTCAGCTGTCTGAGCAAGTTTCATACTTGTACCCTTCTACATTACTCAGTTTTGCATTAATAATTGAGACAAATAATTTTAGTGTCAGAAGCTTTATCTTTCCAATTTTCATATCAGAAAAAGTCTGAAAGGAAATTAATTACCTTGCCCTTGTCTGGACTGGTCTCATTTTTTTTTCCTGCTAGCAACATGTTTATGACCTTTATAAGGATGCTGCTCTTCTGGAGAGTCATACTGCAACAACACATAAAACAGCTAAGACTGAAGATGTTTTGAGAAGACCTCTTCCTCCAGATTAAAGGTGGACTGACCTAAGATGCTTTCACTTTTCATCATTGTCCTTATGTCAGCAATAAATGTGCCGAAGTTCACACAAGCCCCTCCCAATCCAATTTAAAATGACCCAGCTTAAAACAGAGTGAGATAATTAGCTACAAGAACTGCTACAGGCAGAACGTGTCAGTAATATCTTAAACCACCTCAGCTATTTTAAAATTGGATTTGTCCACACCTCTACTTTAGTAGAGATGAGCATCATGCTGCCAGACCACATTTCAGAGGAGGTACCTAGGTCATTTTGGTTCAAGTGAGTTGCTCAAACTGTACCAGTATAGTTAATGCAGCAGAGATAAAAATAAAAAAAAATTTCAGGTGAAAACCGAGCAGTTTGGTAGTTTAAACAGAGACTGTGAAAAACAGAACTGTATTTGCAAATCTAGACATAAAAGCAGCCACAACAAACTCATTTTGATTTTTTTAAATGTCCAAACAGTTTCTTCAAGGAAGAAAACAAATCTCTGATTTCTGCCTCAAGTTCATATTTTGCCATCTAGTGACTGAGGACAGAATACCTATTCCACTAATATCTATGTATAGCCCTACAAAAAACCCTCAGATTTTTGTCCACCAGTATTAGAATTCTCAAATTCAAGAGCAACAACAGCAAAGAGTATGTTTCTGTCTTGTTGCCGTTATTAATTAAGTCCCATTTGCTGCTCCTGAATTGCTGTTATTTAGTTGCACTGGATGGGTGTGTAGAAAGTAATGGAAGATGGATCAACAGCTGTAGTTATTATGAAAATTATGGCAGTGCATGAGAGGAATTGCAGCTGCTCAATTCATGCAAATAAGAGCTACTTGACAATGCCTGTAATTACACAGCATGTCAAAACAGCATAGCTGGAGTGTAAGTAGAGACTACGTATTTTAGAAAGCCAAAAGATTTCCATTTCATTATATCCCCATTCCCTAAACGCCTATTTAGAGATAACAAGAAACACTTTCTGTCGACAGGCTCACAGATAGAGGAAGGTCTGCTGAGTGTCCCAGGTGCATTCTCCTGCCAGCACTGCAGCTGTCAAACACAGAGCCTCTCTGCTGTTTCCCAGGCATTTGTAACACAGCCCGGACTCACATCACAGCTGGGGCATCAGCTCATCTGTGTGCTGAGCAGATGTAAAGATCCAGCCACATCCACTTTCAAAGCAAAGGAAGATTGCCTAGAAGTGGCTCAGACAATGCAGATACCATCTCCTCTATCCAAAGCCTCTTCCTGATACCTGGAACAGCACTGTAATATTCTAGTTTACTTTACTTTTGAGTGTACCTTCTTTCATCTTGTTTGGGGCAACTCCTTTTCCACTTGAGGCACTAAGGCCCTCTTCAAGAGCACATTTCCTTTTCTTAGAAGAAAACTTCACTAAAAGCTTCCCATTTTCAGAGATGCTACCCACTGTGCTTATCCTGTTACATCTGTAGTCTCTTTGCACATTAGCAATGATTCATATAAAGTGACATTTTATTACTTTAGTGTCTTCCCATTCCTGTTCTGCCTGCTTAATTAAAGCCCTCTTTTTTTGCCAGTTGTTTCATGCTAGCAAATCCCTGCACCTGCATGGGGAAAAAAACCCAAAAAAACAAAACACACCAGGATAAAACCTCATTTGCTTTCCTCTGCACCTCAAACACAGTTGTACAGCACAAAATTATGCTACGAATAATAAACCCAGAACAAGAAATACAGGAGTAATGAAGAGATTTATTTATTTTTACTTAAGACATTCACATAGAGACACAGGGAGATACACAATTTTGCAGGCCTCCTACCTCTCACTCAGGGGTGAGTTGGACCCACTTGCTGTGTAACACAGTCAGCTGCTAAAGCTCCTTACTGCTCTTGGTTTACACAGTGATCCAAACCACATAACCTGGCAGAAACCACTTTTCTTTTCTTGTGAAGTCTGATGACAAGATCTTGTTGCAAATGCCTTAGAACCCAGGAACATGACTCCTGGGACAACTGGTACTTCAAGCTTCTCAGATTTCAGTTGGACAATGATTAAATCACTGATCCAATATAATAGCTACACAACTTGTGAGCCTTACCTGAAATCACATGCTGTGGTAAGTTCTGCTCCTCCTCCATAAGCTTTTCCTTGAACTAGTGCAACACTGATCAAAGGCAACCTACACAAGAGACTTTAGTAAGCAAAATTCATGTTTTTAGCCTTTCAGAAATTACAAAACAATTCAACCAAACCGTTTGAGCAGTAAAAGTTGAGAAAAATATACTGGTCCAATTTATACAAATAACTACATCTTTGTGGGCAATCAGCACAATACCAATTCCACTTATGTCAAAATTACTATTGTATAATTGGTACAGAATCCCAAAATGAAACAGCAAGAGAGATATTTTAAATGGAATCAAAATAAATATCGTACTGAAAAACACATTTTATGAAAAATACCTGCTATAGATTATACCTAAAAGGACTACCTGCAAGGAGTGACAGGATAGCAACACAAGATTCTACTCTAAGCCAGTACACCACAGAAAGCAGCAGAAAGAGACACAAAGAACTGAAGGGCTGGGTTATCTAAAATTAATGAGATTTACCATGACAGCTTCAGCAGCTTCTTCAAACAGAGTGCTACTATCTCAGTCATCAACAAAACTTTTTTTTGCAGACAAAACCTTTTGAGGAAAGCAGCAATCTGTTACCTTTGTTGGTGTTGTATTTAATCATGTTCAAGGTATTTAATCATGTTCAAGGTAATTCAAAGGACAGAGGGAAGGAAGAGTATGTTTCCCTACTGCTGATGTGAAATGAATACTAATGAACAGTGACTTAGGATAAAGCAAGTTTCCAAAGAAATTAAGACAACTGGTTAGTCACAGAATTTGCACACTCATACAGCTGTTTCATCTTTTACTATGAAGAGAAATTGAGCTTTTTGAGAGTTTACAAACCACATTCAGAAGTCAGCATCCTAATCATAACCACGTCTGGTTTTAGTTCTTCTTTAACAGAAGCACCAACGCTTTCCTAGAGCCCAAGTTCACTTACAAGCTGCAGCACAGTTCATACAGTACATGGCACAAGAGAACCCACTGGAAAAGGGCAATCTCATTTTTCCTGTGGTTTGTGAGAAACCAGAAGATGTGGGTCCAAGATGGCTACATCCACACTCTAACTCATTTGAGGCACCTCTTTCAGGTTCACAGTCAGCCTCAGGTCTGAGGGAGACTAATCCCATCTACAACAGATGTCCCGAGACAGCAGTTCAGTGCTCCCCCTGAACCATGGCTTAAAGATACGCTAAGTCTACACACCTGAGGTGGGGGCTTAATCTTCACACATCTTCCTCCCCTTAGCTTTGCCCCATCCATTTTGATTATATGGAGACCAGCTTATGCAAATGGCTTCCAATCCCGAGGATTCCTTACAGTACTACTAATACAAGTCTCCAATCTCCTGAGTAATTTTACAGAAAAAATGTTAATTCATAACATTTTCTCATATAGATTATTTGAAAATAAAGAATATTTGAAAACAAAGAGTATTCACCTTCAAAGAGCTCTGAGCAGAAAAACACAGACTCTACCACAAATGGATTTAATGTGACTTCTTAAGGGAAGCTAAGTCTAAAGGAAAGGTATGAACAAAGAAGTACCAGATGGCAGAAATGACTACACTCCTCTTGTGAAGTGGGAAGATTAAATAAATATATCAAATAAATGTTACCTATGTAGGCTGCATAACCTGTTGTTGCTTGTTATTTAAGAGCTACTGACTTCCACTGAGTTAGGGAGGTCGAGTTTCAGAAAATTTGAAAGCCTAGATTTCCTTAACTCTTGAGTATCTCCTAGCTCTACACATATAAGCCTAGGGTTTTTTTCCCTGCTCCAATCTCTGGAAATCTAATACTTGCAAAATGTTAAGGTCTAATTTAAATCCATAAATACCTACCTGATTAACACGTGTGAATACAAGGTCTGGGATTCAAAATTACATACATAAAACCATGTATTTAACTTTAAACATCTCGTTAAAGATTTAGCCAAAATACATTCTGATACTTATAATTACTTCATACATGGGTAAACAAAATACATTACCTCATAAGTCTGGTTAAGGTGTTTTGCATAAACATGCACATATTCATCCCATCCTACAATGAACAGGAAATTAAAGATGTTAAGTGATCTTAATGTGAAGCAATTAAACACATAGATGGAGTAGACAGGAGTAAGCATTCTTTATATTTACTTCATCTGTGTTTTGTCTCTTTGGTTCATGTTGCCCAAATTCTAGTCCTACCCCATTATACACAAATAGAAAACCTAGCATAAATCAGGTTTAAAAAAATCAGAACTCAATTGACTTATATAAATTTCAGTTATAATTAAGCCACCGTTAAAGCAATTGCAATACTGAATTTCTATGTTGTGAAATTTTAGTGTTTCCTCTTAATTTCCTCTTCTCATTTCAAGTTGAACACCCATAAATCTGAGTTTTTAAATTCTGTACAAAGCCATAGTGTGCTACATACTTTTTACTATTCCAAATCCATAAAGTTTTAGACAAGATACAATTTACCAATTTAATCTTCTATTGTTTGGGCCAAAAGCATTTCAGCTAAAAAAGACCCTGAAAACACCAGACCACAAAACACCAAAACAAATAAAAAACCAAACCAGAAAGAAGATTCTTCTCATCTCTCATCCTCTGCGTTTTATGTCTCCTTGCAATCAACAGTGAAAAAGACACAATTGTTTCCTTCTAATCCAATACAAGAACTAAAGGGTTCCAAATAAAATACATTCAAAATAAATATATCTTCCTAAAATGTGTCGCTAAATTGTGGAACACTTGGCAGCAGGGCATTACACCCTCTACACAAATTCAAGAAAAACTACATAAACTTACAAGAACAGCAACAAAAGGTTATTACATAGAAAGCAACTCCTCTAGCTCTAAAAGCCTTAGTCACAAGTTGCTGGAGGCTAAGCAAATATTTTGAGACAAAATCATTATCTATCTATCTTGTTATTATCCTCTTTCTCAGACATCAAGAATTAATCAGGAACTTGACAAATAACTGGGCTAAATGATCGAGAACTACCATGTTCATATACGTGCTGAATTCAACCACACATATTATTTATCCCAGATTAAGGAAAAGAATTATGTTTGGACATCATAGAAATAAAAAAACAGTAGGTAAAAATTTCAGCACAACTTTCAAATAATAAAGAAAAAAATCCAAACAAATCAAACCCAACATCTCTTTATCAGAATTTACTAATTTCTAAAACACATTTTTACAGAAGTTAGCAAGTTAGCGGATCTGCCTGAATTAAAAGCCTCTGACTCATACCTCAGGGAAAGATATGCATTAAGTCTCTAGTACATCTTTGGAACAGGACCTTGAAATAACAGTAAGCCAATTTCAGGTGATTTATTGTCCATTCAGTCATGTCTTCCCAAGAGCTACTCAGCCCAAAGACAACCAGCTTTATGATGTTTAGGCATAGATCTCTGGCAGATGTGAGTGCTATGGCAATTGCTACACAAGAACCAGTGTAATTGCTACACAAGAACCAGTGTATTTAGTTTTACTATACTAAAAGGCTGCTTGAAATTTTTAAGCACATTGATTTATAAAGAGGCTTTTAGATATCACTGTAGCTATCTCCTACACACCCTAAGAACAGTAGCAATATTTCCATTCCAAATTAAAGAACATTCAAACCCTTCATGACAGCTGTCTTAGTAGCTAAATTCAAAGCCCACACAAACATATTGGTACCAGCTCTCAGATACAGACTTGAACAATTCCCATATTACAACTGTCAGGATGAAGCTGCATGAAAGCTCTTCAGAGAATATGATTTTTCACTTCATCACAGCAGAACCTTTGCATTCCAACTGGCCTTCTCAATTCGTGACAAAATCCAAGATGGTAATTAAAGATTCATTCCAGAACAGACAAACTTGAAAACCATATTCATGTCTGAGCAGAAAAAAAGAAAAGTTTTCATTCTCTCAGGTTGTAGAGAGATTACTGTGTAGCCCAGGGAAAAAAATGCCTGCACAGAAAACACTCAAAAAAAAAAAAAAAAATAAAAATAAAAAAAAATTGCTTGAATCTTGGCAAATAAACCCTTCAAACCTTCCTGACAAGAAAAACAAGGCTACTATTCAGATAAAATACTCTAAGAAATGTTCGCTACAGTCTAGTAGAACAATTGTATTTGCAGCTCTAATACTGTCCTTGAAGTAAGAAGATGTCTAACTAGCAGCAAGGGAGGTAAAATGCAGTAAAATGCACTACATATGGAAGAAAAGGATTAATAGCTTGGAGTGGGCCTCGGAGAGGCACAGAAGAAGGAAATCACCTTCATAAAGTAGAAAACTCTAACACTGGCTCTTATTGCTGCAAGAGCTTCAAATTCATTTTCACTACAGGCAGAACAATATTTCCAGATTATCTCCAACTGCTCCGAAGTCCTCCCTCCACAGCTTATGCTTGGGAACCTCTGTCCTAGGGCTTCTAGACAAGGACCAAAGAAAGCAAAATTCTTCTTTGTGCTTATTCCTCTGAGCTGTTATTTCAAGATCTACTCTTGCTTTTCAGGTAGGCAACTTTTCAAATCTCACTCCAGAATAAGGATCTCACTCTAGGAACAACTTACAAAAGCCTTACAAAGACAGAAGGAAAAATATATTTTTTATTTAAATTCCACTATTCATTTACTTTCTGTGATTTGGTTATGTAATGTTAACATTCAGAAAAGAAAAACAGGTAGGGGACATAGGTTTGCTTCAGTTAGGAGTAACTGAACATGGGAGAAGGTGGACAAAGAAAGAGGAAAAGAATGAAGTGGAAGAGGAGGACAAAGAGCCACTAGGGGGCACGAAAATTCTTCAGCATTCTTGGCCATTGTTCTGCCTATTCTGCACCACAGGGAAACGCAAACTGTACCAAAAGTTATGAAAAATACTGGCCTCTCTCAACCAACTGGTTGGATAAAATAAAAGTGTTTTCTGCAACTACTAAAAGATATGGGCTAAAGCAGCCTTAAAAAATATGTATAAAGGACAACTCAGTTGTTTGAGCATGGTGCTAATAACAACAAGGCTGTGTGTTCAATCTGTACACTTCAAAGTTGGTCTCAATCATCCCTGTAGGTCAGAATATTCTGTGATATGCTGAAAGACACAGCAGTTCAGGGCATGAAGCTATTCTCTTTTGGGTTTTGGTTTTGTTTTTTTTTTTGCCTTGGAGATGCCTGCAGACAGAAAACTTAAGCTGAAACCAGACAAAACATTCTCATCTTCATCAAGTTAGAGAGAAGTGTTCTGTAAGACTAAAGAACAGCAAATGCTATTCCATATTCCAGTAAAGTTTTATTTAATAAAGACTATTAATCCCACATAACAGATGGTTTAGGAGCTATTATCAAGAAACTCTCAGTAAAAGATAAATAGCTTGAACTCTCCAAAGGAAATAGGAAAGCAACTATGTTTAACTATTCTTGGAGCATTTCTGGTGACTCTTAGGCTTTAACTGCAATACTAGCATGAGAACTAGATCCTGTGCAGAGAATTCTCAACAAAGTTCTAACTAACACGTATACATTTCATTCTGCCCAGTATATCTGTTATCGAACCTAATCCTTGCAAAAGCCCTCTCTGCCACTGCAGTGGCTCCAAATAATTTGTGTAAGCATACAGACAGAATACGAATGCAGAACTCTGAAGGAAAGCCTAGACTGCAAATAAGAAAATAACTGACCTTGCTTGGCTTCAGCTCCTTTTCTATTGGTATAATGCTCAAAGAAGTTGAGAATTGCAGATTAAAATTTTTTTTAAAAAAATCAATTTAGAAAAAATTACATATACATCTGTATTTTTAAAATTACTATTGCGTATAGAATATCCAGATGAAAACTTCCTCCAAATCCATTTATATCTATAAAGCATGACATTTCCGTATTAAGAAAAGCATCTCTCTCACAGTGTTCCAGAAAGGAAACAAAGTGTGCTATACCCTTAGAAAACTGGACTGTCCTATTTATTTTACCAGGCCACAAATAAAATCTAAGATATTGTGGGGTTTATGATAGGGGTTTAGTTTCATCAACAGAAAACAAAATTATCGCTAAAGATAAATATCAGATTAACCAGTTTTTGTGTTCGTGTTCATACTGGAAGGGCCAATTGAATGTTTCATTTACATGGTTAAATCCTGAAACTTGCAGTGGCCACAAAAAAGCACCAGGATTTACTGGCACTTACCACAACTGCAAACCAGGTATAAGAGCAGCACAGGAAGACCCTCTGCCCTGACAGCTGGCAAAGTCTTATTTCACATGTTGCCAAATCCACATATTAATCCACAGAAAGAACTGTAGCACATGTGAAAGTTGCCCAAATGGGTGGCATGAGCAAAAAACTGCCATCAAACCCCAACCTCCTCAACTTCATAGTTACACACGACTCACTTGACTCAAGTACAGCACAAGAATTGTATCTATTCTTCCATTTCATGCAGGTCCAAACACAGTTTTGGTAAAAGAGAAACCTTTCTGTAACAGCAGCCATGCTACTTAAATTTCTTTTTTGTACTTTAGAATATGAGAAATTATTACTTTTATCTGTTTCTAAAGGTCAAACTACAGAAGCACAGTTTATCTGATGTGCAAATTCACCATATACTGCTGTGAGAAACTGGAATGACATTTTTAAAAGAAAAGGCTAAAAAGAACATATAGTGTAGGAATTTAGAGTTATGGATCACTTACAATAACACTCAAATCATGGTTTTAAGGGGCTGACCGCTTTTTTTTTTTTGGCCATTAAATCTCCATTCTGTTACTTCCATGTAAAATTGCAGCAGAAGTGTAACACCTCTGTCTAAAAAGAATCTCAAAAGACTAATTTTTCTCCGAAACCTTAATGAGTATTAATACTTGCCTGGGAGTTGGATATTTCTTTGACAGCATTCAAATCAGATCCTGAGCAAAAAGTGTTTCCTGCACCATGGATTATAAGACCTTTGCCATCCTTCCAGTTTTCCAGTTCAGTTACCCTCTCCTGGAGTTCTACCATCATAGTGCCTGCCACAAGAGGGGAGAAACAAAATTTTTAACAGGAAATTATTATCACCATCATGTTTTTTGTTATATTTTCCACCAGCAAAACCAAGTTAGAGTAAATAAATGATGACCTTAAAATCACAAGGGAAAGTATCATCTTAAATCCTGCACACAATCAGCGACACAAATTTGTTCTCCAAAGATACATTTCCCAAAATTCTGAAGGATATTCTGTATGAAGGATATTTGTGTTACACTCAAAAAAGCCCCAGAAAAAAAACAAACAAACCAAAAACAAACAAACAAACAAAACCCCTCTACCTGATTTATTTCTGGTTGCAATTGCATACATTCAGGACAGATAAATTTATAGGTATCCATCCAGATCTGTCCAACTAGTCATTTTGAAGTCATTCCTTCATTTGAACACATTCCTCCCTGCCCAAACAATTGGCAGAGAATAGAAAAGAATAATGTCCAAGGTGGGCTCAAGGCACAACCCAGTCAATATTGACCAAGGTTCCTTTCTAAAAAGACTCTCTTTATAAAGTATATCATCATAGAGTACTAGCTTTTTATTTCTTGTTTAAGCACCCAATTCATCATAAAACATCATAAACATCACATTTGCTTAAGTACCCTTCTTGACACAGAACTCTACAAACTCCTGCTTCCAGAGCTCATCCTTGATGCATAAATTTAAAGCTCTTCCTCTCTGAATGCCTATGACTCTGTCCAGTTATATACTTAAGAGAAAACATTTACAGAAACTAATTTCAGAAAGCAGGGTACATAAAGGCTGATGACACTCCCAGTTTTACCCTTTGACAAGAATTTAGATGGACAGGCCTACATTCTTCAGACAGAAATGTGCTTTTGATTAATACTCTCAAGGACTCTCTCCTCTGAGAGAGTCCTCTTGTCTCTCCTCTGCCAAGAGTGTTGCTCTTTTAACTCTACTCCTACATGCACAGGACTCATCCTCTTCTGAAATTTCCCATTAGCAGCCAGTCCATGAGACATTTATGTTTTCTTCCTGGTTTTTTTCTTACAGTTCATTAGGAAGTAAGCTTCCCAGTATCACATCAAGAGTGAACACTCAGTCAAGCACTTACCCCTTAGGCTTGGTCTCAGCCACCGAAATAACAGTTTGACAATATTTCTGAGGTGGTCGATAATTAGGTGGACATTACATATTATATACTAGAATAGCATTGGGTTGGGTTTTTTTTGCCCACTGTCAAGACCATAGTATGATCCCCTAAAAAATCC
Source organism: Hylia prasina (assembly GCA_013397195.1). Taxonomy (NCBI): domain Eukaryota; kingdom Metazoa; phylum Chordata; class Aves; order Passeriformes; family Sylviidae; genus Hylia; species Hylia prasina. The sequence continues at coordinate 1,545,153 of VYXD01006564.1, forward strand.
CAGCAGTTCTGCCAGTTGCTTTCCCTTCTGTATTTATAATTTGGTCATGCTTTTTGTATGTGGCACATTACATCTGCTTTCATTAAATTTCACCCTGCTGATCTTGAGCTTGTTGTAGCAGCTAATCAAGATCAGTTTGAATGCTTCTCCCCTACTCCAAAAAATATTCTTGCAAGCTCTCCTAATGTGGGGTCACCTGACAATTTCAGCAGTTCATCTTCTGTTTCATCATCCAAGCCAAGAATGAAAATACTGAGCAGAACCAGCCTCGGATGCGGTTTTTGTGGGTCTTCACTTGAAATGCTTTTCCAGCCTTATGGCATACTCAACAACTTTTCTGCAAATGCTACTGTTCAAACAGGTGCGCATCAACCCAGTGGATTTCACTTATTGCATATCTGCCTTCTTTAGTCTTCTTAACAGAAGGGTATTTGGGCTGGCATCTGAGCTTTGCTGGAGTCAAACACAGCAGAACCACTGTTTATGGTTCTTTTGATAGGCAAGGCAGTGAGGCGTTGAAGAGTCTTTCCACAGAGTATTCCAAGCCAAGAATCCAGTTAACTGAAAAATGCAGGATCCATATGAGCCTGTTACATGCAGCAGGGGACAAGAGACACTGGCCAGAGCCTGTTCTGTCCTCCTGCGAGTGGCTCTTTTCCATTCCTGACAGCACTGAACTGTTATTTTACCAACAGACATAGTTCCTGATGTTTGATATAATGAAGAGTGCACAACACTAAAGCAATTCTTCATTCTGCCAATCTTAGTCTTTCAGTATGTGATACCACTAAATTCATGCTCTTTACAGAGTTAATAATAAATAATAATTTGGTTTTATGTTTCTTAACTATAATCTGAGAATAAATGTTTTTAAGCAAATTCTAGAAAATAAAAATTATCATCATTATTTTCTAATTCTTAAAGGCTAGCTTTCTTCTTTTTTAAACTACATTCAAGTTTAGTTCAGTGAGAGGTTGGGTTGCTGAAATTGGTTCTACCAGGCTTAAACTGACATTATTAGCACTTGTTTCCAAAGAGACCATTTCAAACAGGTGGCTGTCAGATTCCAATTAAGAGAAAAAAAGGCATAATCTCCATATCACCCATTAGCAATTTGCCAACAATTTGTTCTGCTTTTGATTTCATGAGTTGCTCAAGCTTAGAATAAACATAATTCCTTTGAGATAAAAAACTGCTGTGTAAAGTAAATGCCTGGAAAACAGAATTTCTCTCAAAAGTTTAATAATGTTTTGCAGCTTTCTAGAGGGAGCCTGCACAGATATATAAATTCACATCTGCCACTGTTCAGAAGCTCTGAGACACAGAATCAACAGAATTTGATGGGGAGGTAGCTGTATCTATAGGCTCTGACTGATGAAGTCAACCAGGTTCTGCTGAGACAATTCAGGGGTAGCATATCTCATCCTGCTCCTTGAAGAGCATTATTTGATCTCAACTGAAGGCAAAGAATTAAGTTCCTGGTAGTTTCTCAGCAACTGCATTTTAGAGACAATAATGTTAAAAATGAAATTAAGATCAGCATAAATTTAGATGCCATACCATTCACTGCAGCAGTGAAGGGCCCAGCCTGATTTTGCTTCTACTCTCCCTCCCATAAAAACAGAAGTCTCTAGCAGAGCTGGAGAGGACAAAGAAGCAGCATCTCTTGAACTGACAGTAAGATTTTCCAGAGCAATTTTATGTGACTATTGCCTAGCAAAATGGAGTACAGCTCTCTACAGGACTCTACATACTGCTGTAAAACAGAACTGCCTGATCCCATGGCTCATTTGTTATATGCTAATGAGGATCCACAACAAAAAAGGTATTCATTTCCTCACTGGTTTTTGTAGCTCTTCTTTGCTACTAGAGCATATTGACATACACTAATAAGTAATTTTCACAGCAGTCCTGTAAGGAGAGAAGAGATTATTTTACAGACAACTAACTGAGCCAGAGAGAAAATGCTAATTTTGGGCGCTTGGCTCCAGATGTGTGATACGATTTTAGCACATTAACATTACACAGAATATTGTATAGGCAAATAACAGCTATCAGTTGCCTAAATGGCAGCTGCAGCTGCTCAGCACTGCCACCAATCACTTCTCAGCCCCTCCTGCCAAGCACATAGAAAACAGAGAACATATTTGCAAATTTCTATGGAAGTCTGGTTTTAGCAATTTGACTTTTATTACTCCTGATCCTCAAAGAGCAGAGAAAGAGCCCTCCTGCTCTCTCCTGTTGCTGTTACAGCTCATTTCTCATGCCCCTTTCAACTTCCACAACAAATAAGCTAAAAGCACACAGTCTATAAGGTGTACATTGCACAGTTCTGTTTTGAGTCAAGAATAGGAACCAATCTGTAGAAAAAGGAGAAACAATGTAATTATGATTGTATAACAGCACATATGCTGGCAGGAAGGCATGCACAAGGACAATTCCTATGCTAACATCTTTTAGCTACAACTTCTTAAGTTAGGTAAAGATATTATACATGAGTTTTTTAAGCGAAACAAGAGAGAATGCAAAAACATCTAGGTGCATTACCACCAATTCTGCTGCTCTCTTAGGTTCCTTTCAGCTAACAACCACTAGTGGAAAGAGCAGATTGACATTCTGCATGTAAAGAGTATACTTTGCTAGTGTGTTGTAAAATGTTTGCTCACAGCAAAAGAACAGCAAGAACCGGGCATGAAGACAGAACAGCAACAAAGAAATTAGCATGATGACACAAATGTATCAACTTCGAAATACCAACAGATAAAAACATTCTTACAGCAAAGGCTTACACACAGCTCCGGCTCAGGCAGATTCACACCCCGAACCTGTGCCCATCATATCTGAAGAGAGTGGCATAAATTGGAATAATCTAGATAATTAAGAAGAGACAGCAAATACACTCAAGTTGGAGAGCCCCTCATAATACAAGATTAATAAAATGGGGCACTTGGTTTTGACAGCTAAGTATTCTCCAGTGTAAAAGCATATTAAACAGATTACTGACCTGCAACAGCTGAGAATACCCAGCTCATCTGATCTTTAATTAACCAGTTACTGACATTTAAGACATAAGGCAAATGAAGAAGAATTAGAAGCCAGCTTGGGTGAGTGGAAAAACCAAACTACAGAAGATTCAGGTACAGGGAAGGCTTTAGGTAAAGAACCAAGAATTAAACTCAGTCTTTCTTTCTACACCACCTGCAAAAGAGGTGCCATCTTCTCATGCCCACAAAAATGCTTTCCATATTTCCAGAGCAGTGATGACAAAATGAGAGGAGATGAGAGAAAGAGCTCAGTGGCAGAACTGTGCTAACACTTAAACAACACATTCTGCAAGACAGTCCCTGTGCCGCTGAGAATTTCTTAGATTTTTTATGACATTTATAGCAAAGTTACTACACAAAACACTGGACATATTTGCTGCACATCTGAATAAAACTTACACATTTATTCTTTTAACTAATGCATGGTAAGGCAGAGTGTTTCACCTTCTTTAGGCAAAATATCAAAATGGGTAACTGAACAAGAGAAAAACCAAAACCAACCAGCATTCTCATCAACTAATTAATACCTGTAAAGGCATTCATTAGCTTTGGGTTATTCAAAGTAAGTATCCCAATGCCATTGTCTTCTTTGGAAAGGTTGATGGATCCACCAGAAAACTGTTGAAGTTTCTTCTTTATCAATTCTTCCTCATAGCCATGAGCACCATTATACAGTGACAAACTTCTCTGCTGTAGTATCCTTTTCTTTGTGGTCTGAAGTAAGTTCTTCCACAGAGCAAGGGCCATTTCTGGAAACACACAGAGAGGAAATAAATAGATAAATAAATAAATAAATCAGGAAATTTCCCTTGAAATCCACTGCAGTCCTCTGAGAAAGAGGGAAGTATGACAGCAGAAACTAATATAAAGGTGATGCAATCATAACAGTTGACAGGAATTACTTCAAACTATATTTGCAAAATTCTTGGTTTGAATCTACCCCCACAACATAAACAGAAGAGTTTTATGGAGTGATTTTAGCAGTTAACACAGATTAGCACCTTTTAAAAGATTTCCTTGTAAAATTTACCAAAAGAGTAGTTGTGTGCAGAACATAAAAGAGGCTCAAGAACTATAGTAAGACTCTTATGTATTCCACTAGACCAATTTACTCTGTATTAATCTTCCAAACCCTCCCTTCACTCCTCCCTCTAAAAAAATATCATGACTCCCAAACACCACACCTATAATGAAGGAAAAATCCTATCAAACCCCACAGCTTTCAAGATCTGAATGTCTTGCTTTTCTGTAAGCAACTATTAAAGCAAGAGCTTCCCAAGAGAAATACTTGAGGAACTTAAAAATTAAGAACTGAACATCATTCTTACATCAAAGTCTGTTCCCCATCACCTAATTCCATTAACACAATTGTCACACCTCATCTCTAAAACTAATTAGTCTGCCTAGGCCCTGACAGCTATGTGCTTTTCCCAGTCATCCCAGTAGCACTTTGAGTTGACCTCATTTGGGCACAGAATCTGTGCAGTGCTCCAAAGGATGAGAAGTGTACAACGTAATTATGCATTGAGCACCATACATGCCTCTTATACAGGCAATAATACTTGTAAACTATTTCTGTGTAACAGTATACCCATGGCTTATTACTCTGCTATTTCTACTCAACAGTGTATGACTGAAGATCAGGAAATAACAATAAAGTAATTATCATATATTCCACTTGATCCGCATCTCTGCCTTAATTTATTTCCTTTAGAAATGGGTCTACTGGAGAAAGTGGTTTACAAGTGACCTGAAAGAAACTGAGTAAAGCCTGAACTGGAAAGAGCTGATCTGGAAATAAAGTCATCTTAGAAACCAATCAGAATGGGAATCAAAAGAACCCTCACAGGACATGGGAAAAAAAATGCTTGTTATTTTGTAATTTGATAAAGTAGTCCTGCCTTTGCCCCAACCTACTTTTTAAAGGGCCTGGCAATTCAGAAGACAGGGTAGATGCTCACTTTCTGATAATTGTGAAAAGACCTTCTTTGTCTCTCAATCATATTTGGCAGAAACAAGATACGTTGAAAATTGGCAAGCAGCTGTTGGAAAGTTTTTCTAAGGTGAACTCAGAACACAAGCACATTCACTGAGACAGAATTTGGTGACAACTATATTGTATGCTCTGTTCAGGGTATCTTACAGTTTACAGACTCAACATTTTTGAAAACCTCTATTATTTACACATGATCAAGTAAACACACATTAAAAACCATACACAATTAGCTCCTAATGAAACAAGTGAACAGCCCTGTCAGGTGAACACTTATCTTGCCAATGGCTGTACCATCCTACACTAAACTTGAAAATGCTTCTGTTGGTGGTGCAGGTATAGTCCTCATTCAAAAGGAGGAGTTTGGAGAGCAACCACACTGTGGGATCTGAAGGAACATGCAGCAATACCAGGCAACTGTGAATAGCCATCTATGCCAGTAGATTCCTACCTGTCCTGCCAAAGTACATCCACCAATACAACAGGATATCACAAGCTCAACCCAAAGAAACTAGTAAGGCCTACCCAGATCCATGCATTATAAAATCATCTACACAAGAAATTGTAAAGGGATGATTTTTAATATCTCTTGACAAACAAGGATTTAATCTGTCATGATGAACTTTTCCAAAGTATAAACTAATAAAACTACTTACAAAATTTAATTAAGTTTAAAATCTAATTGAGTAGAAGATTCATTACTTCACAAAAAAACATTCCCTGACTGCTGCTACACCCAAACACTCTCCATCTATGCACATCCAAGTAGTCTGCAACACTTCAGCTTCCACCTTGGAGAGCCTTTAAAATTTTATTTAAAGAGTGAAAATGGGTTTCTAAAACTCATTTCTCCTAATTGATTCTTTTTATATTCAGGCTCTCAAGGGAGAGACAGCCTACCCTTTTCTCCAAAACCTCGGTAGTCATTCCTCAGCATACATTAATGCAATAAAACTTTCTATCCAGCTACTAATTTTTGCTCAGCAGAGAACATACATGAAACACATGGACAGTGCAGCCTTTCCTTGTCAAGTATACCTTGCACAATCGGCACCCAATTTTTAATGATTACAGTTATTAATTCTCATACAAAAACAGACTAGCTGGTATTCTCTAGGAAGCACCAATGACTGGCTTGAAAACAAAGAGGGGGAAGAAAAGGCTGTTCTGCTAACTTAACCACTCGATGACTTAAACTTTCTTCATTACTTTTATACACTACTGAATTTCTCATGACAAGAAATATACTAAGCAAAACAGACTTAAGATATGGAAATTTTATTCCAATGAAAAAAGAGACTGTCATTTTCAACTGCGTGGTTATATGCATTACCAGCTCTTTAATATTATCACTATGGTAATAAAGAACAGCAGCAAGTGCGGGATTAGAAAACAAATTGGACACCACTGCCTGCTGATCATGACTCATGATTAATGACTCATGCAAGGTATAATCTTTGAATTATTTTCTTTACAATCATCTCCTACAGTGCCAGTCAGTGCCCAGTACTATTTTTTAATAAAAAAAAGATTGTTTTAACAGTTCAGTCTGACTGAGCTAACCACTCAGGAAAAGCATAATAGGAAGAGCTAGAGCTCTCTCAGTCTAAAGAGATTTTTTCTGATATCTGACAAACAACATCCAAAATTTCAATCAGTACGGAGCACTCACAATCTACTGCATGACTGAGATTGATTATTTCTGCATTTTGCATGAAAGCAGTGAAAGAAAGATGTTGTAGTAACACTTACGATGTTGTAGGACCAGCCAAGAGATATTTATTAATACCAAAATTTTCAGATTTTCAGTTTAACATAATCACATCTATTTATACATACTTACAGAAATCGAGCCTTAGTCTAATTTTAAGAAGGGAACATGCTATACCCCTTAGCAGCTGTAGCAAAGGTAGTTTTGCACAGCACCTACAATGAAAAAGAAAAACAACCAAACCTGACAGTATAGGAATAAGTGGTCAATTAGCATCTTTCATATGTTGTAAGTGCTACAGCTTTATATATCACTGGTGACAACTAAGAGAGAAGCCAACAGTATGGACATCAATATTTGTTCATCCCACAGTTATTGTACCTCTTACATAAAACAACAGTTTAAATCCCATTTGGCACTCAAGTGATTTTGTAACACCCTTGCCTGTGGGGTAGCAGACTGTGGGTTCATATAAACACATGGAATGCCAGCACTTCAGTACAAAGGACTGACACACATTATGCAAGAGCAGCACATATATCTACAAGAGCAGTACCTGTATCTACATGCAGGCATTCACAATCTATGTAGCTTTGTGCACACAGATGTATCAGAGGCCTTCTGACAGCCTCTGGTAACTGCCTAGGTAAAATTCAGACCTAACAATGTTAATAAAACATAGTAATAATAGGGACACCAACATCAATACTCCCTACCTAAGTAGATTCTTTGGGAAATTAGCTGGTCCTGAACAATGGTATTTGCTCTTGCCATTTAACACTACTCTGTTGCAATCCAAATTTGTCATGTAACACATGATGTATCAAACAGCAACCTCCAGCAATGCTGCCAGGTGCAATTGTCCCGGAACATAAAGATACCAGGCCAAAGAGGTAAGGGCTGTAGGTAGCAACTTTCTAGAGGAAAGGGTAGAAGAACTAAGACAAACCAGAGAACTAAATCTTAGGAGCTGTATGCTCAAACAAGAAACACTGCACTACACAGCAAGTTAAAACAGCAAGTTAAAATACATGAGCAAGGAAAATTCCAGTTCAAAAATGGTGCCTGAATTATTGACACAAGTCAGGGAAAAAGCAAATGGGAGAAAAACGATGCAGGGATGTGTTTTCAATACATCAGAGAAATAAACAGGCTCTTTCATCTGGGGCAGGGTGTGACAGGTGTGATGTGCAGATATAGATACTGGGAAAAAAACCCATCAACTGAATTTCTGGGTTTGGATGAAGGCATACTGAGATTAAGCATAACAGAAATAAAGGGACTCAATACACAAAATCCACAAAATAAATCTCAGGGAGGAGAAAATATTCAAATGGCATTAAAAAAACAATTAGAAAGGCACTTTTGTGACACTGCCAAAGGCAGCAAGGGCACTTGGTCAAGAAGAACAAGAGAACATGACTTGAGGAAGACTTTCGGCAGCTGCAATTTCAGTGACAAGCACAGAAGTGCAAAAACAGGGAAGAAGGGTTAGAAGACGTCAGCTGGGAACAACTCAACCCTGTGTGGCTTACCAGTCACTTTAGAAGGCTTTCACCTCTACTAGGGAGCAGTGACCATGGCAGATGCCTCACCAGGTTCCTGCAGTGGCCAATCACTGGAAAGCAAGTGGTGGGCCAGTATTGAGGGTTGGCACAACAGACCCTGTAGCATGAAAGCAGATGAAAAAGCAGAGTGATGGAGAAACAAAGCATGAAAATAGCCCATCTGTAGGAGAAAAAAAGAAGAAAAAAGTAGGTTCAAAATGAGTGAAAACAAGTGACTGTAACCCTGGACAGTGGGCTGGTGGGTGATTATGGGGAATTAAAAAAAGAAAATAAATTCTGGTGTTGGACAAAGAGAAGGGATTCAAAAACAAAAGGAGGCCAGCTTGGTCTGTCAGTGAAGAGGAGTCACTAGATCCTGCCTTCAAACACGAGAAAGGTGTAGTAGGGAGGATGTAAGCAGGACTCCTCTGTTGCCAGTTGCTTGTCACCACCTCTCACCTGAAGGTTACAGAGCCCTCCACCTACGTCATCCACTTATCCATCTCCCTACTTTCCTTCCATGATGCGTGGGTTAGATTAACTTAAACATCTTGTCCAACAGGTTCTCCCACTCTAATAATTATCAGATGAAGCAAACTGAGGGCAATCACTTCTCCAGCTGGCTTTAAGCAGTGAGCAGATGATAAGCATGCTAAGGGATCAGCAGCAGAAAACCTACTGACAAAACATAATATGCAAATACAGAAACTAAACAAAGCTGGGGAGCTGAAGAAATTCTGCCTCCCCAACTAGGTGACTGATCCCTCATGCCTTTTGTAAAATGTCATGGCTCTCAGGCTCGAAAAGTAGCTGGAATTTTAAAGGACAATTTTTTAGCCTCTATATTACTGTTGAGAGAACAAAAGATTTGGGCCTCCTACTTCCTAGACAGCAGCATTAGAAACAAAGTTTATCCATCCAGAAGCTGAGGGAAAAAGAAGTGAGAATATGTCCAAATTAACTAACTGAAATGGCATTAAATAATGTACATGGGAAATAAAAATTAACTGGGGGAAAGAAAAACCTTTTAACACTGTAAGTAAAAGAAACCCTTGTCTGTAGTTTCAGTTTTAAGCTGGTTGACCATTCTCACCTCATTTCTGCTTTTACCTCTCTTTTTTCTTGCTATTTTTATTGTTTCTGAGCAGCCCAATTCTGGGCATAACAAGTTATGGCTTTCCAAACTATTTGTTCTTTGTTTAGTTTTGTATTTTTTAATGGTCCCTGTAGGCTAGAGTTTAGATGTTAATTGTCTTTCTATCCCTAAACAATTACATTATCTGTTAATCACATTTTAATTATTTTGAAGAATAGTAAACAAATCACAAAGAAACATACTGAAGTCCACAGAAAAATAATGGCATTTAAGGGTGCAAAACAGCTGACAAAGGAAGCCTTTCCATAAATACAGATGACACCACCTAAAAACGTTTGATTCTTGGTCCCATGGTGAGTAAAAGATTTTGAGTTTCATGGCAGAGGGCAAGAATCTGTTATCTTCTGCAAAAAACACTTCATTTTTTAATGTCTTGATTCAAAGTGGTTCTCTTCATACCTGTCATCAAAAGAGCTTTTCTAACAGTGACAGAAAACTCTTTTAAGTTCACTGCCCACTAGGAGTGTTTTAGAGACCTTTATGAAGAGCAGATGCACAACTTCACAGGAACAGAAACAACCACAAACAACCCACCAATAATTTGGTGCCTTTCAATCACCAAATCCTGAACCATAAAAGCATGAATTCAGTTCTAGCTGTAACCGCAAATACTAATGCTTTCCCAATGGCTGCCTTGAAAAATGTAACTTTTGTAGTAAATAAGTATTCTGAATTCCACTTAATTCACTGTTCTTTACTATTCTCTCCCTACCACCACCAGCACCACCCATAAATGCTCCTGCCGACAGTAACACCAAAAACCTTACACCAAGGTCTGAACTGGCCACGATTTTCTTGTCTCCCTGTAACAGCACTAGGAACTAGCAACACCACACCAGGACTGCCTGTCACCGGCTTCCTTGGTGAATTTCGGGAAGTAATAGCAACCTCCCTGCACGCTATCACTCTGGGAAGAATGGGAACACTCAAGGGGCCGAGGGGCGGCAGCCACTTCCCCAGCAGACATTTCTTACTGACAACCTGCGCTGCCAAAATCCCGACCAGTGCCCGTGGTCTGACCTCCTAGGGAAGATGTCTGAAAGGTTTTTTTTTACAAAATGACTTATGTTAGGTCAACCGTCAAGGCAGGGCTCAGTGCCGAGCAGGGCCGAAGTGGGCGGTGACCGGCTGTTCCCAAAGCGACACTGGAGGTGTCAGGGCTAAGCAGAAGCACCGCCGACCTCTCCANCGAGGCAAAGGCATTAAAAGCCTATTGAGCCCCTGGGAGCTCGGGGCTGACTTGGGGCCGGCAGGAAAGGTCTTCGTACCACATCAGTGGAGAGATGGCCCCAAGCAGAGAGAACTCTGTCTGAATTTAAGCAATTTTGAAGCAGACGATTCTTGTCAGCTCCAAGGTTGCTAAATACTACATAAGCAGGTCGTCATTATTGTTGTTTTCTGCACCCATCGCCTCCATCTCTAAACACCAAGCCCCGTGTTTCTATGAAAGTCGGGGTAATTAAAGATCCTCGTTTCTCCGCTGGAAGAGCGGACAAGGTCTCGGCTCAGGTGGCTCAGGTTAAGATGAGAATCGCTGCCGGGAGGATCCCGCCTGGAGCGGCGGGGCCCCACTTGCTGTGCCTGGCGTTGTGCAGCGGGCAGGAGAGATGTTCGCTCCCTGTCCACGTCGCCACAAGGAGAGACTCCCCATTTTCACATCCATATGTTTTACCTGTCAGCCTAAGTGGGAGCTCTTTCCAGCTGTCCTGTTCCTGGCCGCTGTGCTGCCCCCACTCCAGGTACCGCTCACCTGTACCCAGCTTTTGTAGCTGGGCTAAAGTGCTGAGCAAGCCGCAAGCTACCCTGGCATCAAGCTCTAATTGTGTAAACTTGGGGCTGGCGTAAAACGGCACGGGTACACACAGTCCTGCCCCCGCTTTTGCCAGCGGCCAGACCAAGGGAAATAAATGGTTTCAATGAAGATCACTTAGTGGTTTGCATGTTGAAAGCAATATGCAAATATGAGCCAGTCTTTCTTTCTGTGTCCTTGTTGAGACACATACATAAGATGGCTCAGTTTAAAGTATTTGTAGCATGACTGAAAAATATATTTGGAAATACATCTTCTCCACCTTTATTTAAGCTGTTTTTCAACCCAACTATCAATACAAATGTTCCAAAGTTGGCCTAGTTCATTAAAAATTATGATTGCATATGTAGGGGATTTCAGTTAACCATTTAGGTGGAAAAACAAAAACTTTTCACTCTGAACAGATACTTTCAACTTTGTATTGTTCAGCGAATCGAGAATATTCTAGAATAGACTAGAAATAGTCTAGTACTAGGCAGTGCTATCTTTATACAATAGAAGGATACATTTCCTTTTTACAGCACTCTCTGCCACAAGCAGGCTTGCCTCATTTTCCCTCTTGGATTCACAAAGAATTTTTCCAGTAGGATTCAGCCCTGCAGTTATGTCTGGAAAACCTCAGTAAAGATCTCTGGGAATGAAGCAGCTCTGACCAAATCCCGCTCCAGGGGCTTGTCCTCTTTCGGAGCGGAGTGATGCTCAGGCACGTCGCAGCTCGGTCGGAAGCAGAGGAGGGCGACGGCGCCTGGAAGCTCGTGGTTTTCCAGGTGACATATTGCCACCTAGCAGCGTTTGGTGGAAGCAGCGCAAACCAGATCCATAAACCAGTTTGCCTCATTTTTTGTTTTATTGCCTTGCGTCATATAGGACATGATAAAAAGACTAGGATGCCCTCAAAGTGAAGAATGAGGACTGTAGGAAAATGAACAGGTGAATGGAATCATCATCGAAAACAGACATTAAAGACCGGACAGGCTGTAACTTTCAGCAGATGGTGATTAGTCCCCTGGATGTTTGACTGTGCAATAAGAGACAAAAAGAAAGAGAAAAAAAATGTACAATCCTGCAAAGTCACTTATTCTTATTCCTGCAAATAATTCCAGTGATTTCAATAACACTTGCTCCTTGCATTGCTGGAGCAGTACTGACCTAGGAGAGTCAGGTCACCACCTGAATTATGTAGAATGTGCCCATTCCCTGTAGCTGACCCAGAAGCTGGTGACTGGCTAAAAGAGCAATGCTTCACTCTTGGTGTCAAGGCTGCCAGACTGAAATATTGAATTCCAATAGATACAGAGCTCCCGGGTGCTATTTTTATGAACTCCTTTCAAAGCAATGGAACAAATAGATGACAGATCTGGGCTTAGATCTCAGGAATTATTGGATACTAACCAACACATAACCCCGCAGTCAGTTCATAAAGGGTCCCTTGCCTGTAATTTTTAGGAGGAAAATATCATCAGCTCTGTGTGGAAGTGTGGCAGGCTAAAGGATGGTGTAACCTATACTCCAAAGACTAGACCCAAATAAAAATGTGGACACATGCCTTTTATTCCTACATTTATGAAAAATTTCTAAAATTTAAATTTCTGGATCCAAAATCATGATATTCAGTTTCTCCTTACAGCCTCACCCTAGAGGCTGCTAAATCCCATTGGTGCCTGACAGCTGTGATTCATGGGAAGAGACAATTTATATCAGGTTAGCTAACAAGACTACCACCCCAGCTATCTCTCTTGTCCTCACTGCAGATATCTGAAATACCCCAGAGCTGCTGCAGCTTTCTAAATGTAGCCCCACATGTAACCAAGTTACATTTGGTTTGGTTTTGTCAGGCAGGGGCTGGCTGGGGACAGAGCAGTCACCTTGACTACCTCAGAACTGTAACCATATCAGTACTTGTGTGTCAGCCAGTCCTCCACTTCATGCACCAAAGTTGCCAGTGTGTTATTTCTCATACTGACATTATATTGGGTCACTGGATGTGTCTGCAAAGGGCTCAGCTCTTCCCAGGTAGCTCTGTACCCATCCTATCAAAATGCGTTGATTTTATGTTCTCTGTCCATGTTGTTTAAGGATCTCCTCCTGCAGAGCTGACTCTGAGCTCCAGCAAGGCATGGCTGGAAGATGAAATAAAGAAACACCTGCCTCAGTAGCACAGCATGGGAAGTGTCACCCATGCCCTCTTCTGCTAAAGCAAACCAGCTTGTTTCTCTGGGGAAGGTGCTCTGATCAGGAGGCTGTGGTGTATTCTTGGGAAGCTGAGAGAAAGGAGCCCTGGTCCCCTTGCCTAAAGCTGTTTCTCTTGACATAGCATAATGAAAGATTCATGAGGCCAGAGAGCAGGAGAGAGGTTCAGCATGGCCACAGATTGGTGCTTGCTCACACTCTCAGTGACTCAGCAGATACTGGGTATTTAAACATTAATAGCTACTTAAATTAGTGTATGACTCGATGGACTCAAAGGTCTTTTCCAACCTAAACCATTCCAGGTTTCCGTGCCATATAAAGCAACTTGAACTGGACTTGGCCTCAGTCCAGCCAAAAGAGCATTAGGTCTCTGCTATGTGCTCTCACCTTTCACTTCACCAGCACTGTCATTTGATTAGACACTACTTTTCTGACAGAAAATATATACAGTACAAAAACATGCTTGTGTGTGGTGTACCGTCCTACACAAGATAAGATCTGATTTCACAAGACAAAATACCAGCCCACTTCCACTGGGAGGTGGTGGTCCCACACTTCTTCCTTCTCCTTCTTGGGAGTGAGTACAAAGGGTGAGCCAGCTGAGCTCATTGAACTGTCAGGAAACTGTTTTAGCACAGCAACTAGTTTCTCTTTTGATTCCAGGGCTAAGGAACTGAACTGGCTTTGCTTGCTGCTGGTGGAGCCTGCAAGTCACAAAGCAGGGGAAAGAAGATGGAGGAAACTAGAGGAAGACCATCCTGTTTTAGCATCATTGCATTGTCAAATGGGCTCAGTTGTATTATTAGTTCTGACTCTCCTAATGGCACTTGGGGCTTTGCCAGTTTGGGGAGAGGAAGTGGGTTAGAAATACATGGCCCAGAGAAAGCTGAGGTGCATGAGTTGGTGCCCCTCTTTTGAGGGGCCAGGTGGAAAACTAGAAAACTCCACCCTGAATCTCTTTGAAGATTTCTTTCTCTTTGAAGAGGCTTTCTTTCCTTCATTTCCTCTGTTGCTACTCCATTCCATAAAACTTTCAGGGGAAAAAAAGCATCTTTTTGTCAAAGAGCATTTGAATCACACTGAAGTAGGCCAGGTGATAATTGCACACCACATTGTAGTGCTGCTTAAATGTCAGATGTTAATTAAAGCCTTTCCTGAAAATGGGACATTAATTAGGGCAAATGCAGCCATTCTTTATGGATACTCACTAACCAGTGAGTAAAAGCATTATTTCATCACTGGTATTGAAACTGTTAATTTTTATTTGTATGAGGTGTGTTTGTTATTGAAAGAAAAACAACTGAAAAAAATTATAACTCCTTGAACTTATTGTTCTTTCTTTTAAAGACAGTTTTAAATAAACATTTTGGCACAAGAATATTCACGCACACACAGATTGCAATAGGAACATTTCAGTATTAGGTCCAGATGTCTCTAGCAGTTGTATAACCTTGGTAGGAATGCTTAAATGCTGTAGATATTAAATACAGCTCTGACCTGCAAAAACAGCCTGTTGTGGCACTTCACTTGTGTCTTTCTGTTCTTAAGTAAATGGCATCATCTGCATGAATAATGGTACACTAAAATGTTTGCTAAGTGAGGGCCAAAAAGTAAAGCACGTGTTTCCTTTGAAACTTTTCTGAACAATTGTGAATTATTGGGGAGAATCATAATATTGATAAAGGATGTAAGTGTTCAAGATTTAAGATATATATCCAAGCTTTGCAGCTTAACCATCTTGCTTTTTGTCTCTTTGGCCTCGATTCAGCAAAGCAATTAAGCCCCTAAATAGCACCATTGATTTCAGTGACACATAAGCAGTTGGTTGAATTAGGTCCACTCTGCCTGCCAAACCACATTCCTTCTTGCCTCCAAGTGCATTAGAGCTTTTGGAAGAGCAGTTCCAGTTATTATCAGTAGCTGTAACATGAAATCATGTTCTACATTGGCACTTCTGTGCCTAGATACCTCTGCAGGAGGTCCACATATGAGAAACTGTGCAGAGATCTGGCTGAAGATTTCAGCCTTTAGCATTGCTGCATTTCCACCAAGCACATGGCTGAGCACGCTGCTGCAGACACCACACATTGCAACGTCTTCATCCCCACAGCAGCTACATCTCTACAGCTATAGCAGAGACAAATCCTTGATTCAGGACTGACCTCTGCAAGTCTGGGCACTGGAAAGCATCTCCTGTATCTGCCATGCCAGAGAAGCAACTGTTGTGCATAGAGACCATGACATGGTGGAGGCACAAGTCCTGCAGCCGTTTTGGGCACTGGGGCATGGTTGGGTGACACAGTGCCAAATTCCCAGCTCCGGTTCCTGTGGTCACAGAAACACTAAATTGATGTTTGTTTTGTTTAATACATTGTTCTAATGCCCCTTTTCACATGAAGAGATAGTGGTTCCAGGTAACATGGAAAATGCTGTGATGTGATGTGATGTGATGTGAGGATTGTTGCTGAATGAGAAGAACTGGGATATTTTTAGGTACCTCTTTAATGTAGCATTATTCTTGGATCTCATTTGCCATTTTGTTTCTATTTAGTCTTTCCCGGTCATCTCTATTTTTTATGCATGATATTTTTCTAGTTCACACTTTGTAGAGAAAGAAGAAATTGTGAAAATTTAGTGGTGGCAGGAGCATTGCTCTTTAAAAGCAGAGATAGTACATGTTACATAAGTGTATCACTTCCACAGCTGAAATATTTCAAAAGATGGATAATGAGGTTGTCAGCTGGGTTGGGGGAGAGCTGCCTGCTGAATCCTATGACTCTGGGTTCACCAGGTCTACTGGACTTTATATGGGAAAGTCGACCAACTTAGAGCTCAACCTGTAGTAGCCAACATTAAATAGAAGCACAAAGCATGTGAAAACGCTGTAATGGTAAAAGGGGTTATTAAAAAAAGAAACTACTGATTGTCAGCTGAGATTTCATGGTATTAAATCTGGATATTTTAATAATATTAAAGAACAGTTGATAGCTGTGATCATGTCTCTGAAGTAGTTAATTAGGCTAAATTCATTTACATCAACATGTCAGTGTTTAGCTATTGTAAAAAGCTGGGTTTGTGTACAGTTCTTTGTTTTCACAGAAAAAAAAATGTTTACTATTCTTAAAGCCTTTAAACATTAACTAGGCCCTGCACTTTTCCTCATTGAAAGCATAATCCTGTACAGTTCTAAAGTTCTAACCCATTGCTCTTTTACCACTTTTGTGGTTTAGTTCAAAGCTAAAAGCAAATACAGAGAGATTTGGAAGTGAAATAAACCTCTAGAGATTTTTGTTGTGTACTGATTTTTGATGTGTCCTGGCCCATTTGGCCCTGTCACCACAAGGTGACAGGACAAACAGCATACAAACCCATCTGTAAAGTGTTTGGGGTTTTTTAAAATAAATAAATATAGCCTGAAGTAACACCTATCATAAATAACAGTGGAATATTAATATCTTTGAGTCACCCTATTGTTCACACTGTATTTTCTTTAGCAGTGCAGTCAAATCTTATTTTATTCAACTAAACAGATAGGTGTATGTTGCCAGCTGGCCTGAAGAAACAGGACTGCAAAATCCCTGGACTATCCAGGGCAACCAGGGGACGACAGTCTGGAGTCAGCATAAGTGTAAATTTACACTGTGTCCCTGAGGCAGGGCTGCTCATGCTTGCATTGGCTGTGCATAATGTAGCTGTACAGTCAGACAGCTTTATTTCAGGACCGCTGCAGAGTACATCTGGAAATATGGCCAGCCTATCCTGAAAAGAAGTAACATAAAGAAATTAATGCTTCGTCAATTTTATCATCTCTCTTACCACCTTTCGGATACATGTGAATAAAACAGGATTTGAAATGGTGACAAAAAGCCTGAATCATTACAGAATTCCATTCTGCTTTTTGGTGCTTCAACAACATGTACTTCCCAGCAATACACAAGAAAACAAAGGGTACAAGCTTGTAACTGCTGAATCAAATGAGTTAATAACAGTTCATAATTTATTTAATGCAGACAAATTTATTTTTCTGTTCCTATAAAGCTAGTGATGAGGTACTGTGTCATCATTTCCAGAGGTGCTTAGCATTTCTGTTGGTCTTCTCTTTAAACTTGTTAGCATCAATCAACTCAAAAGGCAGCTGGCAAGTGTGTGTGTGCATATATGTGTATTAAAAGGGAGCCTCCTGCCTTTTCCTTTTCCTCCCCTTCCCCTTTGCAGAATGAGGGATGAATGGCAGACATTCTCTATAGTGCATTTTCTAACACTAGGTATTGGCATTATTGTCTGTTGAATGTGATCAGACATTTGTGGCCATGTGGTGTGCTGTGCAGTATTCCATTTGCTGTTTCTCATCCAAGCAGGAAGAGATGGGGAGGAAGCGTTATCTCATATTAAAAACCAACCAAACAAAACCCCAAACCATAAACCAAAAAACACTGCAAGCAAAAATAGCAGAAAATTATTTTCTTACAGACTGAGCATACAGGTGCTGCATGGTGTAATGGCCTCACCTGAAGCCCTAGGTAGTTAAAATCCTGCCTGGGGCCCTGGCACCCATCCTGTCTGCAACTGTTTAGGAGTCTCAGAACAGCTACTGTGCTCCAAGTGTCATTAAGGAAGGATTAGGTAACCAGAGAAAAAGTGAACTAGGAAATTTGTCTGGATACAGTGCATGGGACAGGCTCTGTCTGTCACCTGCCGGGTCACAGCAAGGTCAGAGCCCCCCTGAAGTAGCATTAGCACTCACATGTATTTATGCCACTCCACAGCACTTTGGTCTCTTCCTGTATTGCTCTCTGGTGCGTCTCAGCTGTTTGTCAAACAGCTACAACAACAAAACCTTTACCAAGTAGAAGAGAGGCTGAAATCCCATCTTTGAGAGGAAGGTGGAAACAAAATTCCATCAAAAATGCAGTGGTGGCTGGCTGATGCCATCTCTTGGTGGGCTCCAGTGCAGCTGACAGGTGGGTCCCTGCAGTAGCAGCTGGCTCCAGCTACTGCCCTGACTCAGAACTAGGACTGACTGCTGGCTGAGCCACTGCTTCACACAAAGGTTTCTCAGAAGAGATAAAGGCTTTTTTTCCATGCTGTAACTAAAAATTGGTCCTGTTGTAACTTGGAAAGCCTTTGTCAATACAAGATAATGTGAATATGCTCTTCCACACTAGAAAATTGAATAGCCAGGCAACATTTATTCTCCCTTTTTTTTTTTTTTTCTGTATTAGCTGCCATGTGAGCTCATTCCTCTTCCTATTGTGCCCTTCCAACACATAACAACCTGGGACTTTTCAGATCCCTGATATACTACCGTGCCTCATATTGCTTTTGGAGTGAAATCAATACTAGTTCTAACAGCACAAAAATTCCATTAATTTACTAATCATAATGTATATTTAGGGCTGCATGGAGGGAAAAGATGATGGATTACAGCAAGACCAACATTCATTACCCCCTCCAAGCCCAGGAGACTCAGTACTGGGACCGAGTGGACATTTTTTTCCTGTGAGCAAGAAAAGCAAGGAGATGTAATTTCCTATGGATTTGTGCCTGCCTGGTGGCTTATCTAACTCCTTTGCAACAGCACAACATTCCCCATTGGCCACCCCAAGACAGAGGCAGCAAACTCCAACATACATGCTGGCTGGCTGGCTCCTGGTACAGTGGGTGACCAATACTGGAAAGAGGGAGTAATAATTATTTTGCTTAAGAGGGAGTAATAATTATTTTGCTTAAATTTCACTGGAAGGGGAATTCATTTGAGTCCACTCAGCTGATTTATCTGGAAGTTTCAGGAATCTGAACACCTTTGAGACCTGGAGACCCTGTCAGACTTGGCTGACATAAAACAAAGGGTTCAGAAAATGTAAGGGAAGTGACTGATGTGCAGACAGCATAATTTTCAGGATAAAAATCCTAGTAAAAAATGGGATGTTCACACATACATTCTTCAGATCTGAAGAATTTGAATCACATTTTTAAGAGCAGTAAAGGAGAAAATTGATCTTAAAAAATTAAAAATGGAAAATCTCACACAATTATTTGACTTACATTTGGAAATTTAAACTGGCAAAATTTCTTGTATATAAAAAAAAATTCTGCTTTCCCTGTTCTCCAGTATATCAAAGTGGTTTTTTTGACATTTCATTTGTGCTGTCCTGTACTCTGAGATCCCTTCCCAGGTACACTCAGTCTGATACATGGAGACGTGTAGCTCACAGCTGTTCACGTCAGGGAAAGCCCTCCCTTTTTCCTACACAGGCAGCATTTGTGGTAAATATAGCTGTCCTCTGACACCACACTTACACACTTAAGACCTGTGCTGCATCAAAGGACTGCACACATCCCTGTCACCTTGCAAGCAGAATGAGCTCAGAGAAGAAATTTATTGCTGGAACAGGTTCATCTGCCCAAGATATTCGGGACTCCTTGGCACACTTTCCAGGATATTATAGCTTACATGATATGGGTAGTTTAAGGACTTTAGCTGCCTTTTCTGGCTCTCCCAGAAAAACAATGACAGTGTGGTAGCTTACAACCCAGGAACAGTGTAGTTTTCATCCCAGTGTAGTAATAATATTTATTTCTTTCATGGGGGCTGCTCCTCTCTCCTTGCCTTATTAAGTCAAAGCAGGAAGGAACAAGGAGCAAGGCATTAATAACAATGGCAAGTTTATACAGCGAAAACAGAAGGGAAGTATCAGGAGAGAAACAAAAAAGAAAATGAGAGGAAAAGGACAGATGAGGTGTTATGCACAGATTGCTTCCTTGGTCTCACCAAGACTGGAGATAATCAAATCTATTTGCAAAGATGGTACTGTCTGGTCAACACTTGTGGCACAAAACAAAAGGATCCCTTGCTGTGGCCATGCTTTTTGTGGTCTCAGCTGCAGGACTTGTGCTGATAGGTAGACACTGTCTATGTCATACGTCATATCAATGCCCAAGTGTCATCCTGTCTTTGACAGCTGTATGACAGAGGTCATAATCCATTTACTGAGGTTTGGTTGAGAAAACCAAGATTAATTTCTCTAGCATGTAACATTTCATAGTGATCCAGCTGTAAAAGAAAGAAAGAAAGAAAGATAGATAGATAGATAGATAGATAGATAGATAGATAGATAAAGAGATGTGTGTACCAACAAATTATATTGGCCCAGTTTGATCTCACCATGCTCTTTGAAATATTGGCATATTTTGATAATCTTGAGGTATCTACTCTACACAGCCTTGCTTCAGCATAAAACAAGAATGGCAGTTTAGGGTTGAACCTTAGCCTGAGACTCTCTTGAGTTAAGGGTAGGTGCTGAGAGTGGACACAGAATCACTGTCCAGACACATCCTTTAGTCTCACATTCAGGTGCTGCACTGATTTTCTAGAGGAAAATCCAATGAGGGGCTGTTCTTAGTCCCAGGCACTTGAAAGTCATAGAAACAGCGTGATTCACAGGAACATGTACTGTGTGATTTAGCCTACATCTGCCCCAGAACAGAGGTAAAATTGCCCTTTCTTTCCCAGCAAGAGCCACTGCAGCCATGGCAGACTGGCTGTGAGATTCCAGAATGACTACCCACAGCTCATGAGGGCCAGAAACAGAGGCTGCAATTCTGGTACTCTGCTGTTATCTGGGACTACCCTGACCTGGGTCTGGGAGAATCATGGGTTTTTCTTTCAAAGAAATAATGGAGGAGCTTCTAGTCATCTCATTCTCTAGTCATCTCTAGCATTTTTTTCAGATTAAGCAATATATTAATCATTATTAGTAGTTATATGTACTCCCCAAGTAATGGAGTGAAACTTCAGCTAAACAAAGCAGAAATACAGTATTTCTGCAATAATAAGACAGTTCAAATTCCCTGTAGGGTCAGACAAATGAGGAAACACAATTTTTTGCAGCAGGATGGAGGAACATAGGACATCATAGCTGGCACTGTGTTGATGTTTGTGATACAGCTTCAGGGAAGACAACACATAAATCAATATGCCTTTTAGTTTGGCTTGATATTCCCAGGACAGACTTTAATTCAAGAAGTAAGTAGCATGAGGCCTCGTACCTGAAGCTTGCCTCAGAGTGGAGACTTTTGGAGTTGCAGCTTTTTGATAGGAAGAGACCTCAGCTCCTCATTTACTGCTGCCTTCCCCTCTCTGTGAGGGGCGACCACCCTTTGTGCAGCAGAGATTCCAGAGCAGTTGCACTGACAGGCAGGTCCCTAGGGACAGGTGGTGCTGAGCAGGCAAGGCAGGCAGCCCATGCCAGCAGCAGTTGCCTGCACCAGGGGAGTCACACAGAAGCCAGGCTGAGGCTTGTGCATCACCTATGCCTTGGCTCAGTTCTGTCATCCTCATGCCTGCACCAGGAGGAGGTACCAGCTTCTTTCGTGCCAGCTGAGAAAAAGTCATGATGTAACTAATATGAGCCAGTTAATATCAAGTGAGAAATCCTTTGTGTTTTTAGGTGAGAAAATAGACACCAGTTTTTTAAGCACAAGGGTGGACTGGGGAATTAACCATGGGAATAAATGCCAAGAGAAGCAGTGGAGTTTTTTATCTCTTCACGTACATTTGATTCAAACATCTTCCAATCAAGTTCTCAAATAGCTACACTCAGTGTGAAGATAAGTGGGTGAAATGGAAGCTTTGTCAGGTGGCCAGATGAGGTAGTTCCCTCTATCCTGGGCTCAGAGTTTAGAAATCAGTGTCCAGTACCAAGTGCCTTCCTGAGTAGGCTGTGCTATAGAAGGATAAACCCAAGCATTTTAAAGCATATCACTGTGAGCAAGGAATGTGTGATGCTATATCCTAAACTTCAGTCAGTGGTGTCCCAAACTGCAAACTGTGACTGCCCTACAAAGTCTATGTACAGCTGTAGCTGCCAGGACAGGACCCAGCTGTATCTCTGTAATCCAGTAATCCAGTATCACCCCCACAGCTGGCCTGCCTCCACTCACACCATCACAGACAGGCAACAGAAGCTACATCACCATAATTGTGAGAAGGCATGAACACAGTCATCAGATAGAAGCAGCTATGTCTCCATCTTACTGGAGATATGATATTCCAAAATGTGTTCCATGAAATGTATTTTCAGACGTCTTTCAGGAGACTATTTCCCAGTCCAGTTGTGGGAAGGAATCAGCTGCCTGCTGGCCATGAACTGTTTTTCCAAGGTATTATATAGACAATTTTGATTAATAGCACAGGTAAACTGATGCTGTATAACCCAGACAAAGTTGACTTTTGTGAGGGATTTGCAAATTGACCATGGTTTGAGCAGCTGCTTCCACCACCCTGAACTGCACTACCTCAGCCCAGCCTTGGCTTCTCCCTTAGTGGTCTGCTTCCTTATGCCTAAATGATTTGACC
The DNA here is from genome assembly GCA_013397195.1 of Hylia prasina. Taxonomy (NCBI): domain Eukaryota; kingdom Metazoa; phylum Chordata; class Aves; order Passeriformes; family Sylviidae; genus Hylia; species Hylia prasina. Next base: position 1,567,962 of record VYXD01006564.1, read on the forward strand.
ACAGAAGGTGACCAAAAATGCAGATTTTCTAACATTTTTTTGCGCAGAACCCATGTATCTGCCATTTTAAGCTGAGATTTTCTAAACTGCAATGTTGGGGCCAGTTTCTCTGTGTCCTCAGCTGTATTCAGTTAATGACATGAGACTTCCATCAACACACAGCAGCTACAAAATGCATTTCAGGCTTATGGACACTGTGTATCTGTGGTGCTGCAAAACAGCAGACCAAGGGATCTGACCAACTTGGTAGTCACATACAAGGGAACCTGTGTGGGAACAAATAGCATAGTGTGAGAAGGCTTGATTAGGGACAGGGTTTTTTTGGGAGAACTAAGGAAAAAAATATCCTGCAGTGATCAAAACAGATCTTATTCTGAAATTGCTCATCATGAAATTCAGTTATTGTTCTGCAGATCTATGCCAGAGAGTGCTCTACTCTCTTCCATACAGTTACCAGGGAAATTAAATAGGAGGTTGTTGCTATTTTAAGACTCAGAATGAAAAATAAAAGTGCTGGTTTACTGCAGCACAAATTTGTAGGGACTCTCCAGGCCAGGCTTTTGAATCAGACTGAAAAGTGGCTTTTGTTTTGTTTTGGTTGTTGTTGTTTTCTTTTTCTTTTTCTTTTTTTTTTTTCCCATGTCAAAAATAGAGTTAGGCTCTGATTTTCTGATGAGGAAAAATTGTAGTGGAAATGTGTGCCCCTTACCTCTTCTGCAGTATGAAGTGAAAGAAAAATGTGCAGATGTTATTCAGCTCTGCTTTAGTCAAAGGTGTTGCAAAGATTTTAATGGCAGGAGTACTTTTCTGCTGTTAAATTACTCAATGCCCCATTTGTAACACCTGGTAGTTACTCTGACGGCTACACACTTGACACAGTGAAGTCTCCAAAAGAGGTTTACAGCTGCTCACAAGGCTCAAAGATGTGCTGGGGCTGAAGAATCAAAGCTTCTAACAGGAATTTCTATGACATGAAGAGCATTCCCCTCCCTTCTTTACAGGAAGTCTATTTTTTTTTAATTAAATACCAAAAAATGCTCAAATCTTGCTCAAAAGCAAGATATTGGGGCAGGGATCTGACATTAAACAGTGAGGATAAATGTCGAGAAGCAGAGCTGTTTGCTCTACAGATTTATTGCTCCAAGTCCCTACAGGAAAAGCAGTGGCGAGCAAAACCCTCCCCTAAGTTATATTTGGAGAACTTCATAAAATGAATAACATACTATTATATCCTGAAATTCACTTGCAGTTTCTCTGAAACTTGCTGTCTTCTCTGCAATGGCGTATTGAGAGCATACCCTGCCATTGCTGCTCCAAGTCACAGGAATGAATGATCTCCTGTGGGGAACCAAATCTTCATTGCATTGACAGGACATCAAATGCCAGAAGTCCTTGGCAGGTTCAGTTTAAATGAATGTTGAGGGACGAGGGTAAGAAGAGCAGGTTGTTTATCAGGTGCTGCTGAGGAGTGATGCTTCTCTGTAGGGATGTGCTACCTTGGCTGACTCCAGCGGTGACTGGGGCAGCATGGAGTTAAATGGTGTCACTGGCAGAGCACAAGCCTCTTGGAAACAGAATAGCCTCTCAGCAGAGCCAGACACTGCCCACCAGGCCATGCCCTGCACAGCACCTGGTGTAGCTGGGCACCACCATACCTGGAGGTGCAGCATTGCTGTGCCCTGAACTCATGTCAAAAGTGACACAAGCCATCTTCAAATTCTGCCTCAGACCTCTGCTGTCCTTCTCTCTCTCCCTGCTTGTAGCTACAAATGTAACACAGGGGCTTGTGCCTGTCAGCTTTGCAAAATATTTACCATAAACATCTCAAATTGTGATTCTTGCTAGAAGTGCCACAAGGGGGAAGAATTGGGTTATTTACAGGGCAGCATTTACTTAATACATTTGGATTGTTCAGTAGAATTAAGACTGAGATTGCTCTTCAAGCCCTTTGTTAGGAGAGGCAGGGAAGGAAGGAGGAGAAGGGATAGCGTGAAACTAATTTCTAAAACCCAAGGAAAACTCAGTCAAAAAACTCTAGTTTTGTGTCTGGTTGGGGCATACTAAAGTTTTGCATTGTACTGGTTAAAAAAATGGTCCAGCCCATGCCAAATCAATCCCTTTCAAAAGGGCTCTTAAGCAAACTATTTTTCATTAAGCTTTCCATTAATCTGTTCAGCAATGAGTTTAACAGACTGCCCAGCTCTCCACCTGACAGTGCTTCCTCTGGCTTTAATAATAAACCACTAAAACTAGCCACAGTAAGGTTGTGCCACGGCATCAGAGCTAATCAAAGTGCCTGCAGGTTTGCTGGGTTTAATTCTTGTTTAAAAAGTTTTTTTCCTTATCACTCTAATGGCATCTAAGCACCTTGGTGGAAAATGGAAATCCCAGTCATCCATGTCAGGTTCATTTCAAGGCAGCAGCGCTTGCTTTGCCAGCAGAGCTGCGACTTGTGCTGACACTGTGCTCCAGAGCACATCCACATCATGATGTGGTGCTGGGTTTTTACAGAAAGGAAGCAGAGGCCAAAACAACCTGCTTCAGATTAGCACATCGACTTTGCAACCACAAAGCCCTAAGTGCTAGTAATGTATGTGTGGGTATGTGAGAACTGTTGTGCTTGTGGCTGACAGAATGAAGACGTGCTTCCATGACAGTGTCATTTGGATGCTCTTGGATGCCTGAGCAGTATAGGGAGACAATATAATGAAATACAGAGTGCAAATTGCTTTAAAGTAACCTTGGATGTTCCCAAATTTTTGCCTGAGTGGTTTGAAAAGAAGTACTGAACCAGCATTCCTAGGAAATGAATAAACTGTTACAGCCCGAGCAGGAAGGCAAACGTAACATTTTCTCTCCTCAGGAAGTAACGAAAACTGACTTCAAACTGCAAAACATAATGAGGGATGTTTGTCATAAGTTAAAAATCTATTAACTCCAGCTGTTCCCCTGGTCCTGGAAGCTTCATTTTTCAATGAAGAAATATTTTTTTCTTACAAGAACATTCCAGAAAACAGACTTCACATTCAGTGACAGTTGGGGAAAATGAAATTGGATGGAGCATAACTTTCCAAGTTAGTAGACAGGATTTCTGATGAGCCCTTAAAATAAATAGCTAAATGAGAATTTAGCCTGATTTTTGAAATTAGAAAATTAGCAAATGAGACTTTCCTCTTCTTTTGAACAGAAGTTCAGCCTCTACTTTAGAAGCTGTCTTCTGGTTTGCCAAGGAGCACTTTCTCTCATCAATGCATCATGCTGAAATATGCAGGAGACAAACCAACCTCTGTCATGAACCATACTAACCTTAGGGTGTCTGTGGAGTAAAATATTTACTTATCTAACCAAGAAAGTATCTCACTAACCAGAACAGATGGAACATTACAGGATTTGGCTTCTCCATCTTCCAGTCTGGATCTGCTTCTTCTTTATCTCTCAAGAAAGTCTTCTGGTTAAGTGTCTTTCCTCTATGCAGGCATTAAAGATGCTTTGAGTCCCCTTTGAAGATGAAGAGATGCCTTATAGGTAGAAGCTATGTTAGGGCTCTGGAGCTCCAGTTCTGCTGTTAATCCATATGGACATTGTAATAAACCTGTGCGGTGTGAAGACTGGAAATTAAATACAAATTGTGCATCCAAGCAATCAATGTGACAGAATTCTATTTACTGTTGGAAGAACGTCCCACATAGAGCCTGTTTGGGTGGAAACAAAATGATTTCATAGTTTCTAGAGTTCCTCATTCCTATTTATGTCTATGTATCCCAAGGAAAAAAAAAATCAAAATATCAAAATTTTTAAGATGGAGTTGGATCCAGCCAGGCATCAGAAAAAATCGTATCTCTCCTGAGAGCAAGAACAGCAAGAAGCAGTGTGAGGGGGAAAGGCTTCTTTGCCCAGCTCTAATAATGCCAGCACATGAGTGAATTTAGCAAAGGAACACAGTAGAAACTCACCTGTACTGCAGCAAATAAAAGTCAAATTCACAGAGGAGTTTGGTTGCTAGCAGTTATTCATACATTGTGAGTAAATAATAGTGTCAAGAGGAAAGAAGACAAGAGAAGTTACAGTTTAATCTCATTTTCACATTCTTCTTTTAAGAAATGTAAACCCAGAATAATTTCTTAAGGACTATTCCTAATATTTCCTGAAATATTTCTGAGATTTCCCTCTATCTAGCATTTATTCAAAGAATCCACAGCTGCAAATTTGATCCATGATTTCCCAGCAGTGCAAGTCTCATTACAAATTAAAATGCAATATTTCACAAGTTTTATCATTTTCTAATGGTGGAGCAACCAAAGGATTACATGTTTTCAGTTACAGTGCTGAATTTATGTACCACATTTTCTGTATTAAAGTGTAAGTTAAGCGCATTGATTTGAATGGTAAACCTATTAATAATGGAAGAGGGTTTTTTCCCTTCAGTTTCTTTAGGCTGCACATTTCTTGTAAAGCTAATCCTGGTCACAAGCTGCAGTAATAAGCAGTACTTGCCCACAAATACATTTTTCTGATGTCATGGATTTGGATTTAGTGATCCTGCTTTGGAATATGTTACTATAACTGAATTCAATTTAGGAAACTAATTAAAATTACTATTTTTAAACTGCAACCAGTGCTCTTTCAAAAAGCACAACAATTTTGCAATCAACATATGTGCAAGATGATCCAGAAAATGATAAAATATTTTTTATTAAAGAGGTTCAAGTAGAATTTTAAAACATCCAAATATGCATTACAGCCTGGGTCTTGACAGCTTTACTCCAGGAGTCCTAGAACAAAAAAAACAACAAAAGATCACTGGCCTTCTGTCAGTATCTCTAAGTCATGGTATACTTGACAAAATCCCAAATCTGGAAGAATTTAAACAGAACACAGAAGGAGATTCAAATAATGATAGGCCATCTAACCTGATGTCACATTTAATGTGGTATGTGTGGGTGGTGTCAAGACCATGTGGTGTCAAGTCACGAAAACTATTTCGTATAAGACAGCCCTGATTTCATCCACTGAAGAATTTAGTTAAGAAAGGTAGCTTGCACAAACAGAATCTTAGAATCATGGATTCATTGGGTCAGAAATGGCCTTTGAGTTTATCAAGTCCAACTGTTAACCCAGCATTGCCTAGTCCAGCACAAAACAATGTCCTTAAGGGTCACATAGAATGATGGAATGGTTGGGGTTGGAAGATTGGGTTAAAAATCATCTAATTCCAATCCCCCTGCCATAGGCTGGGATGCCACCCACTAGATGAGGTTGCTCCAGGCCACATCTAACCTGGCACTGAACACTTCAAAGATGGAGCATCCACAACTTCTCCAGGAAACCTGTGCCAGTGCCTCACCACTCTCAAAGTAAAGTATTTCTTCCTAGTATCTAATCTAACTCTAATCCCAGTTTGAAGCCATTCCCCCTTGTCCTGTCACTAGGGGATAATCCCTGTAGATAGTCTCTCTCCACCTCTCTTGTAGGCCCTCTTTAGGTACTGGAAGGCTGCTGTTAGGTCTCCCTGGAGCCTTCTCTTCTCCAGGCTGAATAACCCAAACTGCTCCAGCTCTCTGATTACCTTTGTGGCCCTCTTCTGGGCTTGTTCCAATGTTACATATAGGTAAAACCTTACAATAGAAAGGCCTTGTAAAACATGGTTCAGGCCTTGCTATTATGACTAAGTTAACCTGTTAAGTTCCCATAAGAAAGAATCACAACAATGAGAATCAGTTTGCATAACCATCTATTCTTGTAAGAAGGCAGTTTGCACCTGTAAAAATAAGAAGTCTACCCCGTGAGAATCTGTGAAGAAAAATGTAAACTATCTAGAAAAAGAAAAGTTTGATAGACATGTACACTAACCATTACCAACCAATGAAGTGAGTTTCAATGGACTGCTAGCCAATTGGATTCATACACGGTGCCTTCTGATATTCCTATAAATATGAGCTATGTGAATAAAGATTCTGCTGTTCTGCAGGAAGAAACAAGTGTCCTGTCCATCTCTATTGTGACATTCCAACAGGTCCACCTCCTTCTTATGTTGAGGGCCCCAGAACTGCAGGCAGTACTCACAAGAGTGAGTACTCCAGGTGGAGTCTCACAAGAGTAGAGTAGAGGGAGAGGATCCAATCCTTCAAGCTGCTGGGCACGCTGCTTTTGATGAGACAAGATGAAAGAAATACGAAAGAGCATGCTAAGATTGGTAACCATGATGATCTCATCATGGTTTACCTCTTGGTAAACTGGAACTATTCACTGAAAATAGCTTCAACACAAACCTTAAAGGTTCCTCATTAAGGAAGGAGATACAAGCTAGGCACTATGTAGGGAACAAACAAGGAAGCAAGCAAACAAAATGACCTGAAGAGTTTAATCATGACAAAAAAGTTGTCGTGGTTTCATGGTGACACTTCATGAGAAAATACATTAGGTTTGAATTATCTCTAATTGTGCAGCTATGGTGCTACAGTAACAGCGGCTGGAAAATGAAGCCAAAGTAATTAATGTGAGAAATCAGCTATATACCTATAACCTGTCTTCATGTATGTGCGTGTGTGTATGTGCATATCCTAACATAAACCCAGCAATCCAGAACACACTGAATAGGAAGACAGATTCTCCATCTCTGTGGTCTTTAGTTTCTTCCAGAAGCCTGATGTAAACACATTACTTTTGCATCAGAAATTAATTGTTGCACTCAGTATAGGAATAGTGGATGAGGCGTAATGGCCTGTTGTTTTACAGAAAGCCAGATTTGAAGATCTAATAATTCCTTTAAATCACTGAAGCAACAAATTAGTCCTGTAAGCAGGAGTATCATCAACCATTATTCAAAAAGCTGATCTCAAGCTAAATATTCAGGCAGCATAAATGGAAGCCCCAAAATTATTCTCTGGAAACACCACGATATAGGAAATTGTGGTCACATGTTTAGAGGCCCTCTGTTCCTCTGTGCCCAGTGAGAGATTAACTCATGGATTAACTCATGGATCTACCATTAACTTTTTGTCTGTGTGTCTTTTTTCCTGTGGCTGATGAAATAGCTTAGATAGGTAGTATGTACTGAGTCAGGGATTGCCTGCTGCATGGCAGAAGGCTGCAGAAGTTTTTTACAAGAGTTAGTTTCTTATAGATTTTATTTGCAAATATTGATCAATTAAAAAAAAAATTACATGTGAAAATTGCAATTTGTCAAATCTAAACAGGCTTTCCATTTAAATGGCCAAGGAGCAGAGATGTGGAGAAAGGCAAAAGATAAAAATCAAAGGAGATAGTCTATAAACTGCATTTTTCTCAGTGTGTTACTAAACAATCCTGTCAGGGTTCTTCCTGCCTATTACCTTAATGTCTTGCAACAGTAATCCTTAAAAATATAAATCTTTATTATATCTACTAAAGGGCTGACAGAGAGATGGACCCCAAAAGGCCAAAACATAAGCACTAGGAAATCACAGGTGCAGAAGACCAAAATCTTTCTTTGTGTAGACAACATGCTTGCAACTGCAGCAGCTGACATCCTTTAAAAATCCAGGCCATGGTGCACTCTGATATCTGCTTATGTCTTTAAATAAGTCAACACTGCTTAGGGTTTGGCAGTGCTAGAGGGGTCTGGTTTGATGGGAGTACCCAGAGTATGAGATCAGCATTTTAAAGACTTTCACAGGGTAGGAAGTTAATGAAAGCCCAGGGCTGAAGCTGGATTTCACAGGCAGATAGTAAAACCCAGCAGCCAGGAGATGGAGCAAGTTCAGAGCCAGTTTCCACCTGCTCCTGTTTTCCTGATTGCAGGCTGTAATAGAAATCCTAGTGAAGAAACTGATCGAGACATTCAAGGCAGAAAAGAGCAATTTAGACTGTGATGCAGCACAGGTACATAGTAAAACTGTCAAACTCCACTGAGCTATTCCCTGTTCACTGGGTTTTACTTATCTTTATATTTTATTTTGCAGAACACACAAGTTCACTATCACTTTACAAACTTTTTTATTTCAGAAAGCCTCTCTCCTTTGAGGTAATTTTATTCAGTCAGTGTAAATGTCAGCTGCCAGTTTTAAGTATTATTATGTATATGGAGCTGTCAAGGAGTGAGGGGGAAATGATGCAGGCAGTTCACTTCTGTCTTAGCTCTCAAGAAAGGTCAGCTGAGCCTTCCAAAAGGGGCTGTCAAAGCCAAAGCATCTTTCAAAATTCATTCTGTAGAAACAGTGTAAGAAAGCACATGCTTTAAAGCCAGCCAACGTGCGGCTGAACTGACTGGTTTCTTTTTCTGACATCAAACAGCTCCATTAGTAACTACCAGTGGTACAAGAACCCAAGGAGAGAGCTTACTCCAGTAATTGCATCCAGCTGCATTTTGTTTGCTTTGGTGATTGCATTTTTTAACCTTCTGTTTGATCTAACTTACATCTGAGCAAATTTCTTCCTCTGGTGAACATCCTCACATATCCCCATTTCACATCCTCCCTGAGCTGCCAGGACATGGAGCAGCTCTCACCCCATGACCTGGATGGGAACAGAGGAAGATCAGGAGGTACAGCCTACAGCTCTAAGAGTAAGGGGTAGATTTTGTCCTGGCAAGCTTGGCAAAGGAATATGGAATGTACAACTGAGAACACTAAGAGCCAATGCAGATTATGGCACTTAGGTGTGAAGAGACTGACCAGAAATTTTACAAGTGCAAAAAGGAGATCTCCTCACAGAGGTTTGGCTCAAATCCCAAAAATACTTAGATGTCTAATTCCTGAGGATATCAATAGCAATCAAATAGTTATATGTTCTGCCAGTTACATAAAAGAAGCAGAAAGAAATTACCTTAGCTCTCCTATAGGAATTGCTCATGCAGTTGTATCTATCTTATCCCAAGGGGGATAAGATTAAAGGAGGAAAAGCAAATTCCAGATTAATGCCATGAAAAACTTCTAGGTATCCAGAAGTACTCTCTCAAGAGCATCCCAGCCCAGAAATGCTCTGTTTCAAGCATGCTGAGTTCCAGACTAATAATTCCATCTTCCATTTTTTTTCCTTCACCCAATTAAAACAACAAATCAGGAAACCATCACATCTCCCTGAAGACCTCTAAAAGAGATGAGACCCACTTGCTATTGCTGCTACATATAGCTATGTACAATACTTCAAGAAAATACAAATGAGCAGTGCTTTATGAACTCTGTCCACATCGATATTTACTGTTCTGGCTCCTCTTTATCCAGATCCACATTATTAAAGAAATGGGCTCTGTCCCCAGCAGGATACGAGTGAAACCATCTAGCAAGAGTGAGTCCCTCCCTTCTGCTCCCAGTTTTCTGCTCTGAGGGGAGTGCTGAGCCAGACAGCATGGTTGCAGAACCTTGTCCCTTTCAGTATAGCTACCATGTCTATTTTTAATTTATTGGTGTGTTCAGCTGTTCTTTTTCTCCTTAGCCCATGCCATGCTGGGATCTCAGTTTCTCAGTCCTGCCTACAAAATTCAGACAGAAAACACTGAGACAGAGATGTGCTAATTGAAAAGCAGTTTCATACCAATTTAAGGCAAGTAAATTTGCTACGGGACAAAGTCTTAAGTAATAAAGCAATGTACTTGGAGATTGAAGAGTTTGTTTTCACTGCTGTTTCTGATTCTGCTGTAGAAGGTCCTCAGCAGCAGAAGCATGTGAAGAAAAAGACCACTGCCAGAACACATTTTGGATGAGGTTACCATATTTTGGAAAGTACATGGCTTGTTTACCCATGAAGTTGTTTACCCTCTGACTCAGAACTTGGTTTTGCTAATGTATATTGAAAACTTGGAAGACTTGCCAGAAGCTGTGCTTATGAGGGAGACAGAAATGCCAATTCTTTGGTTCCTCAACCCTTTCCCCTCAGCTATGCCACCTCTGGCCATCCCAGCAAGCTGGACATCTTCCTGCAGGAAACAGAAACTGGTCACCATAGCTCCTTGTCTTTCATCTGGAAGGAGAACACCTGCAAGGGCTTGAGAGATCTGCCTAGAATTTGCCATGGTTTCCTGCAGGATGGTGGACAAGTCCACCACCCACCTATGCCAATCTTCACCTCCTCACCCATAAAATGGGACAAGGAGCATTTACCCACTCCATACGCTGCCTCATTTAAAGTCATCCTTGTGTAGGATGAACTTTAGCTTAAGGGTTCATCCAAATATCAAGCCTTATCCTTTCCCCTTACCATGTCTGTTTTGGATTTTATCCCCAAATAATTTTATCTGGAAATTAGTGATCTTCTGCTTTACTTGTTCCCTGGGAACAGGCAGCATCCTTATCTCCTCTGTCCTTCTCCTTTTTTTCATTCCCTTATTCTCCCTTTCAATGATCTTGGGTCCTTACTCTCCAGTCACAGCACATGCCTTCTCTCAAAACTGTGATTTCATGATAATTAATATCAGACCTGAACATTACTTGTCCAAAAAGGACAAATGAGATCAAACAATCACATTCATGCCAAATTAGTCCAAGCCCATAGCAATGGTTTCTGAATGCCTGAAGCTTTCACGAGTTTTATATGAAGCAGTACCTGATATGGTGTGAAGTTAAAGCAGCTGATAAAAGCTGAACCTGTCACTGTCCTTTGAATGAATGCAAAATGGAGGTATTTTTACTGTCAGATTGGTTTCAGGGAGCTGGAGAGAGCTTTTGATCCAGTGGTAGAATTCCAAATTTTCCTAGTCTTAAGGTTTTCTGCAGAGTTATCCATGTAAACTCACCAGCTCCTTCCTTCTCTTCTCCCTGCCTCTTTCCACTGGTGGGCTGCACCCTTTCCCACATCCCTACCTGTCAGTGCTGGTGTGAGGGTGAGAATGGGTGATGAAGAAAAGCAATGCAGGGCAGAGAGCAATGGAAAGGCTTTCACTGGCAGTGCAACATCTGAAGTTTTATTTAGCTGTTGCTCCCTCTATAATTAAAATTAAATAAAAAGGATCAGGACATTGAATCCAATGGCACTTGTCAAAGCAAGTGCTGTACTGGTTCATGGAGGTGAGTGCATAAAAGTCTCTGCCAGCCCTGGGACACTGCTTTTGTAACTTAAAGGAGATCCTAAATTGCACAACCCTATAGCTCTTTATTTATTGTATTGTAAAGATGGACTTTTGGAATTTAAAAAAAAAAAAAAGAAAAAAAGAAAAAGAGATTATTTAGGGGAAAGATTTGGTACCAAGAAAAAATTTTCATATAGATTAGTTCTGTGGGCAATTTTGTAAGCTTATTTAAGAAGGGAAATTAGTCCATTCAAGACGCCTGCTTAGCCCTTTCTCACAAATAAAATAAAGCATCCAATCACATTTTGACAGTAGGAAACACTATGTGTGTTGCAAGCAGGTCTGGCTGAGACCGAGTTAATTTTTTAGCTATTCCTGTGTCTTTCAGATGTTCTGTACACTTACCACAGTGAAAATACTGCAGACCACCCTTTTATGATAATCCAAGAGAAGCTGCCACTCTACCTGGCTCTGTGTGCTTTCTCCCCATTTTCCTCACCTTGAAAGTTGGTTTGCAATTTTTTTGCAAAGAATCCAAAAGCCAGCAAAAACGTGAGTTGCCTTTGTAGAGGCTCTGCAGCGTGTGGGGGTGTGTGTGCTTGCACAGAGAATATCCTGAGCAGGCAGTTTTTATGTCCTTCTGGCTCTGCTCGTGCTCTGACAGCATTGATGGCGTAAATGCAGTAAATAAGTCTGAGCAAAGGTCTTGTCTACAGTTCATGCAGGACTTTTCTACAGCAAGGATCCTTCTGACCATAATTTTCTGCAGAGAACAAACTAACATGGACGGGACTGCCATGGAGTAGGATCTTTGGTGTAAAGGCCAGGTAGACAGGAAAGCAAAAGCTGTGGGGATAAAGGGAAAAACAATTTTCTATGACAATAACAGGTAAGAGAAGAAGGAAGTGTTTTAGAAGAAGTTCAATATCATATGTCCTGTTTAGCCTTTGGAGAACAGTCTTCCAATACCAGGGATAACAAGGCATGGGAAGGGAGCTCAAGTCTGGCTGATCTTGCTTCGATATTTGAGATTCTTCCTGAAGCTGCTCCCATCTCTATTTTCTATCACTTTATGAGCTATTGCAGAATGCAGATGGCTTTTCCTGGTATTAAACCTGAACAGTGAAGCTGCCCTCTGTTTCAGGCCTTGTGCCATAGAATTAGAATTTTTATTTTATTCAACCTCAGAGCATCTAGGAATTTCCCAGGCTGTTCCATGTGCATATTTGCACATGGAACAGCCTGGGAAATATGTCATTCACTTATGCCTGTACTTCCCAGGAAACTCCTGGCTTGGCAGGTAGTCATGTATTAACCAACAAGCAAAAGTCCACAGAAAGTACAGCTAAGGTCCATGTCACTTTTCCATGGCCATATAGCTCATACAAGATATTCAGCTAATAAGAGAAACAATGACAGCTCTATAGCACACTCTGGCAAAGCCACAAGCATGTAAACTCACAGGCTTCCTTTGGAAGAGCAGCTGAGCTAGCCCAGTGCTTTCCAAGTTACATTGTGTTGTGATGCGTCCAGACCAGGCGTTTCCCACAAGAGAAGGAGACCTTTTGTTCTTACTTCCCTTAGCTTGCTTTTCCTTCTGTGAACCCCTCAAGAATGATGCACACCGTTGACTCTATATGCTGCCATGGGAGACACCTAGTTCAGATTACATTTATGAGCCAATTGGAGATACCAGGATGCAGAAGGAGAAGAAATGTCCTGGCAGTTTCCATGGCAATTCCCTAGTCTATTAAAAATAATCAATATAACTATAGTAACAAATTGCCACTTGTTAGCGCAGAGCAGAGAAGCAGGGAGCAGGTTCATGCTGTCCACAACATATCAACATGGTGTTCTTGAGATACTGAAATGGAAACAGCGAAAGAGAAAACTGCATTTGACCTGATTTTTAATTTCTAAAATGTTTCTGCACCCAGAAGCAATCCTGACATAAGCAGGAATAGCTTGTTATCAGCATCTCTGAAAAACAGAGCATGTACATGAATGGAGTATTAGAACATGGGCCATGGCAAAGATACAGCCCGGTCATGCACAGGGTTTACAGTCTGTCTCAGTCACTACATCTCCATTTCTAACAAGATGCCACAGCTCAGACCGTTTTCCAAGAACACTTACATTAGTAAGGAAAGACCTATAAAACCAGATTAATATCTCAGGAAGTTTGTTTTATGACATTATAACCTTGATAGTTATGAAGTAAACAAAGCTGTTTTCACATTTGTAAGCAGAGATTTTATAGAGCTAAATATGCTGAGAATTTTTGCTCTTAGTATTCGTACTATTTTTTTCTTGTTCCATAAAGCTCATTAGATCCATGCTCCATTTTAATGTTGTTAAGTGATTTTCTTTACATCTTCATGGAACAAATGCCATTTTTTTCCTGCTGGATATCCAAAAGAGTTTGCTGCTTGGGTATCTGATCTTTACTGAATTTTACTTTCCTGATGCCTTTAAAGGAGTCACTGCTGTGGGCAAATGCCTCCCCATGCAGCACCACAGGTAGGTTTTTACCACCCCTCTAGTGTGTTTGCAGGGCTACCCCAACTTTGCTGGATATTGGCATATATATCTCTTTGAACATGACATCAAAACGTGGCTTTTCAATGTTACATGCAGTAAACAAGATATTTAAAATGCTGGGAGAGAGTAGTTAGTTGCTGTGTTAGCTAATGAATGCTTTTTAAAGCTTTCAACACATTTTAGAACAAAGAAATTCCTTAGGAGGAGAGCTCCAGTGCGTGGTGTCAGCCTGTGCCATCTGTTGAACTCATCCAGCAGCAACCTCTGCTCTGGGGTGCTAAAACACAGCAGCTTTTGTTAGGGATGTGCATCCCCATGGGCAGCAGCAGACAGGCACTGGCACAGCTGGCTGTGGCTTGCCATACAGATGGCAGTTCCAGGCAGGGAAGGGTTTGTCCAGCCTGTGATCAGCCACACTCACTGCCTGTCCCTGGGACACATTTCAGGGCAGGCGTCCTCCTGGTGATGGGGTGGGGGCCCGGAGAGGGTGGGTTGCAGGATATGGGGTGGAAGCACATGTGGCACCGGCTGATGCCAGTGGCAGGGTCCCTGCAGTCCATCAGGCTGCCTTGCCTCTGCACTGCAGCCACGGCTGTGCCCTCCCACCACCCACCTTCTCCCCTCTGGGCTTCAGCTGAGAGCCTCCAGGGACAGCAGCTGCAGGAATGAGCCAAAAAACCCACCAGAAGTGTCACATGCGTGTCTTTTTTATGTGGAGCCTTCCCTTCCCTGTGTGAGGAATGGGACAAGCTGTGAAATTACAAACTGGAATTCAAACACTCGGCTTAAGGAGCATATAAGAGATTAAAAGCAGCGCCGACGTCATCGGGAGAAGCTCATGCCGGCAATACACCTGATGGAAACACTTCCCCCGCTGTCAGCCTTGCTCTCACGGCACTGCTTGCATGCAAGAAAGTCTCTGCTCCGTGAATTTGGCGGTATCAGTGGACGAAGAGTTGGCTGCCTTAGGGGCTGAATTCCCTTGCCTTGGTTCAGCCTGTGAGGCAGGAGAAGCCAAGCCAGTGGGAAGTGGCTGGAAACCAGCCCCTTTCCAGCTGGCCCGTGCCTGGCAGGGACCTCTGGTCCCAGGCAGGGTGGGGAGACACTGCTCCCATCCCAAGAGGGAGTGTCCTCCTCCCCACAGCTCCGACTCTGGGAGCTCAGCCCATCCAGCAGCACTGCAATAGCAGGCTGGCTAAATCCCCTGGAGAAACTGCACCTTGGCTCCCTACCTGCTCCCTAGTGATGTACAGCACAGGCATGTATGCACAGCATCCAAGCACTTTTCCATCCATCAGCAGGCAGTACTGCAAACACAGCTTGGTTAATTCCTTATCACACTCACCACACTTATCCTCCCCAGTGACAGTTAATAAACAAAAAATACTAGAGTGATCCTTTAAATATAGTTCTGCCATAAGAGCATGTGGTTGTAATTACTGCTTTATGGACAAGTCTATTTTTTTACTTTCCTTCCATGTCTGTGTAATAGGAAATGTGCCAATTTTCAAGAATTCTGTTTCATTACTATTGGAAGGAAGCTTCCAAAATTCAGAGTTTGTTTAACACAGGTTCCTGATTTCATCCTGAGAGTCACCCTCAAAAGCTGGGCTGGAACAGATCTGCATGAAATGAAGTTTCTAAAAGTCCTGGGCACTTCCTTGCTTCACTTTCCTTCTTTATCCATCTCTATTACACTGATGTGCTGCATGCTTTGTTTCCCTTTTTCTTTTTCTGATTCTTCTTATGCAAAGCTCAGTGTCCCTTCACCTTCTCCCCATTAGCTTTTCTCTTTTGCCCACAACTTTTCTGTCAGTCCTCATGCTGTCTCCACTGCTGGTCTGCTCCTCAGGTATCTCTGTCATCCTGGACAATTCCTTTCCTTTCTCAGCACCCCTTCTGGGTGTTTGAAATCATTCTCTCTCTTTATTTCCCCTCTCTGTCTTCCTTTCCATGGTTTCCCATGTCACCACTTTTCCCTTTCCTATCCTCTTCTTTACTGTGTCCCCCAGCTCTCCATCCCTCTGCTCAGCTGCCCTCCAGCATCCCACTTTATACCCTTTCATCCTCCTGGGGCCTTCCCTTGTGGAGGTCCTTCTCTCATTGCCCATTGCCTCCACCCACCACTTTGAGCCTCCTCATCCTGTGCCTTCTTTGGTTGCTTCCAGAGCTGGGGTCCCCATCCAGCAGCGTTCCATCACTCTCCCCCTGTGTTACCTCATTCTTTGATGGGGCTGGAACTAATGTGGCACAGGATGTGAGATCTGAGTGCCTTCCTGGGGGGCTGCTGCTGTGCTGGAGTGTTGGCACTCACTTTCCACCCTGACACAGGGAATCGTTGTCAGAGCCAACAGACACAAGGCAGCACAGGCTCCAGATCTACTGGGAGACGTTTGTTTGTGATGGAAATAATCCTGGTGGATTAAGGGAAGCTGCCTCTTCCAAAAAACACACAACATTGCAATATTAGATGTGGAGAAGTGGCCAAAGTAACATGACCCGTGAAATACCTTTGAACTTTTAAGGTTTTGGCACAGTGGCAGTGGGCACAATGCTGCATTCAGCCATCAAACCAATCCCTCTTGCATGGCTAAAACCACTCCTGCTACTGCTGCTAGGGGTAACCACAGAGCCCTGCCTCCTACCAGAGGATTTCAGAGTGCAATGCAAATAATTAATGAATTATCAGAACACTGAGGACAGATATATGTTTTCATTATTCTGTCACACAGAAGGATTCCAATCAGGTATAGTATGTATTTCCAGTGCCACTCACTCCCTTCATTCCCATATCACCTTTTTACAAGACAGATAGTCTAGCAGGATGGCATGAGGCTTGATAATCTAGGAGAGGGGAACACTGGGCAGCCACAGGAGAACACAGAAAATTAAAATGCATTTTTTTGTGGCAGTGTTTTTGATTTAGAGATTTGGGGATTACATTATTATTATTATTATTATTATTATGAAAACTAACAAAACCTGAAAATACAAATGCCTGTATTTAGTATATTTATTTCTATGTTCCAGAACGCAACCATTTTTTAGGGGAAATCTGATTTATATAATATATATAATTATATAATGCAAAGTTTACATCTGCCACCTTTGGTGAAAACACATTGCCACATGGCTGTCACATGCATAGACACATGTGCACATACTGTCAGAGTGCTCCTCTCAGATAATGCAGTCAGCGCACCCCATGGAGTTAATTACTAGTATTTGCAGGGCCAGAACTGATCATTAATTCATACATTTATGTATTTTTAGAACAGAGTAGGAAAAATTGAATGTAAATGGAAAATATTGGGAGAGTAAATGTATGTGCTTCTAAATTTCCAATATTATTTTCTTTATTGACATAATTTATTATCAAAAACTATTGGCTCAAGCTGGTTTGAATTTCTGGGAAGTTCTCTGGCCTCTGACTGACCATTACTGACAATCTCAAGTCTGTGCTTGTACTGACATTCCAAGTGTGAACACAGGTTTGCTGCAGTTCAAAACAGCTTCAAGAAACTGGGCAGCCTGTCAGGGCCAAGGCAGTAGCAAATGAAAGGACATACAGGGAGAGGAGAATGAAGGGCTGCACATAGAAACAGTGAAGGGAGCAATGAGAAATGACACATCCCTGGTAGACAAAAACACAGTGGAGAGAAACAAAGTGTAGTGTAATAAGATGATTAGGCATGTACAAATGGAAAAGAAAACCGAATATCAAAGCTTGAAGAGCAGAAAAAAATATACAAATATGAATACAAGTACTAACCACAGGGATGGCCAGAGCAGACATGAGGTACTTATCACAACCATACTTGTTGCATTAGAACAATTTGCTGCCTTTTATATGAGAGGAAGAGAGGGCCAGGAAATCAGCCTCTGGAAGGTCTATCATTTGAGAGTGCATGAGTCGTGACAGTTTTGACTATCTACTACAAGACTGCATGAGAAACATGACTGCAATACAGAGATGTGGTGGGCACTTCTCCTGACCCAACAGGAGCAGACACCAGCTGCCATTAGCAAAACCTCATGAAAACAAGAGGAGCAACCAGTGAAGGCTGCACAGCATGTTGTGGGCCTGAAGTCTGCCGAGTCACAAGCTTTGGATGAGCATATGAGCTAAGACAATTGTATGTTGACAGCAAAAACCAAAGAAAAAAAATGATGGGTCTTTTTGGGAGGCACAGAAACTAGGCAAAGAGCTCGCTGGTGTGGCAGGCCACAAGACTAATGTTTATTTCTATTTCAGTCTAAAAGAACAGTCCAGAAAAACAGTCTCCTTGAAACAAACCCTTGAATGCTGGTCTAAGTCTGACCCGTATGAACCAGTCTGGGATTTCATGTGCACAGATCTAATTTCACACTGTCACCAAAAGGGACAAGACTGGCCTTGCTGCACGTCCAAAGCCTCCCTTGCACTGTCACCAGCAGAAGTAGAGATCCCTGGCAAACGGAGTCAGGGAGTGTCTCAGGCTGAGCATGAGTCATTATTTTTCCTGTGGATTGGTTTTCAGCTGCACCTTTCCCCGGATCCTGCCTGCTTAGCAGGGACACAAGCATTACCCCTAGGAATGTGTGGCTGGGAGTAAAGTCTCCTTGGCAGCAGCACAAGCTGCAGTCTGAGTCAGCAGCACCATCTGATACCGGTGGCATCGCAGGGCAACGCGAGTCTGAGGCACCTTGGGACGTGTGTGCCTGGGCTGGGCATGTGCCTCTGTATGTGTGACCATACCCATGGGTGGGTCCTTCCTCACAGGCATGGCAGAGCTGTCCTCACAAGCATGGAACCTGGCACACATGTGACTTTTGTCCTGACTTGGCAAAGTTTCTCCATCTTGCTGCCATTAGTGCATTTTTTTCCTTTCAGTGGTCCGGCCCTGGAGACCACCCTGAGCTTTCACAGGATATGTTTGGCAGCTACAACGTTTTGCATGCCAGCTGGATTATATTTTATACATCAGCAGCCATGCCTGGAGCAGTGCCTGATCTTTTGGCTTCCTTTTGTGGTGATCTCTTTCATTCAACGCCTGTGTGCTCTGATATCCATCAGCCTGTTGTGTGCCAGGGAAGCAGCAGCATGACAGAAATCCCCCAAGGATTTTTGTTTTCCCTTTCCACATGAATTCAAGGCACAAGAAGGCTCTTGAGGAGTACTTTATGAACAGTTCAGCACTTGTTGGACAATGTCCTCTATGTCAAGCACGGGGCCAACACTGATACAGAACCACATGCTCTGCTGAGGCCCACAGGAATCTGATGTGAGGTAATCCATCATGATCTGCCCATTCCTTCACCTCCTCCTGCACTTTACCCTGTGCATTGGGAACAATATACATTCTTTCCTCTAGATATATATTTTTTTTTTACTTACAGTCTGGAGACACCTGAGACACCTTAACAACTAGAAGCTCATGGGGGACTACTGCCACTAGAAGTGTGGGATAAATGTTTTGCAGGGAAGAGGAAGGAGAACTGCTGCACTGCTCCATGGTCTGTTCACAGGCACCACTACAGGGAACTGAGGTAGACATCACTGAGAAATGCATCTGCCTTTCGCACATTTTACCCAAAGCAGAAAGTGTGAAACACCTTGAAGTAGACATAAATTCTGTTTCAATTTGACTGGTGTTTTTACTGCCCATTTTGCTCAAAATGACAGCCAGGCCTAAAATATCCAAGTTAATACATCATAGCAATAGAATTTCCTGTTGTGTCATACCATGAAGGACAAATGAAGGGTCTAGTCTTGCAAAAAACATTTAGCACCTTCAGAAGATTCTCAAACAACCTTCAGTGGCTATTTATAACAGGTGCACCTTGCTTTGTGGTGCACTGAGGTGCAAGGTCTGCTCTAGCAGAAGGATGCACAATCTGGAGCAAGCTATATTCATTCATAGCTAGTAAACAGCATCATTTTTTGTAGGTCTTCTTCCACTGCTGTTTGTTACACACCTTGAAATACTACTCACTTTCTCTGCCAGAAAACTACACAATTAGTAGCAGCAATCACTACTAGCACTTCCAATAAGTTGCACTTCTAAAACAATTTCCACTGAAATAGAGACCCTTCCAGGATGAATTGCTCCAACACCCCATGGATGTGCTTGGCTGCAAGCAGGGAAAAAAGAAAGACTATATTGGAGTATAGGAATTTGTAAGGATTGCCGTGTTTCCAGTAACATGCTGCTTTTTTTCCCCTGCTTTTTCAGTTGAACATTCCCTTTGCTATCACCTATTCCATCCTTTGGCTCCAGTTTAGTAAACTAGTTGGGCACATATTTAACTTCAAACATGTGCTTATGTGCTTTGCCCTGCTGGGACTCTGGTTGTTAACTACCTGCTTCCTATCTGGAAGGAGGTCTTTGTGTGACAGCACCCTCACCCTTGGGGCTGTGGGAGGTTGCTCCAAACCTTAGACCAAAGGGACTTGTTCAAGAACACTACAATTGCTATTTTTCCTAGGAACACATCATGCTGTCACAGCATCCTTCTTTGCCTATATAAACCTCATTCTTGAGATGGCCACTTTCTGTGCCCCTGCAGAAAGCAGACTTTAAATCAGAGCCTTCCTGTGGTCCTGCACTATTGCCACCCTGCAACAACAGCTCTGAAGGCAGCAGTCTCAAAGTTGAACCCTCCACAGCACTCAAAGCAAGGGGTAGGAAGAGTGTTTTGCTGGCACAGTAGTTTCTCTGTAGTTGTGCGTGCAGCTGCACTGCGTTAGCCTAAAGGTACTTTCCTGCTTACGTGCCTGCAAGCTTGCACCTCATTCAGCTGACTACAGTTTGAAGTGAATTTGGTCTGGCAGAACACAAACCTTGCTTTCCACTGCAAGCCTCCTTAAGAAAGGTTCTCCTGGGACTGCAGATTCCTGGAGGGAGTGCAAGAAAAACTGCAGAGCTGGGCACAGAGCCACTTTTGCAGGGAGAAAATACTGACATAGTGCCATCTGCCCCGTAAAAGTTTTTGGCAGTGTAAACATACATACCACATCTTCAACGTGTAGCACACCCCATAGAAAGAAAGCTTACATCCCTTGCTAAATCTCTTTTTCCTTGGATTTCACTCTACTTGCTTAGATTCTTACAGAAACACTTAATATTGTATTGTCTGGCTGACTTTACCCCCCATCACTTTTGACAGAATCAAGTTAGGGGCCTAACTGGAATGCATGTTTAGTGCTTTGTTCATGATTGTGCAACAAGGATGGAAAAGCTGTAATGACTGTTCCATGATGCAGGGCCTATAAATAGAGTGCATGGAAAAGGGTGCTCTCTAATGCATTATGTTCTAATCAATAACAACAAGCTGACTCCAATTATATTTTATTGTCTCTGAGAAAAGTATTTACATGGCATAACAGCTGTGAGTCACAGCAGTGGTTTAGTTAGGAGTCAGATTCACTTAAAAATATTTGAGGCTGATGGCTATTGTTTCCTGCACTCGGGCACTGCACAATTGGCTGCTCTTGCTGCAGTTAATATTTAATCCCTTTACTGAACTTGCACTACTTACCTGTAGGTGTGCTTCACAAGAGTACTCTCTAAGGCCATAGGAACAAAGAGGTTCATATCCTAGCTGGGGGCAACCCCAACAAGGTTATGTATTCTTTGTATGGGTAAAGTGTAGAGATACCAAGTACATAAGATCCTTCAAGTAAATGAGAAAGAGAATAAAAGTGAAGAAAGCAAGATGATAGGTCAAAGTGGCTTGTTCAAAGTTGCAAAGCAGATGAATGGCAGAGAGACCATTCTCCCTAAGCCCTAAGCATTGTTAGGTCTGTAGACCTTGGGTTCCATTTTTTGTTTTCTCCATGGTCTGAGCTGTTTTGCATTACTTTGTGGCTATGGAAGACCAGCAACAGGTACATAAAGGACTAGTAGAGATGCAGAGGTCTTGTGGATCACATGGCAATTAACCAGCAACTCAGTCTTGTGGCAGAGATCTCATGTCCATATGAGCTTGAGGAAAACCTTCACAAATCAATCAGTAGACTTCAGATACTCAGAACATGAAGAAAGAAAATCCAAATACTGTGTACTTAATGAGAACTGGACCAGGGAGAAGCACATATTTTCAACTTTCAGCCATTTTTCCTCTTCAGAAATGACAAACACTGAGAAAAGATGTTTTATATCTGTTTCCTAAGAGATATAACAACATAACTAATGCTTTTAAAAAAATCAAAAATCAAAAAGCCTTCAATTATATACTGCAATATAGGAAGTACAATGGTAATTATTATAATTTGATGCATCTATTTTTCAAGTGGCATTTACATCCCTGGTCTCTCCAGAACACTTAATGCTTTCTGACAGCCTGACAATGAGGATGACTTCTTGAAAAGTGGAAAGCTGAGACACAGAACACCTTTGGTGTTCCAGGACAGCATTCACATCAATGTGGAGGTTGCCTATAGCAATAATATGAAGTCCTTTTGTCTCAAAAAGGTGAAAATTTTAAGAAACTTGCTTGTGCTTCCTTGGGGTTTTTTTTTTGTTTGTTTGTTTGTTTTTTTTAAACTGACAGAGAAACATGACGAGATAGGGTGAGATTCAGTGAGAGTAATAGGTAGCAGTCAAGACCAAAATATAAGGTAGCCCTAGATATAAACCAGAGTCATTTATCTCTTGAACACAGCTGTCCTTTGGTGAGAGGAAACACACTGGTCTGAGTGAGTTACAGACATCAGAAGCCAGGACTAATGGGAAATACCCAATAGTACATTATTGTCAGGCTGGATCCCAATATAACTTTGCCTTTGAGAAGGGTGAGGTTGGCTTACTCTTGTCTGTGCCTCTTGGCTGCTGAGATTTTGGACTCTGACAGTTGCTAATGTCTGGAGCCTGATTTCCAGAGAAAATGTGCATTATAAGGATGTACATTTTGCCAAAAGTTGTGTGTCTTTCCCTTTTGTAATGTCTTTATATTGCTCAAGTAGCCAAGCAAGCACCAGGTACCGAGTTACACTTGTACTTGGATTGTCCAGTGGTTATTCTGACACAAAATCTGAATTCACATTACCAAATCACTGCTTGCCCAATGCTGTGGGGATGTAACATTTTACATAGCATCAGGTGTACTTGACTGTAATGGTCAGTTGGTCACATCCTAGTCCTCCATTTCTGACAAACCTATCCAGTTTCACAGGCTGAACTGAGGCCCATAGAGACAGAATGACCACTGCTGTGTAAATAGCATCAGCAGGGTAAATCTCAAAACATGCAGTGTTAGGAAGTGGTCAGACCTGATACTTCCAATACCAGACCATAGTTAGTATCTCTGCTATGATCTAAGCATGCAGAAATGAGTCATTGCTGACCTTCACCTTGGTAAGCCTATGAGATCACAAGCAGATTTATCTCACTTTGCAGTAAAAAGTTTCTTAATATTTGCACAGTCACATGAAATGCAAGATGTAGGATGCCTCTTGGTGTGATAAATTGCGCTGGAGCATTTAAAGATTCAATAGCTACACTTGCTTTGATTACAATAAGTCCATGCACACAAATTATGATCGCTGTGTTTGTTGGTGTCTGACAAAATGCAGTCCAAATGTCCCCTGATGCCTCCAAAAAGTACTCAAATACATTTGTATTTCTTACATTAAAATGCATGTCTCTTAGTATTTCGATGATTTTAAACAATTACCCAGCAAATGATTACTCCCCTACTTTATTTCATCTACCCTATTTTAGAGGGCATCTTTTTTGGAACCCTACCTTGGCAGAATATGAAATACACTCTGGCCATCTAAGACAACAGTTCACTTCCTGAAACAAATTTATCCACTTAAACACTTCTCAAATAAATCCGGGGATCAGGAGCACTAAACAGGATAAAGGTCTAAGCAATAGGATTCTGTGTAATGCATTTGCATTCTTTAATTATCATCTTCTTTAGAGGGAGAGAAGGCCATATTTTGCTAAACAAAAAAGTTGGCAACCTTAATGAAACTGTATCATACTAATTTCCTAACAGTTTGGAGACTGCTCCTGAGCAGATGCGCAAGTCCAACCAGTGAGTTTCTTATGAGCACGACTTTTACACGTGTTTCAAGAGCAGCTTTCAGCTATTTTTTTTCCTGATATTGTTCCTGATATTGTTTGACCCTAAGGAACTGCTGATATTTCCACTAGTCATTGGCAAAACTCCCACAGACTTCAATGAGACTTAAATTTGTCTGCAGAAAGAGACGTGTCATTTAGTCTGTGGTTTGGTCTCACATTAACATGTGCTGCCCACTGCTATGCAAAACAAAATAACAAGTTTCTAAAAGGAGAGTTTATTCTTTTGCATGTGTGTTTTCTAACCACATAAGCAACAAATAAACATGGTAATTTCAATGCCTGCAAGTGAATGTCTGGAGATTCTTGAAACTGATATTTCACAGGGACCAGGTGAACCTGCAGGGTTCACTGAAACCCAGGTGCTAATTCCATGACTAAGCTGTGTTGAAGTGACTCAAAAACAACTGCAAAGTGACATTCAGTGGTTTACCATCTCTCAGGTCAGCGAATGCCCCAATTCCCCTTTGTTGTGTGGATGTGCCCCAGGGCATCTGTAATCCATGTTAGGAATTAACTTGGTGTTGGCATAAAGGACCACAAAAAACCCTCTGCCCTGTCTGCAGCAGTGGTGAAAAGAGCTGATTTATGTCGGAATACAAAAGGAAGGTGATGGAGAACAGTGTGAAATAAGATCTGTGTCATTTCATAATTCAGGGAACGTTTCTTATGCAAAATACATTTTTAATCCAATTTTGAGAGAACAGAATGGTATCTGAGACAATTCCAAAGCATAGCTAGAGGCAAACCAAAATCCCCCTTAATGGATGCTTGAAAATTTCGGGATATAAAATGTTTAGGAATAAAAAATTTAGAATTAAAAGAAACAAGACTAAAAGCATATAAAATCATGCAGACAGAAGCTAATCAGGAAGCCAATGAAGGAAGTTTATTGAAAAGAAGTTTTTAACCTCCTTTTTTTTTTTTTTCCCAAATGAAGGAAAAGCAGGTTAAAATGTATATTTTCACCATTTGCATAGAGAATCTGTTTTTCCATTAAAACATACTCCTCTTAATGCAGAAAGGCAAGTTAAGTGTATTTACAGCTTAAAGCAGTGTCCAGAGTTGTAACAGGACAAGTGTGCAGGGCTCAAATCCCAGTCTTGGTGGGAATGAGCTATAACTGGGGATGTGAGAGGTGTAGGGTTCAGTTTCCTTCTCTACCATATAATCCCAGTTTGGCCACAGAGGGATTAAAGACAATAGCTGGGCAGATGCTGAAACTTGGTTTGGAGACCAGAATCCCACACAAATTCTCTGGAATTACATAGTTCAATGCCTTTAAAACATCAGTCTCTCTTGTGCCTCTGCTCTCCAGCTACAAAGTGGGAACAATGTCCCTGCACCCCAAACAAAACCCATGAAAGAGACAACCCATCAATGTGCACAGATACATACTCCTGTGACTGAGAATCAGAGAAACATTATCTCCAGAATGAATTAACTCACGTTCCTACTTCTAGGGGTTATTGTTGTTATTTGGTTGCGTTGTTTTCCTTTGGTTCTTTCCTCTCCCTCCCACAAAGTACATGAAGCTGCTGACTGCTGCCAAGGCTTGTCCTGCAGCTGCAGCCCTACTCCTGGAGGAGCTTAGTCAGATGCCAGAGTGTCAGGAGGGCAGAAGCAGTGCCTGATGACTCTTGCCTGCAGCTCAGCATTCTTCTCTTCTGCCTCTGTTCTTTAAACTTGAGTGATTGAACCCATTCTTTTTCTCCAACATGGGCTTTCACTGAGAAAGCATCAGACAGGACAGCAAAAGTGACCTCAGAGTGAATCTAAGAATGAACTATTGTCAACAATGTGTCATTCTTTTACTTCCATACACTGCTACAGCGCTGAAACTACAAGTCCCAGTGTGCAATAGCACAACTTTATCAAAATGGAATATTGGCTGCCTAGCAACTAAAAACATTGGCAACAAAATATCTATGCTTATGGCTATAGAAGCAAACATTATCTGATTCAATATTGCTGCCCACTCTTAACCCTGTTTGATATAAACAGTACAGCAAAATTCAGTAGTCAGGAGGCTCAGATCACAAGAAAACTACTAGATTCACAGCAGAGGAGACACAAAAGGGATGCAGCACTTTTTGACTGTATCCTGCAGTATATACTGATGTATAAATCACACAGCAAATATCAGAAGATGCAGTTTGGCATTATGTCTGACCATGCTTGAATAATCAGGTCAGTCTTATTTGTTACTGTTCTAATCCCTCCCAAATACTAGCTTCCTTGTTTTACTCTGATTCACACAGGCCCCACAACCATCTGTGATTTGGCAGCCTCTTCTGAGTCAGAAAATGTCAGGAGGAAAGGGGAGGGGTGATTAAAGAGAAGAGACAGAAACTTCCAGCCCTCTGCTTGCCTGCCTTTTTAGCGTTCTCTGTGTGAGCTCTGCTGGCAACACCTACAATTCCTTTCTTTCATTAGAACATCTGATTGTGCTAACAGGGGCTGCCCAGCACTTGATTAAAGATGTGTTCTTAACCAAGAACAGTGCAATTAAATGTGAAAATTGTATGGTTCCAAGACCTTAATCAGGGGCAGGAGAATAAAGTATTGCAGATTTGGAACCTGATGCATGGAATCTGTTAAATCATACTGACAGTCACAGTCCAGTCCAGCTTGGAAGCCAATATGCCTTACGTGGTAAATTCAGCAACATTTTAATAACTATCCACTAGCTTGATAATAAGTTCTTTTCATGACAGTGCAAATGCAGTTCTTTTCATGCACCTTTGGGACACTCTCCTTTTTCCCAGAACTACAACTAACACAGGAAATTTTGCCAAAGTGTAATTGGGTGATATTTGTTAATCAAAGAAAAGAATTCTCTTTTTGTCTGTTAAGGTCCTTCTTTCATGGCTTGTCTCTCACAAATTTACTGATAGGAAATGCTAGCTAAAACAGGGCATAATCCAAGATAGAAAGGACTTCTAATGATCTCAGAGGATTTGGGATTTGTTACTATTCCTTCTGGGCTGAAAAGTAGTTCCTGTTGTCTCTCTGCTATGTCTGCAGAGTGAGTAACATAACCTAAAAAGAGCAGTCAGCCAAAGAAAGCATTATTATAACCATTGTTTTGCACAAGATGAACACAAGCTGAGGCCCACAGAACCATGCAAGTGCCTCACTCACTCCAGCAGAAATAGGCAAGCCCATGGTCCTTATTTGAGTATCTCACCCAGTGGTTTGAGCAAGATCAGCTATGGCAGGTCCTGCTAGATCAAAAAAATGACAAAAGGTCCTCAGAGTCACAGTCCCCTAATCTATCTTGATACTGTTTCTGTTCTCTGGATTAAGCCAGAAAACTTACTGTAACATGCAGTCATTAGACCAGACATGTACATACAAGGAGGTGCCTAAGGAGAGCATACATCCATTTTGAAAAAAGACTCTTAAGACTGTAAATAAAGATTTATAGAACTATTTGCCCAATTGTTGCACAGTTTGAAATGCAAAATAAGCTTGACAGAGCTATCAAATTTCTTGTGATAATGACCAAATCTCTAAAAAATTCTTTCCTTCCTAATCTGGGAAAGCAAATACAGACTGTACCCAACTGGTAAATTATACCCTGTCAACTGATTGTAGGCAGAACAGAAAGTACCTCCTCAATCTTCAATGAAATCTACTGCTAATACAATGTAGTCCTGATATTTCATCTTGGGGAGAGGGAACAGAGAGGCCTAAGAGTCTGAGGTCCCACATGGAGAAGCAGGATGCAAAGCTCAGGCAGCAGGAGTCATCTTCTCAGCACCTGAGCCAAAGACCTGCCACTGGCCCTTGGGTAGCCTGCTACAGCTCACTGGGGACTGGTTTCTGACCTCACCTGGCTGTTCTGCCTTTGACTGTAACAAACAAACCTATTGCAGGGCACACCCAGGAACATCTTATATTTCAGGCCAGGCTGCTGCCTTGTCAGATTTGACCAACTTTGCTGGGCAGTGGTGAGAGAAATTCTTCTGCACTAAACAAAGGCATGTTAGTGGCAGAGTAATATCTTTGGACTGGAGCAATGTTGTGAGCTCCAGTGAGCCATCACAATAAGCACAGTTGCTCTGGCTCAGGAGCAGAGGTCACCTCTCACCAGTTGCCTCCCTTGCCACTGAAGAAGGCATCCACTTTCCCAGGATGGGCTTTTGGAATGAACCAGAGAAGTTCCTCACCCAATTCAATGCATAATCAGCTGGGTTCTCCCTTCCTAAGCATTAGGTGGGTTGACGTCAGTCAGAGTGTTTGGCCTGTAAGGTGGGTGCAGCTTTCACCCTTTCCCTCTTCAAAGGGGAGTAGAGAAGAGCATGGCACATCTTACATTGCTACAGCTGTGTCTGCTCCAATCTTCTGCTTCAATTCCTTCCTCCCACTTACTCCCAGAAAGTCAAGAGCTCACTGCTATTTCTTTTTCTGCTTCATTTTCCTGCACTTCAAAACCAGAACTGTTAACGCTTGCTCCACAGGACTGCAGAAACCACTAAAAGAGTGCAATGCTCTAACATCTCGTATCTAGCACGCTCTCACACTGTAAGCTGCTTGTGAAGAGTGGTCTTCCCAACCTCCAAATTTATCACTTAGCTGGATCACAATCTTTTATTCTACTTCCAAACAAAGTGTAGTGATCATAAGTACTTCTTTTGTGATAGAATTTTGCAGATCAAAGCCTGTCTGAAGTGATGGAGATGGTGAATACCCCCTCCTCTAGGTCCAACTTAAAAATAAAAGCTGTGTGTGTAATGAAAACCAAATTGTCTGTGTCTCTGCCAAAGAAATAAGAAAACCAAGAGTGGCATTTCCTTACTCCGGACCTACAGCAGCTGGCCTCTCTTGTAATGTGGAAAGTCAGTGGTGGGTAATATTGTTGTCATGAAAAACAGTTTTGGTCAGCAGTGAGTGGGTGTGTACACTGTTTCAGAAAGAGAAGTTAGCTGTTGGGCTTTTTACGGTATTTAGGACAAGTAACATTGTGAGTTTCAACCTCAAACAACCCTAAACTTGCTGTTGGTGTCAAGACCCTCCTTCCTCCTGCCTTTCTTGGTTAGTAGCAGCAACAAGCAGTCCTGGAGCAAAGACGACAGCCAATGACATCAGTACCCACTTGTGGCACGAGAGCTGATTTCAGTTCAGCTCTGACATTTGTTGCTCATCCAGGAAAGTTAGTGCAAACCTGGGAATCCAGCTATGAACACAGAGAAGTTCATCTAATGCTCCTCTGTACAGGAGGAAAAGCTCACTCCTTTTCTATGTCCATCTATCACAATTAGTCATCAGAGTTGAAGCCTGTGAAGCAAAGCTGGTGGTATCTGCTTCCTTGTTTTAGAGATTTCCCATATGCAGCCTTTTTTCTGCAAGGTTTGTTTTTGGTAGGTTTTTTTTGGTGGTTTTTGTTGTAGTTTCCCCTCTGGGTTCATGGCTTTTACACAGTTGGTCTTACAGGCTAGTGATCACCAGTGTGAAATATTAGCAGGAAATTTTGAGCCCGCATGAAGTGCTGTGAGATTCACTACAGTCTCTGTGCACTGCTAATACTTATAAATGCATGTAAAATTTGAAGTTTCTCTCTTCAGTCATTTCAATGTCAAACTCTGTGGTAGGCATCAGGACTGGCAGATTAATCTGATATTTTATTTTGGATTTTAGGGAGGTTCAAGTAGCAATTAAATTAAACCAAAAGTCTGAATCTGAAGACTCAGTTCCTCTCAGATTTCGATACATTCCTGTCAGACACAGTTTACTTTTGATCCCTGTGTGCCAAGTGAATGAACTGAATCCAATCTTCCAGAATCAGGGAAATCTCACCGTTAATCAAAGTCCTTTTGATGCCTTGAGAGGCTGCCTCAGACAGAGTTAAAAGACTAAAGTAGGTATTTATTAAAAGGCCTTCAAAGGATACACCTTGGGCAGGACAAGAGCCTGGCCGAGGCTACACCCAAGATGGATGATGGATCATGAGTTTTCACACTTTTATAAGTTTTGGTCCATTTGCATATTGAGGTTAATTATCCAATTACAGCTTCAGGTTATGAAGCCCCATCCTCCCAGATTGCTCTCCTCAATTCACTGTTGTTTATACCTTTTTTGGGACCTGAAGCTGCAATGGTGTCCTTGGTTCTAGGGCTGGAAAAGGATTGTTTTGTCTAACTAAACCATGAAGAGAACTTGCAAACACTTTATATGAAGTTCAGAGTTATATACTAATGAAATACAGGATCTGGAAAATATGAAAGCTAAAACTTAAGGCATCACTTTATCTACAGCCTGTCTTTCTTCAAATCACAGGACAATGTAAAGAGGGGAAAAAAAATATATATATTCACACTGGTCCTGTAAAGACAGATGCAAATCTATAATGTTTGAACAAAATATCATGAGAAAAGATTAGGACTATTTTAGCTGAAAGAAATGATAAATTACTTGGTTCAACTTCCTACCCTAAAGTGTCTCAACACTTCCTTTCATTGGGATTTTGATTGGGATCATGCTCAAGTCAAACAAAACACCCTTGCTTGTTCCATTTTAGTTAAGACTCACTGTAACTATGTACAGACCCACCTCTTGTTTCCATACAGAGCAAAAACAAGAAGGAAGCAAAAAAAAATTGGTCAGTGTATATATCCATGTGATGCATACATATCTGTGCGTATAGAGACAAAAAAGGAAAGCAGGCACTTGGAATTAGTGGGCTTTGATTTTCTCAAATGTTTCTCAAATGACAACAGAGGTGATGGCTCCAGCATTACATGAGCCCGATTCTCCTAGACAAATCTAAATGTATACAACCTATGAGACAGCAGTCTAGGCCGAAGTACATGCGGGCTGTCACTAAATGGCATTCTAGGAAAAACAGAATATCTAACACATAACTCATAGGAGGCTTTGCAAGCAGCACAATGTACTTAAATCACCAGACCACTGTTATTTTAATTTCTGAATGTTGCAAATTAGTTTCATCTTCCACTTTCCACTCACTACAGGAGAAAGAAGTTGGAGCCAAGCTTAAAGAGACAGTTCTCTTCTAAAAACCTTGGTGGGCTGACTGCAGATCACTTTGGCAAGAGATTTTTAAACAGTCTTAAATTTGTCTTGGCCCTTTGTACATCTAGTTCAGCTTTTGGCCAACTTCCAATAGTAAATGAAGAATTCTTCACTTTCTGTCCCAACTGCTGTGAAATTTTGCTGTAAAATGAATTAAAATTGCAGAAATCCATCCAAAAGGTGGTTAAAAGGAATACAGAGTCCTGCACAGAAAAGGAAAAAGCTTTTTCCACACTACAATAGAAAAAAAGACCCATGAAACTATTCAGCCCCAAACTGGTTCATGCAGTGCCTGTTGCAGAAAGATAACAAAAGCCATCTTTCTCTCTCATCTGGTCTGTAGAAACATCATGTGTTTTGCAGGTCTGGAGGGCTGTGGAAGAGAAGCTGGAAAGTGAAAAGAAGCCTCCTTAGAGCTGTTTTTATCAGGTCTATTTCTCTTCTCCTTAGGTGGTTAAATGGTCCCCTTCTGATGGAAGGAGAGGGAAGGAAGGAGTAAAACTACAGAGAAGAGAAATGGAAGATCTTTGCATGGAAAATACTGTTAATCTTAAACTTAAACTGTCAAAGTCATCCATGTACAGGCATTTTCAGTGCCTAAGCTTGAGGATTTTTTTTATTATCTCTATTTTCACTTCCTTTCTTTCTTTTTTCCCCCCACAGTACAAGAGGCAAAATCATGATCAGAACTGTAATTCTGAAGGAAAAGATGTCATGCATAAGCACATTTCTTTCATTAAAAGATTTG
This sequence comes from Hylia prasina, assembly GCA_013397195.1. Taxonomy (NCBI): domain Eukaryota; kingdom Metazoa; phylum Chordata; class Aves; order Passeriformes; family Sylviidae; genus Hylia; species Hylia prasina. Next base: position 1,599,343 of record VYXD01006564.1, read on the forward strand.
ATTGCATTTACTAACATGAAATTGGGCTTTCAGAAACCGCTGGATCCCATTAAGTCACACACTATTTTTATGTAAAATTTCAGTACCATTCTTTGGGAAAAATCTGTTTACATACAATATTAGACATCATTTTTCTATATGTACTATAGTCTGACTGTGGTGCTCATATATGCAGTAAGTAGTGTCTTACAGCAAATGTCATCTGCACTGGACACTGTGGGACTTTCTGGAAGAAAAGTTTCTAAGTGCATGTGTATGTGTGTGTGTGTGTACACAAAGATGTAAGACTGTATGAGCCAGTTTGTGAACTGGCTTGTTCAGTTTACATCTCATCATTTTACCTCCTTTGGTAGCCAGCAACTTCTCTGAGTAGATATTTTGGCTTCAGAACAACTGCTATGAGACTTCTTACCAGCAACAGCACGGGTAGGTCAAGTGTCTTCAGCTGAATTTGGGAAAAAAAAAAAAAAATCCCAAACTCCCCAAACAATCAGAATGTCTTCATGGAAACTAGAAAGATCCTGCAAAGAAACAAGCACAGCATATGTACACACATATCTGGCTGTGAAGTTCTTCCAACAACATCTTACCATCTCTACATCACATAGGGTACCAGAAGAGCTGACCTGCTGCAGGTATCTCATGACACAGAAGTAAAATTCAGTATGATTTTCTGTGTCACCATGCCAGCTGGCAGTGTCATGTTTGCAGAGTTCACATACGAGTGCAATTTTCTTTAATTACAGTCCTTTCCTGCTGTGAATGTGATTTAGAAATTATTCTAGCTGCAGCAAACTTATTTAGGGAAATTTGAGGGGCACTAGCAAAAGACTATGCAGGCCACTAAGGCAGTGGCCTCCCTCCATGTGGAGGGGCAATCAAAATCAGACTCCTTGGCATTTCAATCCCTGTGAACTATTAGCAGGTTAGTAGAAATCTATGCATCCACTGAGATCTAATATTAAAAATCTCCGTCTTTAATGAGTTGACTAGTCAAGGGATTTAACTCACCTGGCAATATCAGCCAGCATAGCTTGCTTACTTGTATTACATACCTTAGACATACCTGTGGAGGGCCTGCTCTCTTCCCACTGTTCATTTTGGGATTGCATCTACTCCGCAGTAAAGGGAAAAATTATCTTATACAATAGATCAGTATGTTTTGGGCACACACATTAGATAATCTGATTTTAAAATATAACATGTATGGACTCCCCTACAGTGTCACTTTTCAGTGAATCTTGGCCAGACACACACACAAACATGCACCACTAGGAGGAAACAAATTCCAGACTCTTTAACAGAAACATTGCTGACAGCAGGTACTAGAGAAAAGGCATTAACAACACATTCACTTTGATCATGTTGACAGTTCAGTCTCTCTTATCCCACGGAAATTCCGGATACAATTCTTTTTAGAGCAACATAGTTAACAAGGCACCCTTAGGTATGAGCTGCCACGGCCACACAGCAAATGGATCAACTGGACCAACTGGACACATCAGAAACACATCTCTACTGATACAAGAACTTTGCCTACAGAAACAGGTCTGAGGGAGAGGGGTAGAAACAAAGTGCAAAAGCAGATATATTGTCATTTCAAAAAGCAAAAGCACAAGTTCTGTATACTGTATGCCATTAACAGTGGATGAAGAAAGTGCATTTTCAGTGATTCAAAACAAGAGATCAAGATCTAATATATTTGTGAATGGCAATAGTAATATCAGCACTTTTTAAAACAGCCTGTTCAAAAAATATTTAGGCTGCAGTACAGATAGAAAGTCCTGTGGTATGGCATATACATACAGACCAACAGCAATAAACCACATAAAATTACACACTGCGAATCAGAGGGGTGGGAAGGCCAGAGGCAACAAGAGACTTTGATATAGTGCATTTAGAGCACTTCCCAGTTTAAAGAGCATGTACACAACTAAAGACACCATTACAAATGAGAATACCATTACTGAGAATATCAGCAATATAATGGCTAGAGTTGTATATTGGAGATCTCAAAGCCAAATAAATTGTTCGCACAGCAGCACTGTGAGAATTGCATAAGTTCTTGGGCCTGCCTTCTGGATTGCTGTAGATGTTTGCTAAAATGCTGTTGAAGACATTTGGATATAAAATCCCTATTTAACCCCCCAATTTTTTAAATAGACAACTGGAGAAATAAATTGGTGCTCGGAATGTTCTGGAAAATTCTATTACATTGATTGCCAATCCTTTCCTACATATAACAGCCACCTCCCTTACAGTATCTGTAATAGTGAAGGACAATTGTGTTGTTGCTGGAAAACAAAATTTGTTCCTTCAGCAACATCATAAAATAAGTCTGTCACATTGTAAAGACAAAACACCTAATGGAAGTGTACTCTGAGTTTGAGGAATGACATGCAGAGGTTTTGAAGGGAATTTTTTTTCCTCTACTCCTTCTGCCTCCAGCAGAGGGTCTGAGTCAGGCCAATTTTCTAGCCTCCAGAAACTCTGTTAGATATACAAATAAGATCTATGTGATTCTTCTCTGTATGTTTCTACCTTGCCACACTCCTCCATAAAAGAGTCTGGGAAGATTATGGCTCCATGTCCCAGCAGGAGGGAGAATGTTGTTTTCTGTCAACTAAGTACCAGATCTGATTTCTAGTGACATCTTCATTTCAATGGACAGCTGACTCTGTGTCTCCAGGGAGTTACTAAGACCCATAAACATGCAATAAAGAGAGACTAATTCAGAGCTGCAAGTAAGAAGAACACATATCTGCATTAACACTTCAGACAGAATATGGAGGATTAAAATTATTAAAACCCAAGTTAGAAACAGGCTTACAAAATTCACTGCTTCCATAGGTGACACTAGGATTAATAGGAAGGTCAAGCTATGCTTAGATCATTTGTGTTGCTTGTACAAGCGTGTGCATATGTGTAGATTTCCTTGTCAGAAACAACACAGGGAACCTGCAAGCCCAATGGAGCTTTTCCCCCTACAGCAAATAAGTGAATAAAGCCTTTACTATGGTTCAATAACCACAGTTATGGGAAGTAGAAAAATCACCACAGTCCACTGGCCCTGTTACAAGTGCAGTTGAAGAAAATATTTAAACAGGGGCAATTCTAAAGTTAGGCTTTCCAACTAGCCATCTGCAGACCAAAATCACCAGTTTTGATACTTTCAGGCATCAGAACCAATGTCTGAAATTAGACGGAAACAAAAAATCTTGACAAAATGGACTCATCCTTGACCTCTTAGTTTATTCCAAAAACCTTCCGTTCACTTAACTTACATACATCAGGGAATGTTGTTGGTTATTTGATCCTCTCTCTGTGATTCAACAATGTGGTCTATGTCAAAGGCAACCAAAGAAACTGAAGGGAACTAAAGAAACACCTTCACTGACTAATCAAGGGAAATGCTTTTGTAGTTACATACTTCAAACAAAAGTACATCACAATTTTTCAGAACAAAACTGCTTAACTTCACCACAAAGGTAATTTTAAAAAGTGTTTTTGCAGTCAACAGTGACTGAAGAACCACATTTTTTTTCAATTCTCTCATATTACCCTTTCCTCAGCATTAGCCATTCAAACCTGGTCAGCTACTTAGGAGTTTAAAAGGTCAATTTGAAAGGCATTTTGGTTTGCTAATTTCCATAGTTAGATAGAATATTAAGCCATATTCCAAGTTTACCATGAATCAAGTCTAATTTTTCTAGTTCTGAGGAAGCTAATGGAGTGCAATCTCTAAATTAGGGCAAAGAGTCAGTCTTGATTTTTCACTTGAGCACACAGATTTTTGTCTCTATCCAAACTATGAATTTTCTTCAAGATTTTCTGTCATTGTATCTTTTCCAGTAATAAACTTACAATAATCTCTGAGTAAATTTTGATGAACTGTTGATTTGCTTGAAGTCTTCCTGTACTGTGGGACAGACCTAGAAAGGACCAGAAGTCTAGACAGAGCAAATCATTCTGAGTGTATTTTTTGCCAAGCAGACAGCCACAATGGCATAAGTTGGGATTTATGGCTCTAATGCCTGCTCAGTCCAATATCAGCAAGCCTGAACTGTTATCAGTACTACCATACAGGCTATTGCTCAGGACACACAGCCTCCTGTTTTCTCTCTCTTCAAAATCAAAGTTGTGCAGAGGAAAGAAGAATAAGGTCCTTAAAGGAAGGAAAAAGGTGTGAATTCTCAACATGACTGGAGTAGAACAACAGATCACTACCAAATTAAACACATTAAATTTCCCCTATTTTGCCACATATACAATTCACTAGGACAAAAGCCTATACTCTCTCTGAAATCCTTTTTACATTCACATAAGAAGATGTGCACATTAATGGATCCCAGGATGATTTTTGAAATTCCTTTGAACGCACTATGTTTCTCCAGAAGAAGAAGAAAAGTTGCCTGACAAGATCAGGCTGATGTTGAAGAAGTGCCTCTTTACTCCTTTTGACCTAGACATGCTGTTTAAGGGTAACATTTATCATCATTACTGCACTGTGTATCCAGCAACAGCCTAACAAAAGGTACAAAATTTCCAGGATGAAGGACACTGTCTTTCTGAAAGTTCAGAGCCTGGGCAACATCCGTATTTGTTTCACGCTGTGAGCAGGAACAAGCCAGGCTCTGTGCATGTCATTCAGATGGCAAATAACACCAAGTCAAGTGATGGCAACACCAGCGTTGCAGTGCCATGTGTCAGCACTTTGGGCACCACTGTGATCATACCTCGATGTAATATTTCCCTACTAGATGCAGCTTGTTGCCAGAGTGCAAGTAAACTTCGTAACTGACTGCCATTAGTCAGTCCAGGAGCAGGGAATTAGCAAGTGGCTCAGGCACTCTAGTCAGGAGAAGAGTAAAAAAGAAGTGTGGCTGCAGCACTGGGAACAACGGTGCTTGTTCTCCTGTCTTGAGTGAAAGTAAACAAGTCCATTGTTATCTGACTTTGCCAAACCTCAAAGTATAATGCTAGAAGGAAAAATAAGTTTTACAGAATTGAACATTTACAACTCTTTTCTTCCCTTCATAAATTGTATGTTACAGTAGCTGAATCTACCAAAGTGTTTACAGTATGCTATATATATAATGGCACATTTAAGCTTTGTAAAGGGTTTGGAACATTTCAGAAATGTCTCTGGTGCCAATAAAGGCTCATGTATTACAAATCATATAGTATTTTAATTCAGAAAAAATATGTTTAGGAATTTTGACCTAGCATTAGGGTTAGGAAACTGAACAAGGATGCCATGAAGCATGACTGACAAATCAGTCAAGCTAGTCTGCTTCAGATACATATTGTGCAAGGCATTATCACTGCAATCAGTCACCAAAAATGCATATTTAGTTTTTTTTACATTAAATACTACACCTGTGAACCTATGTAAAAGATATACAAAATATAAATGTCATCAGGACTGTATATTTCAAACTTTTCAAAATAAACATGGAGTATATATATATATATGTAGGCATATAAGTTGTAATTTCAATGTCAACACTAGCACAGTTTGTCTCTTCTAAATACAGGCCTGTATACTTCCTAGTCCAACACATGCACCTACAAACACATGGTCATGCATACAGCTTTACATTCTGCTGTTTGCAGAAGAGTCAGAATATACAGCACTATACATTGTTTCAACTCAAAATTGATTGGCAAATTAAGAAAGATGTCATTCAAAAGAAATTTCTTGTGAACTCTAA
>VYXD01006564.1:1605103-1642541 GCA_013397195.1 Hylia prasina
GAGAAAACCAGGGGTATATCACAATTTCATCTCAATAAAAACACTGAAGACCATGGCGATGATGACCTAAGATTCAGAGCACGTTGTCCAGCATGTGGCGGGGGTCACTCTTGGGCAAAACACAACAGTGTGGAACTGGTTGCTACGACACATACCAAACACAGTTACAGTGAGGCATAGAGCTTCCACAACACCATCCAGCCCAGCTCTGGGTTCAGACTACGGAGGTCTCTGACCGAAAGGAGACAGAGCTGTACGCTGTTCTTCTCATGGCAGGCGGTGCCGATGGGGATCTGGACGCCCATCTGGAAGGCAGGCGTCGATTTGCTGGCCGAGCGGGACGGGAGAAGCCCTTCTCACTTGGACACTTAGCTGGCACACAGATCTAGAACACAAAGGCAAGTCCTTGCTTTAACAAGTTACAGCTTTTGTGGAATGCAGCGGGAATGCAGGAAGACATTTGCGGTGACCTCAGAACAGGTGGTTGGACGCTATTAAAAGGAGCGCAGCAATGCACAGAATGCAAAAGAACTGCTATTTCTATGTACAGGGATTCTCACATCAGTTGTGGTTTAAAATATAAGAAGACAAGTGTCAGACACAAGGAAACATAAAATGATAGTGCAAGACAAAATTGACATTTCCTCTTATCTTTTAGTTTCTGGAAGTTTTTTTGCCAATTAATGCTGTAAAATATTCCAAGTGTAGAACTCAGAATACCATTTGATATTACTGGAGTAGGATCTACATGCTTCTCAGGTATTTTTTGATAGATCCTATTTCAGGAAACTCTGTTTCCATTAGTTCAGTGTAAAGCTGTTTAACTTGGTGACTAATTCAGAATGGTTATGTGTTAATACAATGTCATGTGTACCAGCAGAGCCATAGATGCAGAGGAAACTCAACTGATTTTGATCATAGCTACATTGATGTAAATTGGAAACAATGAAAATAAACCCAATGCCTCAAGCCACATGTAGTTCTTTACATCATTGTTAATTCTGCTGAACCTAAAATGGTAACTCCTAGTCAGGCAGTATTCTACACTTAGTTTCTACAGATAGAAATGAAAATATAAAATGTGAGCCTGTGGAAAAAGTCATTATTCCTTTCCTCCGTATTAATTGATGAAAATTTGTTTGCCTGTCAAAAGTTTATTGGATGAAAAAGAAATCAGAAGCTTCATGGCTTTTTTCTTTCTGTGCTGAAGCAAAGATGTGCCTGTTAAGCAAGACATTGCATCACAGCAAGGCTGTCAGAAAGACATGCAGAAGAAAGTCTGCATGGTCAGATTCTCAGCTGCTTAAATCCATACAGCTCCACTGAAGTCTGTGAATTTGTGACAGTTTAAGGCATACCAGCTGACAGCTTGAACTCATTTAAGTTTCCCAGCTCAAAACACACCTGCTGTATCTTTTTTGAGATTCCAAGAGGCATATCTCTTTGAGTTCTTTGCGGACTTTTACAGAACCTGCAAGTCACAGGATGTTTTCCAAACCATCTATTTGTCCTTTCATTAAGAAAGAATATTGGCAAAGGCAGTATTTCTAAACTTCTGAAAATAAACTTCAGCCAAATATAAATTAACTAGTCATGCCATGCTCTTCTGTTTCTGTGAGCCTACGCTTGAATATATAGGAGAAGCTGGAACTGAGGCATGAGTAAACGAAGGTTACTTTATTACTGGAATCTTTATGGAGTCACAATACCCCTTGTCATAGGCAGTTCCAAGGAAATCCTGAACCAAGTAGCACCCTGGGTACTGAGGAATGTTATCTAAGACCTCTAGGGTTTGGGGCATGGCCAACTCTGTTTAAGCCTTATGGGAAGCCTTATGACATAACACATCAACTAAAGGAAGGAGAGAGGGTGTTAAAACCTGGTTGAAGTGCTCACTAGTTCAATCTTAGCATAACTGCACTGCAGTAAAAAACTAGCTTCACAGAACACCAGCAGGGATAAGAATCTGGCACATGTCCTCACTGCTCATTCTTACATGCTCCTGCCCTCCCACATCTCTATAATCTGCAGAGGAAATGCTCCTGATTCATCCAGATTCTGGCCTAAAGTACCTATTTTTACATCATTATTTACAATATAATGTTAGTCTGCCCCATTTTGGAGTCTGAGGCTTGTTATGAAATGGAGTTGTTTTGTTTTTGTCGGTCTTATGAACCTTACCTCTGGTAACTTCTGTCTCTCTTTTCCTTGCTTGAGTTGCTGCCCAATATGCCTGGCTGAATTCCTTGGAAAGTCTGGCTTTTCTTGCTCAATCTGGAGCATTTCTAAATACTGACTCAGTGTCTCGCAACCCCCATTGGTGAATTCAGAATTTGCCTGTGTCCACTTATCTTTGCAGCACTTTGCATTACACGGAGAAGTTGCTGTTGATTTTTCATAGGTTTTCAAAAGCTTTTCAACAACACCATAGTTCGACCTTGAGTCAGCTGAACGCGGGCGACCGGATAAATTACTTGGTCTCCAGTCATGCTCGTGAAGCATGTGCCTGTAACCACAAGTATTTGGAAGTCCATTCATGTGTTTTTGTTGCCCTGCTGCCCTGACAGCTTTGCTGGGGTTGTTAGTTTCTTGCTCCTTTGCTGCAGAGAGCTTGGGATTTGAAACACAAGACGTATTTACAGTTTCTGCCCTGCTAGTAGCAGAGTCACACAGTGGACCACAGGGTTTGTGATCTTCTGATGTTGTTTGAGGCACCTGATTTTCCTGCAGAGCATTGTTACGTTTATCTGTGTGAAATACAGTCCGATTAAACTCATCAATCTTTGCTGCTAGCATTTCATTTCTTTGGGTTTTTCCCAAAGTATACCTGGTATCTTCCAAAAGATCATTGTGCAAGGCAGCAGGGGCATAAAAGTCATTACTGTAAAAAGGGCTGCTGTGGGACTTGGTGTTCTGTTTCTGATGCATCTTGTTGCTTTGGGCCATATTTCCATCTGAACAACTCTTTTGGGCTGACAGTGGGGAAGGCTCATTTTTGTTGTCTTTTCCAAGCTTGGTCATATCATATGCCCATGTGTTGTGGCAGAAACTTGTTGGAACATTGCACTCATTTTTGGTTACAGGTATTGCAGCAGTTACCATCACAGGGACTTTCACAGCCTGCCCTTCATTTGCACAGGCTACTGCAGATTTATTTTTGATTACAGGTGAAGGATTCCTCAGTTTTCCCCCATTCCAACAATCCTGAGCCTTGCAATTGCTTTGGATGCCTGGATCTCTTATGGGTGCTTCTGAAAACTGCACAACTGCAGAAAGTGAGTTTGTTAGGTGCCGAGAAGTGCTCCGTGGAGGAACTGGCGGAGCTTCTTTCTTTTGCCAAGGTCTGAAATCTGTTCCTGTGTCACCAGTAAGACTACCATAAGAAGTGTCCTTCGAAGCCTTGGTGGAGGTCATCAGATTCTTCCTATTATTATGTTCCTCTGTTTCAAAAGCAACTGAAGTCTGCGATTCATTTCTGGACACATGGTTCATCTCAGGCAGAATAACTGTGTTCTGGGTTTCCTGAAATTCCCCCAGGAAAGGAAGTGACTTCATTCTGGAAATAACAGAAGTGGTGTTTCAGGGATGAGCAATAAGGAACATTCCAGAAGACCTCAGCATGGATTAATTCTCCCCAGGAGCAGGTGTTTTAACACTGGCTACTTAAAAAGGTTTGGGAGCAGCTTTGCTGCAGCTGATACACCCAGCATAATCAAAACACACACAAAAAATTTGAGGAAAGATCAACAAACTGAATTTGTATTCCTTTCCTCTGCCACTAAAATTCTTCTTCATTTTTTAGATGACTGTTTTCTTATCTGTGCTACAGTAAGTACAGTAGGATCTTGTTCTAATGACTCATAGGAGTCTACCTGGCTATGAACTGAATGAAGAAAGCTGTAGGACACAGTATATCCCTTGTTTAAGTTTCATAACCTTACACATGAGATCTTGTCTTTTGATAACTGATAAAAAAACACCTTTAGAAGCTATGTATCAGCTATGAATCCATTTGCTCTAAAGATTCAAACAGTAACCCAGCTAAAATAATGCATTAGTGACAGACTTTTAAGTGATTGCATGATGGAGAGTGAGAAATCCCTCTGATCTTTGGGAGCATCTGAGAAGGTTCAGTTTTACGTGAGAATTTCTGCACAACTCAAAAGGCAGTCTGGTGCTTAGCTTGCTAGAGAAGACAATGAACACTGAATTTTTAACAGATGATGCAATATTTACTTGCCATACTTCTCAGGGTCTGACAGTCTGACTTGCCATCTTTCCATTAGTACAAATGTATGGTGGTTCTATCCCCTCTCTTGCTTTCTTTCTATTCTTGGATCATCAGTTCCTGACACATCCTCCATGGCTAAGGTGAGATTTGGGTTTTAAGTAAGAAATTCCCAGCCTGACAAACCCATACAGTGTTGTATAAAACTACATGGAAATTGGGCCAGAGCGGACAGAAATATTTGTTCACTTTCCCAATCCTCTGTACAGTCATTAGAAACAAATACAATTTCATCTCATATAAATACTAATCTGAATTTGTAGGTTCTGTATATAAAATCCATTTTGTTAGTAAAATATGCCTTTGTATTGTATTTCAGCATATTTCATTTGAATATTTTATGCTGAGAAATGAAACACTAGGAGAGTAGGAACTGCCCAACTACTAATAAATCCAACAGCAAACCTGCCTTCAAAGTGAAAAATATAAGGCGCATTATTCATTTCCTTCCTGTAATATAAGAAGTCCAAACATGTTTTTACCTTCTGTGATTGGACTTCTTTCGAATTTCCTCTTGATAGCTGCATAATTCTTCACTGACTCTGGCAAGTTCTTTAAGAGCCTTTATAAATATAAAAACAATCTTTTAATATATACATTTAAAATGGTATCTCCAGAATTAATTTGAAACGTGGTCATTTGCATTTAAGATTCACAGCAGAGGGAAGTAGTACGAGAAAAGATACAAAAATGCCCCCACCTTATGAACAGAGGTAAAGAGCATGCTGTTTACACATTTAAACAGTGAGAAGACACTCACTAATCGTAAACCTAGGAGCAAGTAGAGACAGTGACTTGTGGAAAACTAAAATCAGGAAGATCAGCTCTTTAGCTTAACCTGGCAAGCCAAAGTCCTCAGTGTTTTCCTCCCCCTTGTAACTGAAACATGCTCATACTTTACTTACTACATTGAGATCACCAAAATAATTCTTGGTATTTTGCTCGGCAGCTTTAATGGTGAGGCTGTCTTCAGGTTCCTCGTGGTTCTCAAAGGCCATATTGTCCATTAACAGAGTATTGTTTCTGCTCTTGTCTCTGGGTTCCTTCCACTCATGTCCTGTTACACCGAGCAGAGTCCCTTTCTCCATTCTGTCACTTGCCACACTGTGTTGACGGTTCAGCTCCACTGTGTCACTCTGTTGCAAAGTAGGGGAATGCATGGACAGCTGCAGCATCTTGCTCTGAATGGCCTTGCTATCATGGATGGTCATATTGCTCTCCCTTCTAAGTTTTACCTCCTGGTAAAGCTGAAAAGACAATAGATCCGTCTATTAAATCGTGGTATTGTTAACAAACTTTATGGCAAAGCCCCCATATCTATCTTCTCTTTTGAGTGATGCTTCACTCAGTAGCACTGATTAGAAAGATTCTACACGTATTGATAGGAAAGTGCTGAGTCACCTAGTGTGATAATTCAAACACCATGATTGCCACAGGATAAGGCTGTTACCATTCTCATACTCTTTGCCATAATTTTAATGTATGGCTTACACCCATGGCTGGGAGTGGAAGAGATCTCACGAGATAACTGGCCTTGCCTTGAGCCAAAAGCTGCATGGTTGTTTTCCAAGTAATATCAGCACACTATGTGGTGGACACAACTGTGACCTGATGGATAGGGAATGTGGGGGAATGTGACAGAGAGAGAGTGTTCTGGCTATGTTACAGCTTATTAAAGCACATTATTTGAAGGAGAGGAAGTGAATTCTCATCAAATACAGTGCCATCTGCACTAGAGCAGACTCTTTCAGTTCTCAGACAAGTGGAATTCTTCTCTATGACTGGAGTGATAAATCATTACTGCAGAATGGTATTATTTGGCAACGTGCTGTCACCCTCTTCTTTCATGCTATCTGCTGAGATCCAGTGGCTTCATTAGTAAATGAAAAGGTGTTAATTCTGGTCACACAGCACATTCAAACTAGGAACTCTGGTAAATTATAAATTAGAAAAAATGGCAACATCATAAAAATCACTTCTGCTTACAGTATAATTTCCAGTGCCAAGAATCCCACAGCTCTTTATAAACATTCATTCTTAACTTGCTCTCAGGAAGAAAGCACACAGGCACCTCTGAACAGCCATCTGCCTGCCCTCTCACAGTGCAAGGCCATCACAACAGCTTTTGGAAGGACAGTGGAAAAGAATAACAACATGCAGAACATGTGGCCATTTCATGGGTAGTGCTGTGGATTAGAAGTATTCTCACGTTCAGAGACTTAACACTTGACCTCATCCTGGGTTTTCAGATTTCACTCCCAAAGCCCAGCTGCTCATGGAAACTGAGGGCTGAACTCTGTCACTTCCAAGAAATAAGAGCCTCATATGGATTCAGCATAGCAGTAATAAGGAAGGATACTACTCCATAATACAATCTCCTAAACCCCACAAATCTTCCTGGAGGAATTAAGTTAAGTTTGGTGGGCTAGAGAAAACTGCCGAATTAAAATACAAGTGGATAAGTGAGCACAAGTTTTATTGAGGAAATCCTTCTACAGATAATGCCATTTAAAAGGTATCTATCTCTCCTTTTCTCCAGCCATGTGACTTGTGGAGAAGAAATCAGGCATCTGAAATCAGCAGCAGCTATAGTCACAGCTTAAGAGGGGCCCTTAGGATTCCAATAACCTTGGGCTACAATCTGTAGTTTTGTTTGGCCCTGCAGTAGCCAACAAATTGCTTCATTCTCTTCCCCTCGGCCCCATTCTATTCCTTATCGCTTTTTCTGTCTCTGTCATGCTTTCCTAATCTCTGTGCTAATAAAGAATATGATGAAAACAGTCCTTGCTGACATTGTCAGGTCTACTGATAGCTAGAATACTTTTTCTTTTACTGTCATTCCAAATCAGCTCTTATAACTAAGAAAATGAAATTCAACTACATATACAGATCACATTACTAACTTTTGAAGCATTCTCAGCTTGGCAGTGAAATTAGGGAAGAGACTGCACAGAAAAGTTCTAATACAAAAGACAAAGTGGCAAAGACCATCATACCAAAATCTGCAAGAATTGTGGGTAAAATATAAGAGAGCTGACATGGAGTTCTGCAGCAGGCTGGCTTAATGGGCAGTGTATGGCTGCAATTCCTTTGGCTCTGACCATTTTCCTTCTCAGTTTCATGTGAGCAATCTCTGCCATACATTCCTGTGTTGCTGAGACACAGGACAGTGCTGGCAGAGAGCAAGCAAAACTACTCCATCTGTATATTAGATGAAAAATATGGAAAGCTCACTAATGAAAGAACTTGCCTCTATAGACTGCCAAGCAGACTCAGTTAATGCATTAGAGAGTGTCAGAGGGTTTGGCTGCAGGGACAATTTGGGGATAAAAGAATAATAAATAATTGCTGTGACTATTTCTGGAAGGCGGAGATGCATTGCAAATAGAGGGACTGTTTGATAGCATGTGTAAACATAAGTGGTTTCAGAACTTTCATGCTATTAACCGTACCTGTTTTCTCTCCCAAGAGTCATCCATAAAAGGAACAGGTTCTAGCCAGAAGAATTCTGTATCATGCAGTATTTCATATATAAATATATATATAGACACATATATATACACATATACATTTATTATTTTTAATATTACCATTTGTCCCAGCAGGCCTGTGCCATCTAAAACCTTTTTGCTGGATAATTATGATACCTACATTTTATGTTACTAAATATGCATTTTCCTAAACCACATACTGTTCAGTATTTACTTGAAAAAAGCATGTGTAATATAGGCAGCATGGCTCATGCCCAGTTGAATTGTCAGCAGTATGTACAGACAATAATCTCACAGCTCACAAAGCCACATTTCACCTCCTACCTTGTATTCATGACTGTTAAATGAGCATTTGCAAATACTACTTAATCCTAGGATTTTCATCCTACCAGCTGTTGGAAACTTCCAGTGACACATAAGAAATAGGATAAAATGCAGAAAAAAAATCGAAGTGACTCCATGTCACTTCACCTCAAGGGAAAATGGCAGAGCTCAGATTTTTGTTTAAAAGTACCTCTTCTATTTTCTTCTGCATGACCTTCCATTGACATTCCCATTCTTTCCTTTCATTGTCAAATCTTTCCAGCAATTCCATTTTTTCTTTATTCCAGTTCCTCTCGGTATTCTCCAGTTGTTCACGCAGGTCCATGGCTAAAGTCTGTGCAACAGCAAAGACAGCTCTGCTGTTTTTCTTTCTTTCCTGAATGTTTCCTGGAAGTTTATGAGAATAAGTCTTACTTATGTTTTATTCTAGCTTTCAGGGAACAAAGACAACCAAGAAAAGTCCCAAAATTAATTACTGAAATGAGCTTGCTGGAGACAGTATTATACGATTGCTTGATATTTGTCTGGAGTGTGACTCAAATATGGATGAACAAAGAACTATAGGACATAAACCCAAAGGCAGAGATGGCCAGTCTGGAAAGGGGAGGTGGAACACATTCAGCATCACAGAATTCAATAACATCTGCCACAGCAGTCTCTGTACCATGATCACTTTGCATCTTTGCCATTACTTTTCACTATAAATGTGTTTCCAGTGAATTTGAGTCTGTATAATATTGAATGGCACTTCAGGACCTTGGAGTCCTGCAATATCTGCCCTTGAGGGTGAAAGCTATTTTTATATTTGTTCAAAAGACAACTGCCAATGTAAAAGTATCATGTATGCTCACAGACTCCTTGCACGCATGCAAGGAGCACGACAGGGACTGGTATTCTTTTGGCAATTGAAGACTACAAACTTGATATATGTAGGGAATTCTCATGGCTACATGAATGCTTTGGAATTCATGAAGAAAGACAGGGCAGGAAAGCTAGTAACAGGTACAAACACATATACAGTAGAAATCATTTATACAGAAGGGAGAGAAGGTCACCAAAAAGATTCAAGAATTTTGGACTTAAAAATGTAAATCTAGAAATGTTAGTTTCAGGACAAGCATAGGGAAAACTAGAAAATATTCTCCAATAGCACTAACTCCAATCTAGTTCATTCAGTTATGATGGCTCCTGTGATATAGTGCCTGATACACAAGTGTTGAGTTTGTTAACTTCAGCTCTCAAAGCTAGATGTGGTGTTACCTAGGTGGCCATGGAGTCTAGTTCTAGTAATAAAATGCCTCTGTATTGCTTTCTTCTCCTGCTAGAAATCAAATAGGTAGGCAATTGAATTATCAGAGAGTTAACTAGGAGGAAGCCCAGTTACCTTTCTGCAATTTGTTCATTTCCCTGACTGATGATCACTGACTGTCAGCTCATAGGAACTGCTGATTTTATTGCCCACATTTTCTATGATATAGTAAAATATCATTCCTGAGCAAAGTTCTTCCCCATCCTGTATGTTACTGGCAAGTCTTGTTGTTTGCTGTGGCTACCATGTAATCACCATTTACCAGCATCTGCTTTATTTCAGATGACTGGGAAGATGATGCCAAACTTGGAGTCAGCTTCTTTCATGTACCAGTAAGCAGAAGAGCTCAGATGAAACCAAACAGGTTACTTAGGTCTTTGGGTCATAGGAATTCCCCTCACAGCATCTCCCAAGCCATCACAGGCCCAGCCCTAACTCAGGGCTTGTCAAATGGTTTACCCCAAGCACCTGCCTTGGAGCTCTGAAATTACAATCTGCTCATCTTTCCCCTGCCTAAAAAAATACAGAATAACTACATGAAACCATAAAACTCCTTGAAACTAGGAGCTGCTGAAAGACAGCACAGAATTCTCATCAAAAAAGAAGCCAAGTACTGGTTTGCTCATGGCCTCAGGGAATGCAGCCAGGCTACAGAGACTGCACCTCTCCAGGCCAGTGTTTCAGCTTTGTGCCAGACTCCAGTAAGCATTGACCAAAAACAACTTGCAAAAAAATTCAATTACACTTAAGATCTATTGCAATCTAAACATCTATTGAACTATCATGAACTTTAAGAATATTGCAGTACTTTCTCACTTTGCTAATTCAAAGGCTGCAATTTTTAGCACTATCATTTGATTTTTTTCTTTTGGCTACATTTACGTCTTTATAACCTTTCAGGATACCACTGAGAAATAAACAAAAGTCAACTCTCTGCTCCACTATAATCCTTATACAAATACATGTCAGAAAAAAAATTTAAAAACCCCCATGTGTAAATGCTGTACAGCCATGAACAAGACAGGCAGACATGATCTGTCAACAACTTGCACAAATGGTGATTTTTGCTAGTGCACTATTAGTAATAATGACCATGCTTTAATCAGCCACATATTACTAGAAAGGTCAGTACTGTATAGCATATTTGTTTTTACACACACAAGAATAGATTTAGTATGTACTCCTTTCAAGCATGAATATAGCATTGGAAAGGCCTCTGGTGTTTCCTTAATGCTGGAAACTACTATTGCCATGTTGGCATTCATCTTAACAATTTTCAAATTGTTTCATACAAAACTGATTATAAAAAAAGACTGAAGACAGACATAAGGAAATAAAGTCTTGAAAGAGGATAGTTACAGAAGTTACAGATGGTCACTTGTAGCTCTAAGATCCACAAAAGGCTTATATTGTTTCTTAGGCTTCTCTGATTTCCTCTTGACAGAAATTCTGAGCAGAAAACTCATGTTTATTGATGTTAGCAGCTGGATGACTATACAGCTCTGATGCTATTGTAGAGTGGATCAGTTCCTCAGAGACTCTGGCTCCTATTTCTATGTCTCTTTTCCCCCACTTTCTTTTTTTCTCGGTGTTTCCTTTGGGGTTTTTTGAGGGGGTTATTTTGTTGGAGTACAATGTGCAGTCCTGGTAAGACACTCTCTGTGTGTGTAGTGCACAGAGATTTCCCCATGGGTATTTCATATGGCTAAAGCAATCCAAGGCATGTAAAATGTCACATTATCATTTGCTCTGTGGATCAGAACAATATCTGTGCTCTTGCAGTATTGGCAATTTCTGCATGTCCTAGACAAGGTCAGAAGCTTATTACAGCAATCAAATTAAGCAAGTAATCGATTTTGTCTGCATCAGCTGCATTTTCCCTTAACTTTTCCTTTAGCCCTTCCTCCTCTCAAGCAAAAAATGTTTTAAGCAACTATTTGATGTTAGTCATGATTCCCCATATCTTACCCTTTCTAGCCAGATATTAAAAATGCAAGATAGTTTGCAAACAACCTCTAGCAGCTTCTGAAAATAATCTGCTTGACATCAGCTGAGATGTTATTTTTCAACAGAGTTTAATCAGATTGGATGTGCATAATCATTTAGATACACAAATCTTCCCTTGTTTTTACAGAAAAGAAATGCAATGAAATTATATTTCCAAATAAGTGCTGTATTTTGGATGACTAAGAAAATTGTAAACATATGTATTTTTTCAATTATAAATGTGTGCCATGTGTCATGATAACATGCACTTTACACATTAAAAGAAAGTACAGTTGAGTGAGAGAAGGGAGAGAAAAGAGGGAGAAATGAGAGAGCGAAAGAAAGAAAGAGAAAGAAAGAGAAAGAAAGAAAGAAAGAAAGAAAGAAAGAAAGAAAGAAAGAAAGAAAGAAAGAAAGAAAGAAAGAAAGAAAGAAAGAAAGAAAGAAAGAAAGAAAGAAAGAAAGAAAGAAAGAAAGAAAGAAAGAAAGAAAGAAAGAAAGAAAGAAAGAAAGAAATTCAAGTGCACACAATGGTATCTGTCATCCCTATTCTGTTAATATATCTCTGCCTGCACTGAAAAAAACTGACTGAACTTTAAGAAAAAAGACCATGTGTAACATATATGAACTTCACATTGCATATAAATAACATTAAGAGGGATAGTTAAATAACTGTTTGCCACATCAGAAATTTGCCTTCTTTTTTAATCTTAACTGTTTAAAAATAGTGATTTAAAATAAGCTGCAACCATACCTTTCATGGAATAAGAAATCCTTTAGGAGTTTTTCAGTCCATTTGCAGGCAGCAGAGAAAGCAATGAAATGCACAGCTAGCAGGGATCCTGTTCTGTGAATCCTGATCTTCAAAAGAAGTAAGAAAACTAAGCAAGACACAACCTTTCAACTGGGGCAGCATTTGCAACTCTCTTTTGAATAAATCCTCAACTCTTGCAAACTGGAAAACAGTTCCGTTGAGCATCATCCCTGCAGCTGGCTTCCACGTGACGTCAGTGCACGGAGGATGGTTTTAAAGCCATCTCTTCCAACCCCCCGCTTTGTAACTTTATATCTGCTCATATTTTGTGTAAACAACTCCAAGTCCAGGACATTTTTAGGTTTTACAGGGCAGTCCAGTCTTTAAAGCTTGCCAAAGCAGCTAGTGTTAATATCAAAGCTCTGACAATAGGCAATTTTAGGTTTCTTTAATTGTTGTCCATGCTGTAAAGGAAGATTTTTTGCTATCTTACAGACCCAGTTTTCAGGGTTATAATTTTGTGGGATAATTTTGAGCTTTGAAACTTGATCCTCCTTAACTGTTTTGTGAAAGGAGTTTTAAGCAGTGGTTTTGTTGGTTAACAGCTATCTTAAAGAGCTAAAAGCAAACCACTCCTCCCTAAAATCCTTTTCTGTATTCTAAATATGCTCTCACTTAAAAAATGCAGAATTATTGGGCACTGTGTAATCCTACTGTCTTGCATTCTGGAAATGGCAGTAACGGTTTCTTTGGGATATACCCAAATATTCCTGATACTTTATAATGTTTCTGGATCAGATTCTACAGTCTGTTAATTCACTTTGTATCTCAGCAAAGCAAAGCACTTGAAATTGGATGAAGAATCTCCCTTGAACAGGGAAACTCATCTCTGGCACAAGGCTGGTAAAGAAGGTCCAAAAACACCTTGGGCTGGATATAAATCCCTGGGAGTGTCCACAGCAAGTGCTGGCATGGGATGAGGGAAGGGAGTGTGACAAATGCAATCCAGCAAGCAAAAGTCCACAGGAGACCCTGAAGCCAGAGCAGCAAAATTCAGCTGCTCCCCCTGCTGAGCTGCAGGCAGGAGGAGCCCAGCTCGCTCTCCAGGTCTCTGAGCACCAGGGTAACTCTCCTGCTGCACCCTGGGTTAAACTGCTCTCATTTTTTGGCACCCCAAGAGAAACGCCCAGGGGGAAGCTTCACACCCACTGCCCTGCTGGGTACTTGTGCTTGGGTGTGTCTGCAGACAGCAACTGAAACAGGCAGCAAATTCACCTTTCAGGGAACATTTTGCCTCATGTGTGCCTGGAGAAGGGCCACAAAATACTTGATTCAGGCAGCACAAAACTGGACAAATCCTGCTGTCAGACAGATGTCTTGGAATGCCCTAAGCAGGAACATACTTTGTGGGCAGTGCAGCTGATGACAAGAGGAGCAGTGAGAAAAAGGGCACAGTATGAAGATTCACACATCCTTGCTTAGTCAGCACTGTCCTCACTAGAACAGTAAGTTTTTATCTGGTAAAATCCATGATAACATCCAGTATAAAGATTTTAACTCTGGGTGCATTTTACAGTAAATACCAAACCAGGTTTCAGGGAAAACACATTTTTTCTCCTTATATGGTCTAGCTGTAAGTCTCAGCAAATACATTAATTGGGTGCTTATTCTGCTCCCATATAACTTAGATAATGCGACTTGGGCTATTTTTGAAAATTGTAAAGATGATCTAAAAATTGAACCAATATGCCCCAAGTACAAAACTGAATGTTCCTGAAGACAATCCCCAGACTCTCACACTGAGGATTTAAATCTAAAGAAACAGTATGACTTTCTTTTGTGAGGTTAGGTCTCAAGTGCCAGCTGACATGGCTGGGAGTGAAGCCGGAGTGCCTGGGAGCAGAACGGAGCCCACAGCTGGAGGCCAGGCACCAGAGCACTGCCTCCTCCCTGAAGCCAGCACAGCTGCACTAGTGCATATGAAGGCAGACTCTTAAGACATGTTTTTTTACTCTTATCCATCAACATAGACTATTATTCTTGTGTCTTTAATATTGCTAACTCCATGCCTTTTGTCTTGCTACGTGGACTCTTTGAAGTAAAACCAGTAAAAATAAATAAAACAATGGGCTAAATCCCAGGCTTGAGTTCTCACTCAGGCAAAAGCCTACATTTCTGTCAGTGTGAGGAATTAGAAATATGTGAGACTCAGGGACTCATTAGGAGACAATCAAACGACCCACCTCATAGGTCAAAAGGACATGTTAAATTCATCCTAATATGGAAAAGGTGAGACAAAACATGAAGTGAGTTGTAAAAACATGGGATCATTGTTCTATATACCCTTAAGTATAGCAGTAGAGAATTCTGCTTTTGAGGATAAGAAATTATTCAACAGAGACTGTCCCTACTGTCCCTCATCCAGCATCAGCAGACAAAGCAGCAAATGTGGCTTCTTGGTATCTGACATAGATAAAATAAGCAGAAAGACTATTGTAGGCTTATTACACCCAACATATTGCTTCCACAGGAAAAGTATATTTTGTCTATATTTGGTGCCAGCACTACTTGTGTCAAAAGTTAGCATCTCAACAAAATGGTGCAAGGGCATTAAACAAGACCTCTGCTAATCTCGTCATGCAAGACTAGAGACAAAGCAGCATGAGTTTCAGCATGGGCTATAATCTGATCATATACTCAGGGCAGTGGCTAACAAAATGTACTCAAGACCACTTCAGGGCATCTTTGGCTGTGCTGCACCCGCTTGGTTATGGCACACCCATTCTGCTATGGCCACAAAAGCTAGTGACAAGAAGGAAGAAGAGCAATGCTGCTACTGCAGTCAACCCAACCTCACCAATAGATTCCTGAATGATGTACACACCTTGATAATCCTGGTACATACACCAGGGGAGAGGATATATACAATGGGAAATGAGCAGAAGGGAATACAAACTCTGTCTCCTCTTGTGTGCTTCTGCAATAGGATATATAACTCAGTGGAGAAACAGAGCCAACTAAGTGTTATGTCATGTCGCTGCTCCAAGGTTACATTGGAATTTGGTGGCAGATACTTTAGATGTTTACTTTAAATAGAGCCACCGTAATTTTCCCCATAGGCAACTGCATGTGTAATGGCAAAAGCTGGATTTGAATATCACTTCCCCTGGCATTAAATCAGAGACAGAAATGTAAGCCAATGGGAACTACATCCCTGATACTGATGCCTTTAGAAGTCTCCTACTCACCTATCAGATTCTGGGGTGATTAAGGAGAAGGGCATGTAATACCCTGAAGCTCTGCTTGTTTTTGTAAACAACTCCTGAAGTTCATGCGCAGTTCATCTCTTTTTATAACACATATCTAGACAGCCAATTTTTTGGTTTTGGCAATTTTCTATTTTCCGACTGCCAGGCATATTTCTGCACTATAGCACCTGCTCTCTTCTAGTTTTGATTCTGAAGCATTGGTGACATGTGTCAGCAGACACTTACTCTATCTCTCAACTGGAGCTTCAGGCATGGATATTTTTGGTTGAAAGAAGTATCTCTGAGCCTGGAGAAAATGGTCATCCTGACATAATGGGAATTTTTCAATAGTAAAAGAGAATATCTGTAAAGGGATTTTGTCAGGGTATTCAGAGCCAGCTCTAAACAGGAAACAAATTTAATTGGTTTTTTCTGGTAGCATTAAAGAAAAAAATACACCTATTCCCTAAATAACATAAAAAATTCATCGGAGATAGTGCCAATTTCCACAAGTGCAAAAATATCATAATTAGATCTACAGAAGCAAGATCTTTTCCTTTTGAAAGAACACGGAATAAATCCCCTGGGAACATAGGAAACAGAAGTTTAATATTTCAGGGAAGTGCTAAATTAAGGCAATCTCACTGTTGAAATTCAATGACTTTTTTCCCCCAGAACATTAACATTTCATGAGAATATTCCAAAATGGGAACTGTGCATCTGCTAAATGAGATTTCAACTGATAGTAACCTGGCATATCCAGCTCCTTGCCACATGCAAACATAATCTATATTCTTCTTACTATTTCTCTTCAGAACTCTGAGCTGTGCAGCAGGCAGAATTAGTGAATCAGCAGTGTTCTGTCTGTCTCTGCCCTGCCTGACTCCAATGGAGTCCTGCTAGAGGATGCTGATGTATTCAGCTGCATTTGCTCACTCACCTGTGAGATGGTCTTTGCCCAGCAAACCAGTTACTGAGGGGGGCAGTTTTGTTTCCTTTCTTGGCAAGTGTAATTACTGCATTTCATAATATCAAGTTATTTCTATTTAGCAAGACATAAAATACTTATTTCTTTGGCTAGATCTTTTCTTCTGGCTGTGAATAAATGTCCGTACACATTCTATTAGGTTTCTCAGCATCTTTTAAAGCTGTGCAATATCTGGTGTGAAACAGATCAGCACTCAAATCACTCCCTTCAACCTGAATGCAAAAGGACAAGAAAAACACATCTCATTTCTCACTGAGATTTCTCTGTGGGGCTCCTCACCACTCTCCTTGCTCATGAGACATTTAAAGACTGTGGGGAGCTTCTGAAATAATTTTGTATGTTTTGGAGTGCTTTAATTTCAGATTGCTGCCTGTGCAATAGCTCTCTAAATGTCCCAGAAGGTCTCAGCTTTGATTTTGTTTTGTTGATGCCTGATGGAAAGCTCCAGCTTTTATGTAAGAAAAAACATGAGAAATCAATGGAGTTGTAATTGCCAGTGCTGTGCAGAGATTATCTCCACCGCTCATCTCGGTAATTCATTTTTACCTTTTCTGATTTCTGAGAAAGAAACAAATATTTCCCAATTACTTTCCAAGATTTATTATTCAACGTATGAATTCAATGTATTACTACTTTAGAGTATTACTGTTACTGATACACTCTCTGTAAATCAAACCTTCTCCACTCATTTTTATTACATACAATATCAAGAAAGGTATAAGCAAGCATGGGTTAAAAACTAGCCAGAACTTCAGATCTTAGATTAAGTATGACTTTTTCTCTCTTATGGAAATTGGGTCAGTAACATTTAAGAAAATACAAATGACTGGTTTTTCCTCTACAGGAGATACTAAAGCAGAAGGAAACTAAAAAAAAATCAGTCTTGGGCTAAGATTTGGCATGACAAATTTATGCCTTAAATTATTGTATTTTTAATGTCCAAATTGCAAACCTATGCAGAAAAAAAATACCCTAGTATTTCCAGCAGCTGCTGAAAAACAAAAGGCCTTCTCCAGTTACAGAAATTCACTGTGAATTATGGTTCGATCATCTCTTGCCATAATAGTTTTTAATATGTGGAACTTAATTTTAGGTAACTACATAAATTAGATCATCCTAGAAACTCCTCAGAATTACTTTGGGCCTGACTTCATCCTTAACTGGAAAACCAGTGAAAGGTATCTATTCATCTCACATATATTGATTATAATTTCCTTTAGACATCTCACTAACTATAAAATGGATAATGATGGATATTTGGATTAAATCAAGGAGTTGAATGATTTAGCTGATCAAGGTTACTGCACCTGCAAAGTATGTTGAAGAAAAGCTAGACAAAGAGAAAAATACTGTATTTTTAAATAATGAGTATTTTTACTATTTTTTCATTCTCATAATAAAAAAATTATTGCCCCATCTCTTGCTTCTTTCTGAGGATTTTCCCTCAAAATTATCAATCAGCTATTTCAGGCAGCAGAGCACAGCCTAGGCATGGAGATGAACTGTTCTCACTGGGGAATGAATTAAGTGAACAGAGAGCTAACATGATAAATCAAAGGGGATCCTTACCACTAGCTAGAAAAACAGCTGCTTTATTTATTATCACTCTTTACGACTAGATTATTCAACATGGAAACTGCAGAAAAAGAAGTATCATTAATACACATACTTGTTCACCTTTGGAGAATTCATATTTGTGAGACTCAGTGGTTTCAGCATGGGTTGAATAAAACAGAAAAGTGACCTTCATTGGGCATTTCAGATGAGGTTTTCATAGTGGGAGATCTACTGCTTGTAGGAACTGCCTATGTAAGTGTGAAAGAAAGAAAGGAGTCACCTGTACTCTTACTTCAGCCTCTCACAGGGAAGATAGGAATATTATATATTAAATACATATTATATATTATAGTAATATATTGATGCACACCTACGTCCACAAGCTTCCCTTACCATGGCCACTGGCTACCAATGACACAGTTAGACAGGGGTCACTCAGCAAACCAAGAGTTACCATGTCCATTCAGAACTCATGCTGGAATCTGGGGGGAGAATGTAGAACCATGGTAGCCACAGACTGGGAAAAGTTACCTGGCAAACTCAACAGCAGCCAAGGTGTCTTACACTGCTCCCATCAGTTCAAGTCAGACTGTACCATGGCCATTTTTCTACGGCACAGAGAGAATGCAGCCAGCCTGTATCTCTCAGAAGACTCCTCAGCTACTCTGATACCTTCTCCTCATGCATCTCATCCTCGGAGGCTCCAGCTCCTGGCCACAGTTCCAGATATAGTTCTCTATATAACAACCATTTTGATTCTGTCCCCTCTCTGTGGCCTAATCAACATAATACAGTGCTGAAAAACATTATCATCACAATTATGCAAAATATACATACAAGCTCTGAAGTAAAACTGCAGAATACACACAGAATGTGGCTTTACTATTTGTATGTGGCTAGAATACAAACTCTTTTTCTAGGAGTAGGAAGAGGAAAGTAACAGAGTCCTCACACCCACTCTGCATATTTCTGATTTGTGTCTGATTTCGTGCAAATTAATGAATATTAAATTGATTCCAGTCCTCAGAGAATTTTTATTCAACAATTATAAAACCAGACAAAGCAAAAAATTCCATTTTCCGTTTGCTTACCTGGAATACCGTGGTGAGTAGGTTTCCTATTCAGCTGGGTGACTTTTTGGTGTTCTTTTTGCAGTTTTTTTGGTTTGGCTTTGGTTTCGGCAAACAAGTAGTCTTCAGTGTTTTTACAGCAGTGGCTATTACAGAAACTATGTCTCTTGCACTTCTTATCTTGGAGGGTGGACAAAATAAACAAACTGAAAATAACACTACAATGAACAGTAAATGATGAATGACTTACAGTACAAAAAACAGTGTAAAAAGGAAGACAAGTTTAAATATTGTTGTGTATGAAAGGGATGAAAATAATACAAGGATGAGAATAAGTAAAATGATAGGCTGGAACATCTGGGAAAGTAAATACAAAGACAAAGAGAACAGTCAATTAATGGAATAGCAAGTCCAAAGTTTCAACAAAATAAATAGTGAATCAGACTATGCTTGTGGAGGGACCAAGTGCCCATCTCCCATTTACTTTAGTAGGAGTTCTGCATGGTCAAGCCCTGAAATGTCCGATTGTTAAATGTTCAACTGTTGTTATTTGTTTAGAGAAAATACTAATCAGTTTGTTTTAATTTGTGTAAGTCCATGCAGCACTCTACCTTTAAGCTAATGGGAGCTCTACAAGCTCAGAACTACTGCTAGATCAGAAAGTGAGCATGCTAAATGCCGTCTCTTTTTGATTTCATGCAATACATGTATAGTAATTGATTAGCTTTAAACTCACTGCGTCTGTGACTTTCTGACACAAGGAAACAAAAGACTAATTAGTCAGCATAGGAATAAGAATAGCTTTCAGCTTCACCTGGCAACTACTTCGACTGTAAACCAGCAAGACAGCACAAAGTAAATTAACACAGCAAAAGACTTACAAAACATTGGATAACTTCATTAGCAATAACAAGATATGCCAACTATAGGATTGCATGATAAGATAAGGGTACGTAATTTTCATTTTTCATGGCAAAAGATCTTGAGTCAGCAAGGAGTTTGCTCCCCAAAACCTCTCTGAAACAATTCTGCACAAAAACAAACCACAACAAAGATTCTCATTACTGCTGCATGCAAGCAGTGATTAACAGGCCCTCAACAAGATGCAATCTATTACAGCAATTACAATATTCACATTACTGCGTGGCTCTATGACTCCATAAAGTAGATTTCCATGGTTTCTTTTAATCTGTGGTTTGCCATATTCTCTACAATTTTTGAAATTTAGTATTTCTTCCTGCTTAAAATTAATAAAGTTTTCCTTTTATTCAATTAATAGGAACTCACCCACTAAGAAAACAATCATGTCCATTAATGAATCATGTTCATATGTACCAAAAATACTGTTTGCACTGCCTTTAGTGGCAATGAAGGCCCAACTCTGTCAAATGCAATTGCAAAGCCAGAAAGGAGTAAAATGTTCTACCTCCTAGAGCATAATTTTAATTTCCAGGAGACCAGATTTATTCACTGTTCACAACTCTATTGGTAGAATATGTTTTCATATGGCCAAATGAGGATTTTAAGTAATATAAGAAACAGTGATTTTTGTCCACTGCCTAGAATAAAGAATTTTCTTTTTGTGCCATAAATCCAATTTGAGGTTTAATTTGTTTGGCGGAGCCTTTTTACCTGTAGGCCGTAATAAGTAAAAGTCTACCTGACTCACTGACAAAGGTTCATCTGCACTTCGATCGTCCGAAGACTTCGGAACTTCGAGCCTGTCGATGAAAGCCTGGAGCTCTTTCCTGAAGGCCTTCATCTGCGCATTGATCCGGTAGAGCAGCTCGTGCTCGCGTATCCTGCTGCCATCGTCCTCCTCGTCCATCAGCCCAAAGAGGTCCCCATTGGCTACATAAATTCTCGCCTCTGTGATGATGGTGCTCGTGTCGGAAATCAGGCGATCTATCGTCTTGCCCAGCCGCTCCGCTTCAGAGCGAATGTCCTTCATCTGCTGCCTGTCAGTGAAGCTTTTCTGCCACCCAGACGGCGCTGGATAAAAAGACCTCGTGGGTGTCAGGCACCGAATGTTGCGCACCTCTTCCGAGTCACTTTCCCCGCCGATGGGACCCTCCCTTTTGCGGTGTGGGGGGCGGGAATCATCATCGCTCTCCTTTTTTCCTGCATCGCTCTCCGCGTCGCTGTCTCTGGGGCTGCCACGGATGCCAAGGTGAGAGGCCAAGTCGTAGCGCTGCATGTTGGACATTAAGACTCTGTTCTCATACTGGAGCTGCATGACTTTGCCACTCAGCTCGTTGATCTGCATTCGTGCAGCTTTTAGCTCCTCCTGTAAGGCTTCTGTCTTGGCATTATCATGGTGCCTAGAGCTCTCATGGGCCCCAGACTTGTACTTGTATTTGTTCAGCTCAGCTGTTATGCGTTTGTTTTGTTCTTCTAAATCAGCTACATTTCTCCTCAGCAATTCTGTTTCATCTTCTACTAGCTGCAAATGCTGTCGTAATTCTGACAGGGATTCATTCTGCTCTCCCAGGAGTGGGTTAGTGGTCCCTGAGAAATCATCTCCTCTTAAATCATCAAGCTCTGCTTTCAGTCCTCTATTTTCTACTTCTAGTTCCACTATTTTCCTCCCCAGAATGTTAGCTTCCTCCTCCACAAGCCTCAATCGAAGCTTGAGTTCAGCTTCTCTTGTGGTAGGTGGCCCACCTGCTTCACCTTTTGGCAAGGGACTGTCCAAATCCCCGTAAAATGATCTGTATTTTTGCAGCTCATGTTCAAATCTGTCTTTCTCTTTATCAATTTTAGCCATTTTCTTCCTCATCAAGGCTGCTTCTTCTTTGACAAACTGTAGCTGGCATTTCAGGTCTTCATTGTCATCCTTAGAAAAAAAAACAGTATTTGAAGAAACTTTAAGTCAAACAAGAGACCTCCAGTGGATTGCCTTAATTTAAGAGATTAGCAATCACAGGTACATGGCTTTAGATATTAAGATATTTTCCTGAAATATTTCATTGATCAATAAATTAAAAAGAAAATAATTATATAAATAAAATAAATAATTATATTAAATAAAATAATTATTTTACTTGTTACTAAAATTTTCACAGTCCCCAGAAGTACCTTGGGGGGTGGGAGAAGGGGGGTTGTAAAAAACCTTGTATTTTCTGTGCTTGCAACATTATCAGACCTTACAGCGTTCCAAAATCCTGAAGTCAACACAAATAGACCCTATAAATCTTGTTTCACTGCTGCTGGCATTTACTTTGCCTAAAATACAGAGTAGGTGAAAGCTGGTGGGTTCTGTTGCAGCACCAAGTTTGTTCAGGTGGTCCTTGAGATTAGTGGTGTCTGACTGCAGATTTGGGGTAAGAGATCTTGCATTTCACAGCATACAGGAAAACAAAGGGCAAAGCAAAGTCCAAGCCAAGTGCAAATATGTAAACCATGTACCTCATTTCCATAGCTCCCTGAAGTCTCCACGTAAGAATCAAGGCTACAGTTACTGCTACATACCTCTGTTGGAGTTTGTTGTGACTTTTTTTCTGATTTTGGTAGGTCTTTGCTTCCTCTCCTTTTCAGTGATTGCTGCAATTACAACAAAAGGACATACACTGAATTTTTCTAAAGGTATACTAAAGACATATATAATTTGTATATCATTCATTTTAAAATATGGTAAATCAAATGCAACTATAAAGGAATTAATTTCTTGCAATTTTTGAGATACCAAATATAGAGGAAAGAAGTCCATCACCCAAAAATGAAACAGCAATGACACACAAATAAGGTTTTAGTTTAATCAGCATTTTACCTTTTTTATTCAACACATTTTAAGACCAGTGCATTACGAATGCTTAACACACGACAAGAGTGGTAAGAAAACAGGCATCCCAAGCGCCAGCTTACAGATGGAAAAGCTGAGACAAGCAGTGAAACCCCAATTCTTCCCAGTTCTTCGGAAAGTTTGCCCATTCGATATTCACTCTTGGTGGGGCCAAGGCACTTTAAAAAAGCCTTAGTCTTAGACTTCATGGTAGGACAGCTACACAAAACAGTGTCACTGAGATCTGTAGCTGACTCCAGCGTACATCTACAAGCACACCTTTCTCTGTGTCCCACCCTCAGGCTTCAAGCTTGCAGTGTACTGCAGTCACACCTCCCTAAGTGTACACTGGGGACAAACTCACACGTAGCTTGTTCTGCTTTCAGATCATATTCAAGTAAATGCCATTTAAAACTGCTTGGACTACAAAGTTCTAAAGAGAAACAAATCATACCAGCTCAAGAACAGAAACACACAAAACAAACAAACAGGTCTGCACCACCATATGAGTGAGATCTTTTGGTGTCCTCTCATCTGCTATGTAGCCCGAGAGAGTATAAAAAAAATCCTGCTTTCAGAGCAGGATGCACTGGGATTGAAGCCAGCTAGTGTATCCAGCAGAAATCTTGGAGCTGCTGACAGCAGAAACTTCGTTATAGAAAAGCAGCAGCAGTGGAAAACAACTGCCACCATCCCACTGGCAACACTCAATACTGATCATCAAGAAAACAGCAGGAGTCAGGCAAGTGAATGAGAGAATATGTTAATACATAACACCCCTCTTGCAGCTGTTCCCAGTTTTTGTGTTCCCCAGGTAAACTGCAGGCCCCAAGGCAGGACAGTGATAGAATCAATACTATCTCCCTCTGAGATTACACTCTGATAGAAAAATC
Organism: Hylia prasina; assembly: GCA_013397195.1. Lineage (NCBI taxonomy): Eukaryota > Metazoa > Chordata > Aves > Passeriformes > Sylviidae > Hylia > Hylia prasina. Next base: position 1,628,793 of record VYXD01006564.1, read on the forward strand.
CTTTGAGAAACATAGATTTCCCTGCACCAGCTAGGGGAGAATCCAGCTCTATCTAAAAGCCATTGAGTTCTGCAGACTGGGAATTAAAATACATTCATGATCCTCCAGAAACAGAGTACAGTGAGTGGGTATGCTGCACATAACAATCCTTTGCACCATTTTCCTGCTGGTACTAATCATCCTCTTTCTCCTACAAATCAACTCCATTAAAAATTCCTACACTCATGGACTGCTCACTCAAAAGGAAAAGTTAATGCCATAGAAACATTCACATGTAAATCAGATTTTTATGTCTCTTGCAGAAACATTGAATGCTCTCAGTAGACCAAACAATAAAACAAATCAAAGATTGTAGCTGGATAGCTGTAAAACACAGGCTTCTAATGGAATCCAGAAAAGACATGAAAAAAGTTCAATTAACTAATTTTTCCCTTTAAGTATAAACCCAGCAAATTTGGGATCCAGTCTACAAACAAAATGGTTCTTTTCCAGAGTCACCCACAAGTTATCCTGTTGTAGAAATGGTACATGGATTTTTGGAAGGGTTGTTTTGTTGTTTTCTTTTAGAACTGGCAAGTTTATAAAGCTCTAAAGTTTCAAAGGAGTAGGTTCCTCCTTTGTATCACCATTGATTATACCACTATGTATCACCACTTTGAAAAAACCTTTTTCAAATCAGTTTACACTGCAAACTTCTCCTTCTCCCATATTTCCTCCAATATCACCCACTGATAATAATAATAGTAATGAACAAACAAACAAGCTATAGTTAAACTATATTTCTGCTTTATTACCTAAATGCCTTTGCTCACCCTGTGGAGCTCAGCTTCTCTCCAGAAATAATGAAGTTCTGGAATGCTATGCTGAAACTAGTTTTGTACCCTATGACTTTTCAGAACATACGAGAGATAAGAAAAAGTACTCTTCTAGATTTGATGTGGAACAAAAACCACCTGTTTTTCTCCTTTCTTGCTCAATATTTTTGGTGTTCCTTTTAGTAGTCAGGATAGCAGCATCCTAATTACAACAGTTATTGTGGCTGTGTATGATTAGGCACTACTTTCTATTCTGCTCTACTTGAATTACAACCAACCCTCCAGAGCCTGTATTGTTCACCAACAAAATCCCAGCATTTAGCAAAAATTTTATAGCAGAAAGCAATGAAGAAAATGCACAATTCAATTAGCAGGATGATGCGGGTAAGTAGATTAGGCCCAGCTGGAATTGGTATGATCTCTTTCCATATGAAATACACCATGAGACAATTTCTGATCATTAGAGGTTAAGATCTCACACATCTCAGCTGACAGATAATACCCTCACAATCACAGTGTCCCACAACACAATGTCAGGGCACTGAGGCAATTGCAATATCATACTAAACAAAGAATGTCACATATCAAGAAGTATATTCTGCTATAAATATTAAAATTTTGCTATAAATACTAATTCTTTTAGTTTCTTCCAGATGTACATTTCAGTTCACAGTGGCTATTCTTTCTATCAATTCTCTCAAGCCTTGTACTATTGCAGTCTTCCAGTTCAATTTTAACACAAAAGTATTATTGCTGCTAATGAAATAAGCAATGAAATTCATTGCAGCAAAATGGAAAAAAGAAAAAAAATGTTCAAACTAATATATGGCAGAACCAAAAAATAGCAACTCGGACTCTTGTACGTAAATCTTCATACTAAACCTAGACTGGATGCTACTAAAATTGTCTGCACATTGCTTGTCACTAAAAGCCACCTCTGCTACTTTCTCAGCTGTAGCAGAAAATCCATCCTTCATATGCTAGAACTGGTTTGGAGAGTTTGTTGTGAAGGACAGTTTGTGGGCTCCGATAATTCTTTTTTTCCATATAATTAAAAAAATCCTATTCAGAAGTATCCACAGCCTAGATAATGCTGCAGATAAGGCTTGTATTAGATGCAAACCAGATCACACACAAAGAGCAATTCTGTTGCAGTGCCCAGCAGCATCAATTCTCCAGTGAGCTTCACTGGACTTTATCCAATGTCTTGCTGGAGATGCTAAGCACTTCTCAAGATGGCATAATCCTTCTCTTGCCAGCCCTAAATTGCAAGCCAAATGTGCAGTCCTAACATCACCTGTCATGCTCAGTGCTTCTCAGGTGGAAAGAGACCTGAAATCTACTCTGAGAATAATACAATACAGAGATGATTGCATCACACTCCTTGGAACAGGAAAGCTACAATATTATAATATTTAATATTCAAATTCTTGCTACCTGGTTCTAAGCTAAAATAAATATCTCAGCAATTAATAAAAAATCCTTAAGCAAAGCCTACCAAGCAAGATCTTTCAAGATGCTTAGGTTTGATTATTTCAAGTCTGATCTAGAGATGTATTAACTAAAAATCATGGTAGGCAATTTCAGGAGGAATTCCTGAAACATCAAGGGATTTATGCATGCACAGGGGGCCCATAACAGCCTTTATCCCTCCTTAAAGAACAGGGCAAAGGGTGTGCAGCTCCTTGAATCTCCACAGCTCCCACAAATCTTCTGACAAAACTGTGCTGTGCTTGGCTATGGTTAGCTGACTCCCAGCTGCTGTGACACATCTGCAGGGCTTTCAAAAATCAGAGTAAACCTAACACCATCTTTACAGTCTTGAAAAGTTGATGAATATTGAACAATTTTTGGGCTGCACAAACTTGCCTCTGTGTGGCACAGAGTGATTATGATCAGGGAAATGTGGATTTACCCTAAGCCTCTCTCTGCATTTTCCCTTTAATCAATACAGCTGTGTAACTCACGGAGCTGGATCAAATCAGACACATGACAGATTTTTTAGTTTTCTGCCACTGGGTCTAATGTAGTAAAAAACTAAATTGACACTATCCATGTTGGCAAATTGAAAATTTATATTCTCCAACAAAAAACGTAATTTTTGTTTTTAAAATGTCTTCCTTATTATGCAACTCTTAGTGCAATTAGCCAGTAATCTGCCAGCTCAAGACCCTGGCTTTGTCTGTCATTGGCACAAGTACACGGAACGATACAATACTTCACTCCTTCTACCACCATTCAAGACCAGAAGTCTGGAGTATTTCTGTATTCTACTTGCTTGCAAAATTAAGTCACAAATGAAAAAGCAGAGGATAACTGAGATGTAGAAAGCACAGACTATCCGACCACAAAGCAAACATTAAGCATATCCCTATTAGCTGTACTCTCTTCATATTTAAACTGGTTTATTTCAAAAACACTGCTGAGGAGCAACACAAAATGCAAACAATCTTTACTACTTCACTAGAGAGAGAAAAAATATTTGTCATGTTGTTGAATGACTTCATATTGTAGAAAAGAGAAGCTGACCTCCAGTATTTGTATTATTTAATTTGCATTTATTTATGAGTTATTTCAGTTATCACCTTCAGATCCTTTATCATTATTTATCAATTAAATAAGAAAAACATAAAGAAGGGAAAACATATGCAATATTTTCACTTTATCTAGAGAAACTTTTTGCAGTTTGAACTAAAACCACACTGTTAGAGCATATTCTTTGCGGTGCATAACTGAAGCTGCATATTTATGCTTGCATTATATTTGTTTCCTTCTTTTCCCTAGTCAAAAAAAATGACAGAAGATGAAAGCTGCCTTTTCAAAGCTCTTATTTACATCCTGGTCAAATAGCAATCCAAACTGATACTTTGCTTTCTGTGATTACACACTCCATCCACCAGGATGTCACAAAACAGTGAAAGCAATTTATTTGAGGAGGTAGAGGTCTTTAGCCATTTGAACCTTTCAAAACATGGAAGAGCTAGACATGGTTATTTCCCCAATGCTATCCAACTAGGCTTTGTTGTAGATGCAGAAATCACAATAATCTTACACTTAATCCTGAAATGCAAAAGAAGATCTCAGAACACAATGAGTATTTTGAGGTGCAAGTGCAGCAATAAGTTGCTGTACTGCATACTGATGCTAGTTAAACTTTTCTTAGGGCTTCCTAAGTTGGTGTTTATTTGCCAGCTCTGCTATTTGTCTGTTCTGAGAAAAGAGATTCAGTGTTTTTGTCAGGGTTTGCACAAGGCCTAGTATAATGCACTGCTCCAACCTTTATCTGGGACTGACAGCATGACAGACAGCACGCCAACACAGTTAAAACCACTACCACATAACAATAGCAATAATCACAGCCACAGATATGTATATGGCAATTATGAATTAAATACATAAGAGATTTCATCAAATGTAAAGTGTTTTTTCTCACACCTAGTACAACATGTAGAGTTTTTCAGTCTTCTTAGGAGGACATGTCAGAAGAGATTCCAAATAGATTTTTATGAGAATGGGAAAGTGCCAGCAATCAGATTAGGTTCATTGCCTTGGTTACACAAATGCATATATACTAATCAAAGTGCAGTTACAATATCCCAACAAAAACGGTTTGTCAAAATGAAAAATAGTAAGAAGGAAAATAAGAATGATTCTGCACATAGTGTGCACCTCTAAACAGCTCACTGGAAATGTATAGAAAAGCCTGTTCTGCAAAGTTGTGGGCTGATCACACATGTCCATTGGTGTTCATGATCATTTGATACTCAAGAGTTTATTAAATGCACAAACAACACTTACAGTCCCTCATGCCAGTTCACAGGGTAGGACAGCATCAGACACAGGCACATCCATGTGCATCTGTAGGTGCACAGCAGAGAAAGGAGCTTTGAAGCTCACCCTCTGAGGCTGTGCACTTCTAACAGCTTCCAGTTATGGGAACATCTCACCAAAAAACCAGGTTTTAGAGTTCATTTGAAAGGATGCAAAAATTGAAGATGAATTCAGGTAGGAAAAACTCTAAAATCGGCATTTGGTCTCGGAGCCTGAGCAGTGACCAGATTTTCTGTTAACAAGGAAAGAAATCCAGCTATTACTTCTCAGCAATTCCATCCTCTAAGGAAGAGTCTTCTGTTACTCTTGGTCTCTTCTTTTCTCTGTTTACTTGGGGCAGCTCTTTTGTAAAGCTAACTCTTTGTAAATTGGCTGAAAAATATTTTCTGTAATACAACATATGGGGAAGTTTCAAAGGTGTTTGGAAAGTATTTATTGAAAACAGAGGATCAGACTCTGCAGTGCTCTGAAATTATGCCAGTGTGATCCAGCCACAAATTAAATACATTTTGATGAACAGTTCATGTAAAGAAGGTGCTCTAGAAAAAATAAACCACAGAGACTAAGTGCTGAAATGGAAAGAAGGTGTTCTATAAGTTTGGACAGCCCCACACCTATTATTCTCACTCTGATACCAGTCTGATCTGACATAACCTAAGCCTGCATCCAATACTCCTCCTGGTATTTCAACAATGCAAAGATGGACTTGATGGGAGGGAGGATATTGCAGCCCTGGCTAGAGCAGTATCCACCTGCTTCTCTGACTTCAAGAAGTTCGTAAGACCCGTCACTGAATCTCCATGTCCTGTACTCCTAAATAATGACTCTCCCCCCTCACTGAAGCTTGCCCAGGTTCTTATGGGAAATGCTTATTCCCAGCAAGGGAAGGGGCTGTGACTTTTAGGCTGACATAAAACCTTAACATAGACGTTGACCTAAAACTATTAGTTGAATGTTCCCTTTGCTAGGAATGTGAAAATCTCATTCTGAAAAAAAGCTTGACAGTCTTCCACTCATTATAAATATTTGATCACTGGAATGTATTTTTAATTAGCTATCATGAACAAATATTTGACTCTTCAGCATTTATCATAAATGTCACTGAACCAGCAAATCACCTGCAAATTAATGCCACAGCAGCCCTAATGGGGTTATGCAAGAATCAATTCTAGGTCCTACTCTAATTAACATTTTTTCTTACTAACTGGAAAGAAGACCCATAAAATAACATTGGATAAAGTCTGCAGGGTAAAGGTTGGAAAAACACTAAATATTGAAAAGGAAGGTCACTGATACAAACCTTTGTGCAACCAAATAATATCAGTTTCAATATGACTAAATATGAAGATACAGATGTAAGAACAAGGACTAAAAGCTATGCTAAGACAACAGGAGAACAGCCTAGAGAATAGAGAAGATCTCTTGAAAAGCCACATCTCTGATAAAAACCTACAGGGTCATAGACAATGATCAGCTGAAATTATATCGAGTGTAATTTTGTGACCAAAACGTTTATTAATATGGGATGTAGATATCAAAACTGAGGTTCACTGTGCAGTAGCTAGAAACTATGTGCCTCTCCACAGAATCAAACCAGCCTCAGGCAAATGGAGAGATTCACTTCCCAGAAGTGCCCACCTTTCTCCTTTGAGGGAGGTCAAATTCCTAACCTAGGTTAAATGCTTAACTTTTACATGGCTAAATGATATCAATCCTAAGCATGAAGACTTTAAACAAGGAAATAAAAAAAAAACAAACACCAAAACATTGATGCCAGACTCTTGAATTTAGCAAGGCAGAAAGAATGTTTCCTGCCTGGTAATAAACTTTCAACAAATTCAGATGAGAAGGGAGGTGCAAATTTTTACCCCTTCCTGGGACAGTTTAGGAACACCTGTGGTAGACTGTTATCAGCTGTCAATTTTTAACATAGACCATCACTCTTTTCTGAAAAGTAAGCACCAGTTTGAATAAATAACTGGGGTATTTTATGACCTACATTATTTAGAAGACCAGAGTGGTTTATTACATAAGACAGTTCTGCCCTCATAATTCTGGAACACATGAAACTTGACCAAAATTTGGGAACTGAGCAACAATACTCCTGGAAACACATCACAAGAAAAATAAACCTTTGAGTGCATCTATATGTATCAGCAAGGCAATATTCCAGTTCAAAAGTCTCTCTGGAGGATTGTTACTGGTGCTTCTAATTAATCATTTAATCCAAGATTTAAACTGCTAGCATCTGTAAATTTAAAATAACTTAGACCAGACTGTAATTTAAGACTGATGGTAATCAGGGCAGTTGGATGTCATCATCAGTCATGCTTTGCAGGGATGTAGAGTCCTCTCATTACAGGCAACACCAATGGAAACAGATGCATGGCAAATACCTTCTAAGTGCAAGTACTCATCTGTGACCTAAGCAAAGGGCTTTTCTGTTATCCTAACCTGGATTCATTGCTAAGCTAGCCAAAGTCAATTAAAACAATCATGCAACCAGGATCAGGCAAAGCAAAACAGACTTGATACCTGCAGGTTTTATTCTACGCATCTTGATACGTATGCAGTTGTTAATACCAGCAATGAGAGGGAAAAGGGGGAAATCACATCATATGCCAAAAAATCTAAGCAGAAACAAACACTTCAAAAAAGCACACCTGCACATTTAAGAGGTTAATCCATTGCCCTTCAAAATAAGAAATACAATAATTGGAACTCTTAGCTATGGAACATTACCAAAATCTGAACTTCTCAAATGCCAGAAGGTTGCATTACTTGATACTATGAACGCTGAAGTAAGTGGAAAAAAAAAAAAAACAAACCACCAAAACATCAAAAGCCTGATGCTCTTGTTCTTGGCTAGCACTGATTCCACATGATTCAGAAGAGCTGCTGAGCTGATCCCAGAACCCAGCACATCAATAGCTCGGTATTTTCTCAGTCAAGTGACATACACTATAGCAGATAGCTATAAATGTGTGCAAATGAGAGGGTCTAAAAGATGACAGGGTCTAAAAGAAGAGGGTCAGAACACGCCACTGTGCTCCCTGAAGTGTCATATCCTTTCAGATCAGTTCAGAGGAAAAGCACAACCAGCACTCTGCCAATTTATGAAGAATCAGCTGGCTGCCTTGAACAATGACACACAGAAGCCATTTGTTGGGCAATCTCCCCACCACTGTATGTGAACAACACTTCTCTTGCTGCACTTTGTTCTTCCTACCTCGCTCCCGTACTGCACGTGAGGTATGTGCCTGATGGAGAGCTCAGTACTTTGCACACAGACACACACATGTATGGCACAGAACACAAGGGGAGGCACAAACCACTCTGCAATTTCAGTGCCACAGGGAAAATGCCCTGCTTGGTAGCATGTAGCTGCCTCAGATCGCCTGTTCATTTCCTGTGTTTTGCCTCAGAAAAAAAGGCTGCTTGGAAAAACCCTGAGCTCTTCTGTTTAGCAGAAGCAACCTGGAAACCATTTTCTTTCTCCCTATCCAGAAGTGATCTTTTCTACCCCTTGTGTGTTCCACTGCAAAATGGGAAAATAGATTCTGCTTGTTATTAACAAGAAGAGATCAGAACAGCTGAGGCTGAAAAAGACCTCTGTTATCACCAGTCCCCACAGCTGGCCTCAGCAAAGTGCCCTGGCACCTCCACAAATGGGCAAATGTTTTGAGTCACTAATCATTTAATAGTCCAGTCTCCCGCAACCTCTGAAGATCTAGTCCAGTTCCCCCTGCTCAGAGCAGAGACAGCTGAAGCAGGCTTCTCAGGGCCATGTCCTGTGTGGTCTTGGATTTCTCCACAGATGGGATCCTCTATAGGCAATGAGCTCAGTGTTTGAGCGCCTTCACACAGAAGTTTGTTCTTGTCCTGTCACTGAACATCACTGAAGAGAGTCTGCCTCCTTCTTCTTTACATCCTATCAGATATTTCATAGAAGCATAGATCTATGGCCTCCCCAGACACCCTGCCCACAGGCCCAGGAGCTCCATTTCTGCTTTGGGTCCTGCTTGAGCTGTGTGAGATGCAGTGAGTCTGAGTTTGTCTTTAGCTCACCACAGTTGCTCCTGTCACCAGTCATGGAGTTTGTTGATACACCTGTGCATTGGTTTTCCAGCTGAACCCTAGACCTGATTCATCACTTTGAACCTGACTGATAATCTGACCTGCATATCCTTTAATTTCTAAGTGGACCACAAATGACATTATAAAGCACTTGCAACAACACATCAGGTTGGGTTGGTTTTTTTTCTGGGGGGGAGGGTGTGGGGGCTTGAGTGAGGGCAAGGGCAGCAAGAAAGACTTGGGAAGATGGTTTTAAAGGAGAAGGACCAAGCCCCATGAGAAGGCCAGAGTATCATACTACATGTTTTGCATCCTATTATGTGCTATTAGGATACTAGTTAACAAACAGTATCACCTCTCCTTCAGGAGCTACATACCAATCATAGCACCACACAAAGAAGCTGTGCTTGTTTCACTCTGCTTTTCTGACTCTGGAAGCAGTGGGTCATTTATGCCAGCTACCTAAATTCTCATAACCACCATTCTGAAAAAAGAGATGAACAATTACTATTGAACAGTACATTTCAAAATTCCTGTGATAGCTTTATTGTATGTGTGTCTGCTGTCCATGTTCCATTTCAGGCCTTGCCAATTGGGCTAAACAGCAACAAAAGAACCAGGGTGGATTATATACTGCCTATGGATACTCCTGAAAAGTAACATAATAGAGTTATTTAAAATCACCTAAACGAGGGAGCTCGTTTTTACACTTTTAAGTGACCTGGCAACTTTTTGTTTTGACTGAGCAGTCAAGTTGATACTCTTATGTCTAAATTGCATATAGGAACATTTGAATGTCCATTTGAATAAAACAATACTGAAATTGGGAAGTACAAAAATAAAAACTTTTTTTTCTGTGACTGAGGTCCATTAAAGAGCCCTCAAATACTGCATTTCCCAGACTTTCCTCCATTTGTTAATGTGGTATCATATTTTGGCAGCCTTAATGAAGTCAGTAGATAGATATAAAAGATTTTCTTTCTTTATATCTCAAGGAAGTCATACCCTAAAGTCTGTATCAAGAGAAATACATCTTTTACAGCCTGCCCTATGGTGAGTTCCTGCTCACAAACCATTTTTTCTGATAACCAGTTACCATCTACCACCCGATCCACAGTTCCTACCCTGTCCAACACTTCCACGGACAACTGGGCATGCCAGGGGATCGTGCCTTGCCAAGCAACTCCCAACAGTAGGAAATCACATGGCAGCAACAGACTGGACTTGCTGTTCCACATCTCATTTGCCATCTCATCTGGCTCCATACCAAGTCAGAGAACCTTTGCCTAGTTTTTGCACTAGTAAATGAAATGGTTGGAGACTGTTCTCAGGACCTGATGCCAACTGGCTCTTCACAATTCAGCCTCCTTTCAGCTGTGATGACAATACAGCCTTAACTTCCCTACAGCTTCCTTTCAAACAAACAGGATCACATCCAAATTATCCATCAGTAACAAGCTCTGACCCAAGCTAGACCCCAAATCATGCCCAAGCACTGAAGCAGTGGTAGCTGACCCAGGTCAAAACCATCTAAGGGACATGTTAGCAACTGCTTGTCAGCATGTGGGCCTTTCCTTAGCCTGATTTACTTTACATATATAGTTTTTGACTTCTGGAAGTGATTCTGTAGCAAACAACTTTGAAAAGAATGACCCAAGGAAAAAAAAAAAAAAAAAAAAGGTTTCCAGTACTTGACACCAGAATGTTGGGACTGATGTCCTTTCTGCAAAACATAGTTTCTATGTGTTTGGAAGCTCAGGTTTTATTCCATGCTTCCGCTCTAGTTAGGTTTTTTGGGGGTTTTTTTAAGATGGTCATTTTGTTTTTCTTTAAATACACTTTACTGCAAAGAGACTGTAATTTTACCTGAAGACTGTATGTAATACCAGTAACTCCTTTGACAAGAGAATTTGCAAATCTAAGGCTGCTGCTATCTGTCACAGAGATGAAGGAAAACTAAGTTTCTGACACAACGAAAGAACTCTCACATCCCCATGAAATCGAGTAGCAGCATTATGTTTACAGATTCAAAAGAACTGATCAGTCTTTATTCTGTGGTGGCTAAATTAGTTTCTGTTTTAAAACTATTCCAGATATACTCTTTTTCACTACAGCTGCCCCACTCCTTCATCATTGCTTCCCAATCAGCCATCAATCCTGCCATTCCTTTTACACATCCTTGTAAATTTTCATACCATTCAATAGAAATTCACAAAGCAACACACCAACTTCAATGACTGAAAAATATCCCTTCCAGGCATCTTTACTCACAAAATCTCTTCACAATAAGATATTTATGGAGCTTTATTCCTTTGAAATCATTCCCTATTTATTACCTATATTTTGGAATACATTATTACTGACCAACAGACTGTTTATATTTGGCTTTGAGTAACTCTTTTGAAGCAAATGGCTCATGAGAATTGTTGATGCCTGATACACAATTAAAATCTATTTTTACAAAGTTTAAGTTTCAGCTGCTTCTCAAATGCACTTTTTTTTCCTCTGATTATGGCACGGCATATCAGAGAATTACTATAACAGATTCTGTTACAGAGATAAATTTCTTTTTCCATTGTGATTATTTTCTCATATTCAAAGAACCAAACCAAAGCAAACTCTGCTTATCCTGCTCCCTGTGAAATCACAGTGTGCTCAGAGCAAGTATGTCAGAATCACACCCTCACAGGTTGTGAATAGCACCCCTGCTGAGTACTGGTTTTAAAGGAACAAAATACTTGGGCAAGGTACCAAAGGTAACAGAATAGTGCACAAGCAAGTCTGACTGGGGGTAATGCATCTGCTGAGATGTGGTGCTTAGAAATCACTGAGTTGTGCCTGGAGGTAGAGGACTTTTTTTTCTGTTTCCCGTGCAAACAGGCAGACACTTGTTCCTAATCTCTTTTTAAAAAGTCTAATAATTATCCTGTTCTCTTCACCAAAACAAATTTAATGTTTGTGAGAAAACAAACTGAAATCCCAGATCACAGAAACCCTCTGCTTAAAGGTACTGTTGGTAAAAGTGTTGCTGAGAGACTTAGTACTGGATACTCCAAAAGACACAGGAAGGAACTGGTCTTGTGAGAGCCCTTTTAAATCCTCCCCTGCTGCCATCTGGTGCCAGGAGCAAGTAAATTGCTCTAACTCTCCAAAGAGTTCACTTAACTGCACTGAGCTGCCTGTGAGGATGAGCAGCTACAGCAGTCTCTCATCTCACTCTGCTTAACCTTGCTCCCTCCAATACCAGCTGTTTGAAATAGTTTGAATTCTAACTCTGAGGAAAAATGAACGTATGAGGTGCAATTATTATGTGCTTGGGAGACAGCATGATGGAGGAGACTTAAACATGCCTTTTCAAAGCAGAAGAACCAAGTGTCCAGCTCCAGTGATTCATATGCATGGAGCATGGGCAACAAACAGAAGGTAGAAATCCACGAACATCCACATAGTTATGACCCCACTGGAATCACAGAGACCTGTCAAGGTAAAGAAGAAGGGTTGAGCTCTACACAAAAGAGCAGCTCAGTTGTGTTTGGTGCTGTCCTGTGATGGGTGACGGACCAGCTGTGAGATGGGGGCAACAATAAGAGGACAGAGGAGCATCCTCTGGAATGTCTTCTACTGATCATCTGATGCACAAGGGGAAATAGATGAAGCATTTTTCAGACAACTAGCAGTCACATGATTTCTGCAATGGATTGAAGACAATTTTTGCCACAGGTGATTAATAAGTCAGCTGTGGCAATTACTCTGTCGAGATGGTGAAGTTTAAGGCGCTGAGAGAAAGGACCAAGACAAGTACCAGGCGAGAAAGTTTTGAAAGCACCCAAAAATGTGATTGTTGGATGAAATCACTGTTGGATACGGTTGCCTTGCCTGTTGGAAATGCTGCAAACCACCACTCTTTATGAGACTTGTTTCCAGTTTCTTGCAACTTCATTACAGTTTAAACATTGCAGGTTTTTCCACACCAAGCATCTGTTCTGGGATAAGTTCCAGCACTGTTAATATTTTGGGAAACTTCATCAAATTATTCAGTTCTTTTTCAGATGAGAATATTCTTGTTTGCTCATAGTAAATTATTCTAGCAACTGTTCTCTTGAGACCTTTCAATAAGTCTGTGTTCTGGAGCATTTTTTTGTTTATATACAATGTATACCTCATATTTTCCTAATTCATCAAAAGGATGACATAACCTTTTAGAAATTTTCCATTCCTATATATTACCCGGTAATTATTTATTGGAGCTTACCAGTTTGAATTGCTGAAAATTCAGTATTTATGAATTAGCTCATCCTCTCCCATCACCAGCTATTAATCTGCACATTTTCTCCAGCTAACAGATTATGTTCCAACTCCAGGGCCAGAAGGCAAAGCCTAATTAGCCCTGCAATTGCTGTTCCACGAAGCTCTGGATAAAGCTGAAGCCACGCATTAGAACCAGAAACCTTCCTTTGGGTGCTCACAGTGATAGAGTTGCTGTTTCCTAGCACAGCAAGTGATCTTCCACTGCTCTCACTCCAGATGCAAAAATGAAGAGCTAAGGCTTGGAAATAAGGAAAGGAACAGAACAAACCAAGGAAGCTGACAGATTTGCATGAGGGGGTGGAGGAACCAGGGGAAAAGTAAAAATTTCACAGCAGATAGGAGCTGTAGCTAAGAAATGGGGATAGTATATTTCAAGCAGAATAAGAGCAAAATTAACTAGAAAACTCTTGAAATCCAGAGAAGAGATTGGACACTCAGGAAGAATTGGAAGGATGCAGGGAAGGAAGGGAAGGTGGGATAAAAGGACAAGACTGGGACTTAGAAATCAGTAGACAGCAAAACAACCACTACTATCCGACATAAAAGAAAAAGAGAAAAATATAAATAGAAAATGTAAAAGAGAAAAAGAAAGAAAATAAGAAAGTGGAAGAAAAAGAGAAAAATAGAAAAAGGAAAAGAGAAAATGGAAAGAAAAAGAAGGGATAGAAGGGAAAGGGAAAGGAAAAGGGGAAAAGGGGAAAAGGGGAAAAGGGGAAAA
>VYXD01006564.1:1660160-1670490 GCA_013397195.1 Hylia prasina
GATTGAAATAATAGACAGAAGGAAATGTCTTAACTTCACACAGAAAACAAGGGGCCCTCAGATGACTGTTGTCATTCAGAAATGAAACACTGACATGGTGCAGAACAGTTGTACAAATACACTGGCTCAAATGTCAGGGAAAACAATGAAAATAAAATCCTAGAAAATATTTTGTGAGAAGTAGAGAACAAACCAGAAATTATAATTACTGGTCCTGTATAATTCCATGGTGCAGAGAGATTTTGATTACTGAGAGCAGTTCTGGTTCCCCATCTCAAACCAGGCATGGTGGAAAGGGGTGAGTTTCAGGGGAGGCTGGCCAGGGCCTGAAGTGTCTCTGCTCAAGGAATGATCAGGTATGGTAGGAGTCTTCAGACTGGAAACATGGTGACCATGGAGAAATGTGGTGCAAGTCCCTACAATCTTTAGTAAGGAAGGTTAACAAGTGTAAAAGGTTCACTGCTAGTCACAGTCTCTTCCCACACAAATAATGCAGAGATGCAAACGTGAAGGAAAGAAACAAGCAGGTAATGCATTCCAAAACCCTAAAAAACAGTCCTTGTGGTTAAGCTATTCAACTCCCTGACGCAGAATGTTGTGAATATAAGGGTCTACATGAGTTTAAAAAGTGGTTGAAGAAAGTCATGGGAAAAAGAAATTAGTTGGAGACAAAAAGGAGCAAACATGCTCAAAACCTACCTCTCCTCTGACTTTTTTTTTATCTGGGAGATGGTCTGGGAGAGGTATTAGTATATGTTTTTGCATTCTCTTCCAACATGTACTATTGACCACTGTCAGACACCTATCAGTAAGATGAAAGTCTGGCTCTGTATGACAATTCTTATCCTGTTAGTATCACACTCTAGCTTTGCCCCTCTCTCTTTTCCACCCTAGTTTGTTTTCTTCATTTCTATTTCATTCTTCTGCCTTAGATTTATTTTCATGCAGAGCACTGGCAACCTGCTGCACCCTGCTAAAACATACCTATGACTTTTTCATTACTTTCTTGCCTTCAATTGCTAGAATTGTTTGGATTCAAATTAGAGCTGTGAATACCTTGTTTTCTAGCCCCCATTATTGCTTGGTCATGTAGAGACACATTTTTGTGTCCAGCCTACCACTGCGTTGTTGTATGTAGTTATGCAAGAGATGAAAGTAGAGGAAGAGAAAGGAGAGGAACAATTTCTCCTCCAAGCAGAGTTTTAGTTTAAGTCATATAAGTTTCTTTTCCTAAGTTAAGAAGAGAATCCCTTTACATAACACCCTAAAAGTATGACCCAAGCACGACCTCCGAGCTTCCAGTAGAGAGTACTTTAATAACAGATTTCAGAAGTGGCTTGGACAGGATGCTTTTCCAGGAAAATGCCTGGGTGGTTCACAATTGCTGTACTTTCTCCACTTGCTTACTCACCTCCTCTGCCCTCTTGGGAATATGCTGGGTTATGCTGGTGCAGAAAGAGAAGCTTCTGGAGCATGCTGTGCTAATTCATGGTACTGGCACTGCCCCAGCTGGCAGAGGCTGCAGTTTATCTCCCTACCCAGGAGGTTGCGCTGGACACAACTAATTATACCCCAGGCCAAGGCCTGTTTTTTCTGTCCATGAAAAAAATATGTAAGTTTGTGACTTTGATTCACCAATTTCTAATATGTTGACTAAGCACCTCAAGAGGTAATTTGAGAATAAGCAATGAATACATTATGACTGTTCTATTTTCTTATTTACTTGTAAATGGAAAAGCTTTCCAGAGGTACTGGATAGCAGTATTTTACAGCACCAAATCATCATACTTCAAAAAGAAGAAACCTTGATGTTAGATAGGAATAATACTTGGCTGAAAAAACAAAGCTAAACCCCAAATATTTTAAGTTCATACAGCTCAGTAGAACAGAAATAACAGTACCAAATAATTTGTTAAAAGACACATACTTTGGCATACCTGTTTAGCCAGCTCATTATATAAAACCATGGTGGCCTGCTTGCCATTTCTCCCTTGTTTTTCCTCCTCCTCCTCCTTAACAGCTGCCTCTCAGCCAGAGACAGCTATAGCGTGGCACACTGAGGCTGCACCTTCTGTTCATCAGCAGACCCTACCTACCAAGGGGACAGGATGCCCCACCAAAGGTACAGCAATGCCATCTGCACCCTCCTTGGCAAGTCATTCCAATGGGAGAAGTAGGTCATGTTGCCTTTCACTGCTGTGTAAAGGAAGCAGCTTCAGCTTTCATACCTGTAAGGGGTCACCTATATCCCAGTTCAGGAAGTCTGGATCTCATGCACTGTGTCATACCTCTCTTGGTTTAACCCTTGCATTCAAACACTTCACTGCATGCTCAGACTCACAAGATTATGAGAAGACACAAAAAATTTAAGTTAAAATGAAAATTAGAGGTATCTTTTGTTCCACCAGTGGAGAATAAAACTAGGTGAAATTAGGTCTGTTGCTTTTAATAACTAAATTCTTTTAAAATAAAGGCTAATTTCTGGTTTTCCTATCACATATTTCATTCAGCCTTTCCAAAGACTATGGGAAGTTTCATAATCCTGGTTTTTCATTCCTACAGCAATCAATTGGGCTTATTGTTCAGAGATAATGACAGAACTGAACATGCCCTGAAACAGGCCAGTTCTACTCAACCATTTCTAATGATAAAAAAATTTCTGTCAGTCTCTCTCTGTCTCTTCTAGAATTGCTATTACTAGAATGATTTTTTAAAAAAGTATCAGTTTTGAATTTAAGATACTGAAAAAGGTCTCTGTATTGCTGTGCTTACTGCCATTCTACTTTCTCATACTCTCTTCAGAGGATAAGGTTACAGTAAACTTTCATAAATGCTGTCATGCATGCATATATTTGAATAGACTATATATTGCATTAGTATCTAAACCTCATTGATTATTTAATGAGGCTAATGGTGGAAGAACAGTAGAGAAAATTTTATAGCTAATATTGTGGGAATGAAAGCCAAAATATGTAATTCCTCTAGATTAATCAGTCTCATACCCCATCTCATTGCATTTTATATAGCATGTTCACTGGCTGCTGAAGGTAAACAATATTCCTGTGGACACTAACACAGTACCTGTATGTTCAAGCAACTTTTCCTGGACCAGATTTCAAATATAAAGTATTTTTGTTGCAGATGATCGATTGCAGGTGATCTCAGAGTTAAAATGGGTGGTCTTAAAAGAAATTAGTCATGAACAGGGTATATTCCAGGGTCTGCCTGCTGCCTCCTGACAGGGAGGCTGTGCCACACCTGTGCGTTACACTGACAGGTGGCCCACAACCAATATGAAGGTTTTATTGTCTATCTTAATCTTTAAACTCCTCATTGTGACTTTCTTGAGCAGACTGCATAGCTTCTTACCCCATGGTGTTCCACCACAGCTTAAAGCAAGTGAAAACAGTGGCTCTAGCATCCTGGGGGGGTTGCAGACTCCTTCCTCTGTGCCTAAAGAGAGTTTGGGAGAAGCAGGGCCATCCTAGTCTCATACATCTGGTGACCAACAACAAATTCAGCACTTTTCAGGGGTCTCCACAGTAGGTGATTTTTCTTCATTTATTTGTAGTCACTAGAATGCCCAACTCCCTTCGAATGCTAGGGGCCTTAGGTCCTTATCTTGGAAAGGCAGGGAAGACGTGATGAAACAGGTGAATAAACAGCCAGCATTTTGTTAGCTGAGAGTCTTGAGAGTGTTTTAAGTATTTATTTATTCCTCATTTAATGTTAATTACATTTTTATTTCCTCCCTGTTAATTTGGTATGCTTGTTTTGAAAAGTTATGGATGTGCATAATTGTTTAGGCTGGGACTGTATCTTCCTTCTCTGACTTCCAGGTGGTATCACATTACCATATACATAAGCTTCCAGATAAAAATTCCACCTAGATTTTCCAAGATTTGATGTTTTTATTCTCTGCCTTTTTGTCCTATTCTTATGGATAATGTCTCTTTTTATTTTGTCATTGGTTTCTCTGTTATTGTTTTTGCTATAACCTGCATTTTAGGATCAGTGGATTTTTGTACATGTCATTTGTGAGCTTAATGCAATTTTCAGAGATAACTCTTGGCCTAGGAAATTTTGAAAATGTTGTCAAATTTATCTCTGTTCCTTTTTTCTCCTAAACACCTGTGAGACCACAACATAAGTAATTCTGAAAATATGTTTTTTTCATTTCTATGTCTTAATGGATTTTGTGTATGATGACAGGATATTTTATTTGTTAATTCACACTTACAAATCTTATTTAAAAATCACTGTATTTAGGAAAGCTGCAAATTAATAAATCAACAGTGAATGAGATCCTTTGTTCAACAATTTACTGGGCTTTTTATCAGGCTTGTTACGCTGCTATCTACATCCTGGATCATATCCAAGCTTCTTACATAATGCGTAGTACTTTTAGAGAAATCAGAGGACTCTGGCACACATCAAAACAATAAAATCTGTATATCAGGTTTTCCAGCTGGTGCATGTGCACAGAAAAAGCTCTGTAGGTGTATTGAGAAGTACACGTGACAGATTTGTTGCGAGGCTTTTGACTCAGGGACCGAATTTTGATTCCTATTTAAAGAGCAAGTGAGAAAATTATTTTCTACAAATCTGCTGCTTTGTGTATGCTGATTTTGCTTTAGATGGTTTTAAATGACAGACAATGTGGATCAGCTGTGGCTGTACCTACAACAGCTTCTGCGCTCTCTCCGGGCTGCGGGAGAGCCGCTCGCTGAGCGAACGAGCCCAGTCCCTGTTTCTATGGCGACTTTACCTGCCCTCACCCCATCAAGCAGCCCCTCTTCCATTCCATGGAGCTGCTGCGGGGGAGCGAGAGGAGGGGGAGGCAAGGAGGGAGTATTTCCAAGGAGGAGCCTGGGAAATCAGTATTGGTATTTTGCAGTGTCAGAGCGGCGGGGAATGGACAGAGGCAATCCCTGCAGGGCAAGTTCCAGGGAGATTCTGGGGTCCTCCACCCTAAGCCCCTCCTGCACTCCCTGCATCTCACAGAAAGCATGGCAGAGACAAAGTGGTGATGGCCTGGTCTTGTCTGGAGTCCCTGTGGAGAAATGTTTTTCAGCCCAACACATCTACCCTGGCGTAATTCTATTATGAGCAAAACAACAATCAAGCTTTGTGGAGTAAGGACAGTCCCGGTGACACTGGAGTCCTGCAACAAGGCTCTGGGTCACATTGCCATAGCAATATGTAAACCCTGGGCAGCTAATGCTGCTGCCCACAGAGAATCAGGACGTTGCAGGACAGATCTGAGATAATCCTTTACTGATCTGAGGTGCAAGAGACCACAGTTGAAGCATAATTGACCCTTAAGCTTAAGGTAATGCCTTTGTGTTGAAACGGGTGCTGCGGAGTGAGTCTTTCTGCTCCCTCTGTTCCGAGTCTGAATGTGAGGTTCACTTGGTATCTATCCCAGCAAAGTCAGCAATAAATCCAAGTGTTTCTGTTTGGCTGAGTTAATCAGTTATTAATGAGATATATACACAGCAGAAGATGCCCTCCAGGTTTCATTCATTATTGAGGGAGGAAGTCCAAGGAAGGCACACAAACTTACCCTACCATATAGTCATATTTGCTTAAAAGAGCTGTGATCCACTCTTTCCAAACCAACCCTCTTTTCCCACAGTCCAAGTTTGCTTGTAGTTGTAGAAGAGGCATGTGTAGGAAGCAACAAATCCTCATTATACAGAGATATTCCTTTAAATCTTCTGGGACTAAATCTTGGCTCCACTAAAGTCAATAGCTAATCTCACACTGTCAAAATGACCATCCCCAATGTTAGGATTCCTTGGACATTTTGCTCATTGTCTTCTCTAAGCTGGCGCTGGATTCTTCACAGTGATTTGAGCGCTGACAGATTTAATTTAGAAGCTTTACTAAACCAACTGCTATAAAGTAAACATATATTTTCAAATCACTGATTGTTTCCATCATGACTAGAAAAACACAGTGTTCTGTTCACTTGAAATACTTCATATAACCTGAGAACTTCTGTGAATCATAATAATGAATTGTAGTAATGGATTTTTATTAAAACATCAATTGTCTTTGCATTTACAAAATTTTTGTAAGACAAAAAATATAAGAAAAAGAAAAAATCATTCAATGCAGCAAAGTAAATGCTCCCAGTTTTATAATAAAGTTTTTCTTTCAAGAGGAAATCTAGTAGTAGTTACTGAAAAGGAAGGCTCTCTCTTCTGAGCTGGAGCTGCTGATGTTCAGGCACAGAACCAAGCAGTGCATCCCATCTCCTGTTTGATGCTGGTCATGTACCTTATGACTTCCAGTTACAGTCCTCCAAAGTCATGATAATATTTGCTGCCATGTCTTCCTCTCCTACCCTTCAGATCTAGCTCTGGAATGAGATACGAGTAACAGACTAACTCAGAGAAGTTAAGTCCTTTTTCTCAAAGATGACTGGGTTAATTTATTTAAAGGAAAAAATCCTCAAACATTTTTACCCACTTTTGATTTGCATGCACTTTCCATTAATCCATCATCATTTTAAAGATGCTTAACTGAGTTGAAGAAAATTTTCAGTTTTCATTTTGTTTACCTTACTTTTAATAGCTTGAATACCAGAAACTCTAGTTCTGAGGGTTTCACTACCATTAAAGCCCACAAAAGACACATGAGAAAGCTTTCCTTGAGCCCTCTTTCGAGAATAAATGTTTTCTTCAATGATTGTTGTGGTTACACTCTCTCTCATTGCAGGATGTTTGGTGAGCCATTGGGAGTCTGTGTGCATCTTGTAATTACTATCAAAGCTTTGGCATAGGGTCAAACTATTTCTTCAAGCGGTTTTAAAGTGTAAATCAAGCCCGTGTGCTCTCGTCAACTACTCTTTCAAATAGCCTGATTCAAGTCATTGAGATTATGGTGACCTGCATCAATGATGTGAATTGAGCACAACACTGAGTTATTTCTGTGGCTGCCTGGTGAGGACATTAGTGCATGGGCACTGCCCCTGACCAAAGAGTTCTGGAAATTACATAGATCACAAACTCCCTGGGGCAAGAGAAGCTACTAGTCCACTTCCCAAACAGCAGGATTTGTGATTCTCCCCTTAAATATTTCTGCAAATTATGAAAGACTCACCATGTTGGGACAGGGACTTGTTTGTATCTGTAACTATATCCACCCTGAGACATGGATTCACCACTTGGTTAGTGTTTGAACTGTGTTGTAAGGACATCATGCATATAAGTTTACATATAAGCTGTTCCTTACAGGAAAGACAGAAGCCAGATCTGCTTCAAGGCCTTTTCTCTGAGCCAAAGCCCTTTTTTGTACACTATCACATTTCCTGGTAGCACAAGTTTCATTTGGACCAAACCCAAGCTAACTTAGTCTAGGTACACCATGTGATGTTCATGCCAGTTTAAGGAATTATCCTGACTGCAGCAAAAGAGTTGTTACCTGGCCCAGTATAAAAACTGCTGGACAAAGGGGATTTTTTGCCAATCTGTTTTTGGCAAAGCATTTGGAAAGCATTGTTGTTATTAAGCACTTGTTTAAAATCATTCTGTAGCACATTGCCACAATGTCTGATAGAAGGAGCCCTAAAATCAGATGTACCCTCTCTTTACATTTGTCAGTTGAAATGGAGACAGCTGACTGGGAGAGAAATGTAGATTTTTTTTACTTCAGTGATACAATTTGGCATATGCGCATACTTGCCAGTATATTAAAAATATGTTCCAGTCCAGTCTTCTGATTTTATATAATTTTTATTTCAGTTACATGTGAAAGTGATAGGGAGATTGAAAAGTTATATAGCATCATCTAGTGTTCATACACAAATCTACAGGAGCCTGCAGTTTCACCACCCTCACTTATTCAGATTAACTGGCGCCAGCGTTCACTCCAAAGGAAATGTGAGATAAATTCCTTATTTCCAGTTGTTGGCTTCTGGACTCTAAGGAAGGAAAAAAAGAAAAAGAAAAAGAGAGCTGTACTATGCCCATACAGTTAGCATTCAGAGGAGTGGGACAAGAGTATTAATTATTTTCTTGCATGTATTTGTGCAGATAAGGCTAAGCTAAAGAATTTTGGTGTGTGATTTTAGTATAAGGATGGTAAAAGCCTAGGGTCAGAGCCTGCTGTACCCACTCTGATTTGAGAAGATAAATTAGAATGGTTTATTTTTTAAGTACTTGTTCAAAAAAAGAAACTCAACAGGAATCCAAATCTTCCATCTTCAAGGCTAAGCATTTTAAATTAAATTACTTAGAAGGAAATGCAATAGAAATTCAGGAAGACATCACAGAGCTCAGAAACCTGCCTTCTATAAAGCATGTCTGCTTATGTTCATTTTGCAGGAGTGGGGTTGTCTTCTCCTTCTTAAAAGCTTAAGATTTCAAAATTTTAAGATTGTTTTTTCTTAGCGGTGTACTGTGTTTTTATGTGTAGAATAGCCAGCAGAAAGGTCTATGCTAATGCAAAAAAAAAAAAAAAAGAGAGAAAATAAAGAAGGAAAAAGAATACCCCTGCCTTCCATTTAAATCTAGGCTACAGTGTAAGATGTTCTTGTATCTGTGTCAATGACACTCCTAAGCACCTCCAACAGGTCTCATCATTCTGGAAAAGGCAACCTCTGTTTCTAGGGGGCACAGCAGCTCCCTTTACCACCCAAACAGCAGAAAAAATGCAGATCATGTCTCCACAGGCTCTTCTGCTGGATGGCTTCCCATGGTATTCCATCCCCTGTAAGTAAGCATCATATTGTGGCTCCCTGCAGAGACCACAGAGCATGACCCAAGTGCTGCTGCAGGCAGAGAGGAGACAAAGACAGATTATACTGGAAAACAACGCAGGAGCAGGACAGCCAGCCAGATGGGAGGCTGAGGGAGGCATACCTTTTTGTAAAAAAATTAAAACTATTCTTGTATTCTTGATGAGAATTGAATGAGACAAGTATGACTCAAGATGAGTAAGGTCATGTGACACACTGATTTGAGGAAATGGCACTTCAGAACAGGCCAGGAATATTTGGGAAGCTGGACATTTTTTCTAGTGAAATCAGAAAGTCCTCAAAGGTTCTTGTGATAAGAATACCTGGGAGGCTAAATTAATTTCTTTCAAGCATATTTAAAACAAAATGCATGTTTTGCTTGCATGCTTTTGATAATCCAAGGTCTAATTTTAAAACCTGTGACAATGGACTAGAAACTCCTGTCATGCAATAACTACCCAGTTGTGTGCCTCAGGGATTTTTTTATGGTCCCAAACTTGGTGGCCTTTTTGGAGCTTAGTCATATTTTTGTTTGCTGTATGATAGCAGTGGCTGTCAGATACAGGAAATGAATTTCACATGAATCTTTATGCATTGGACACTTGCATTATGGAATTGATATTGATATCGATATGTGTGAAATCACGTCATATGAGAAATCTCAGAAGCAGAGTTCTCAGGAGCTCCCAGGTACTGGAGTTTGGGGTGTGCTCTAAAAATAAATAAAAGTTAAGGGGAAAAAAAGCATGAAAAACTGGGCAATGAGAAAATTTATAATGTTTTCCAGAAAAATATATTCTGTTTGAAAAAAAAATTTTTTTTCTGTTATTTCTCAACTTAGTGATGTGACATCTCTCCATATACTATTATTAGGTCTCATTTCAATGTTAGCTTTGTTGTGTAAGCATCTGTGAATACCCAGTCATTTCTGTCTTTCAATACCTATCCATGCATCTGTTTGTTCCTTACACACCTTTTCTGGGTTTATAGTGCCATAATTATATTTCAAAAGTGACTGATTTGGTTTAGGAATTATATGTTGAATATACATTTTAGTTTAATCAAACAGGTTTGGAATTTGTTTTTTGTGAGTAATTCAGACTTCTCTAAATGAGACTGAAATCAGTTTTTCTTGAAAATCACCCTTATTTCCTCACTCATTGCAAATGAACAGCAGAACCAAAGTAGTGTGTTGTATACCAACGCAGAATATCAATTAGAAACAACAAGAGTGTTATTCTTTCCCATGACAGAAGCAAAATTGGGCAATAAATGTGAGGCTAATTTATACCTCATGTTTTATTTTACAACATTTCTTTCTAGTTGTCTTGTACTAAAATTTATTTTTCCTGCTTGCACAATGAAGAGTAATCTATTTCTTTGAGAAATATTTTTGTTAGCTCTCCTTTCCTTTCTTGCAAGAAAGCTTCTCCCCTCCCCCTCCCTTTTATTTTTCAGTCTAAGGAAAATGGCTGCAGCTAGAAGAAGATGGTTGACAGTCTTCTTAAAATTTTCTCTGCAGTCTCTGAGTTTCAAGAGATGATTTTAATTCCTGAATTAATTGTTTACTCCTTCCAGACGGAA